>CM073468.1:31532500-31557500 GCA_037074535.1 Gleditsia sinensis | reverse complement strand
ACCAAACCTTTGTGAGAGGCTGAACAAAACATGATCTCTGATAGCTTTTGATTCCATGCTTTAGAATCTTTGAGTGTGGCTAGTTGAGCAATATGCTTTGTTTTCTGAGTGGGGAATTATTGATTCTCCTGAGTCTTGAGTTTCTCCTAGTGTACAAAAGTAGGGTTTCTTTGTATCTAGGTTTTGATATGCTCCATGGTGCAAAAATTCAAATCATACTTAGCCCACCATTTAATGCTGATGTAGCAAACTAGATATTTGATGGTTGCATTTGAAGCTTTTGTTTCTATACCATAATCCTATAACATAATCCAAGGAACCTTAAAATATACGAAGAAGTAAAAGGGCTTGAATTCTGGGATAAAGGTTGGGGAAATTTTGAAAACCTTGAATGCTTCTTGTATGGGAATAGGAAGTATTCTTTTGATTGGTCCAAATAACTCAAACCAATCAATAAACCATGTTTGAAAGGGTTTTTGACAAATTTGGTGAAAATGGATAAACCATGAATACTGGTGATTCATATAGTATAAAGTATTATACCAAGCATCCACGTAATCCCAGTAAGAAAAAAAAGGAGGCTGTAATGGTATTGTAAATTTCTTTTTCGTAAACGGATGTTAATTCCAGTCTTCTTTTAATTTTTTTTAATTTGTAATTGAGAAAAGAAATTTCCATCTTCCCTTTGTTAGTGTGAAATAATATTCGACTTTGTTTGAACCAGAATTAATTCAAAAAAGGTTCTAGTTTTGTTCAAGGAATGAGGCAAAAAGTGCCATTGTCCTGATCTTTGTGTTTTGGGAAAAACCATTACTACTGTTTCAGCTGCGCAATCTTTGATTTGATTTGGTTCTAGAGAGATAACCAGTTGATATTTTTCTTTGGTAACATAATTTGAAGAGAAAGCTTCCAAATAAGTTTGAGAATTTGTAGTTTTTGCATAGGATTTTAATGGATCTAAATCCTTTTGAGGGGGTAATTTAGGGAATGTTGCTGGTGTTGGCAATTGTTGTATGTATTCTTGAACCGTAAGGATTTTGGACTTTGGAGGTAATATGGATAATTTTTGTGATTGGTTGGATGATGCAGAATGCATCTTCTAACTTTGTGGTGTTTGTGGTCTTTGGGATGTTTTCCCCGAAGGTCTCATTTTCCCTGTAAAAGTTCCCTTGTCAAGAAATCTGGGAGAGTTATTTTCTCCTTTGATAAAAGTAATGTCAAAATCAAAACAAAATAAAATTACTTGATAGTGTGCAAAAACTGTTTTGAAACCATATTTTTGACATCTTTTTCTAAAATCCTTTTTGCAGATTGACAATCAATTCTTAAAAGAAATTTTTGATTGATAAAGTCATCTTGAAATTTGTTAATGCAAAAAAATATTGATGTAAATTATTTTTAAATGGTGCTTGATTTTTGTTGGGTAGTATTCCAGGCTCTTGAGTGAAAATGGACTATTTGTTCACTGTTGGTTCCAGGGCTTTTTTGTTTTAATATTCCTTCATAGCCTAATTTTGAGGCTCTGTCTTAACTATTTTGAAGCCTTTGTGGTCTGGTATACCTAAAGATGGTAAACTTTTGACTTGTGCTTTAAGATCTCTTACAGCTTAGGTTATGTCATTATTCCTAGCAGGTAGATTCTTTTTGAATCTTTCAAATAATACTGCACAAGTTATTGTTAGGTCTGGAATGAAATTTGATACATAATTTAGACAACCTAAAAATATTTGTAATTGAATTTTGTCCTTTATTTCATATGGAAATTTATTGGCAACTTCTATGGCTCAACTAATCGAGACTATCAATCCTTTGTAAATATCAAATCCTAAAAATCTGACTCTTGTTTGGAAGAGTTTCATTTTTGGAGCTGAAACTACTAATCCATTAGTTTTAATAATTGTAAAGAATTCATCTAAATAATGGAAGTTTTGTTCTAATGAATTAGAAAAAACTAACATGTCATAAATATAGACTATTGTGAATTTTGTATAGTGATTAAAAATATCATTCATGATATGTTGAAATTCTAAAGGAGCATTTTTTAATCCAAAGGGCATTACGTTCCATTCGTAATGTCCAAAGGGTACAACAAAAGTTGTTTTGTATCTATCTTCTTTTGATATTTCAATTTGATAATATCCAAATTTCATGTCAAATTTTGAAAATATTGAAGCGTTAGATAACCTACCAATTAAACCTTTTTTATTTGGTATGGGGTATCTTATATGTCTTAAAGCTTTGTTAAGAGGTTTATAATTAATTACTAGCCTATGGGCTCCTCTTTCAATTTCAGCATGATTTTGTACGTAAAATCCTGAACAACTCTAGGGAGATTTACTTTCTCTAATTAATTTTTTATCTAGTAAATCTTGAATTTCTGTTTTACAATATTCCACACCACTTGCTAAATTTTTGTCTTAATGCCATATAACCTAATATTTATTATTATTACATTATTATATCATCACCAAATTTATTTTATTTTATTTTTCCTCTTAGATTTGGGCTTATTCCTACCCATTATGGGCTTGTTCCTACCCATTTTCTTTGCTTTGGATAAAATTCTACTTTTCTTGGAGGGCTTGGTCACATTTTCATAATTTTTGGGCTATTGGTCCAATTACTATATCCTAGTCCAAGTCTATGTTTTATTTCTTGCTTAGGTTATCCAATGGCTTGCTAGAAACTTATGTGAAGTGGAAAAACTCTATATGAAATGTCCATAGGTAAAAGCCCAATGTATGGGTAAAGATTTTAAACTTAGTAACTCTAGTTCTTGAATTAGGAAAAATTACCCTAATTCAATGTTCTTGAAATTTTAAGACATTTACTTGTTTCTAAAAATTTATCTTCCTTATCCAAGAATTTTGCATCTCTTTAGTATGTTATTTCTAATTTCTTTCTTATTAGTTTTTCCCTCTTTAGTTGTTCTCTTAATGTTAGAAACATTTTCTATGCATATACATAAGGTGAAGAATTTCTAAGGATTATATTTCCTTAGATATCTAAAATATTGTCTAATAAATTTTATTTCCTTAATTAAATATTTATGTACTTTTATCAATAAAAGAAACGAAATTAGAGATGTTACATTTCTCTCCCCCTAAAAGAAATTTTGTCTTCAAAATTTTAGAAATTACCTAATAAGAACAATTGCAGATATTTCTTCCTCATGACTTCTTCCAGCTCCCAAGTTGCTTCTTCCGGAGTCAAACCTTCCCATAACACCTTAACAAGGGGAATAGTTTTATTTCTCAGTTGCTTCATGTCTGTGTCCAATATGGATGCAAGTACTAACTGGTATGTCATGTTCTCCTTTATTTGGATTGGTTCATCCTGTATTACATGTGATGAATCTGGAAGATACTTCCGCAGCTGTGATACGTGGAAAACATTATGCAGGTTGGACAAATTGGGTGGGAGAGCAACTTGATATGATGATGTCCCTACTTTCTTCAGAATTTGGTAGGGTCCCAAAAATCGCGGACTTAACTTTCTTGTTTTGAGAGACCTATCAACTCCAGTAGTCGGAAAAAGTTTTAGAAATACATGGTCTCCTTCCTCAAACTCTAGAGGTCTATGTCTCTTATCGTAGTAACTCTTTTGCCGACTCTGAGCTGTAAGTATTTTATCTCGTATCATCCTGATTTGTTCAGTGGTTTTTTGAACTAGATCAGGACCCAACAAGTTCTTTTCTCCTACCTCAAACCAACATAGTGGAGATCAGCACTTTCTACCGTATAAAGCTTCATAGGGGGCCATCTTAATACTAGAGTGATAACTATTATTATAAGAAAACTCTACTAAAGGTAGGCACTTATCCCATCCTTTACCTTGTTCTATCACACAGGCTCTCAACATATCTTCTAAGGTTTGAATGGTGCGTTCTGTCTGCCCATCAGTCTGAGGATGGTAGGTAGTACTGAACCACAACTGAGTACCAAAAGCTTCCTGCAACGCCTTCCAAAACCTCGATGTGAACCTCGGATCTCTATCAGAAACGATATTTAAGGGAATTCCATACAGTCTAACTATTTCCTGGACGTACAATTGGGCAAATTTATCCAGTGAATAGTTAATTTTTATGGGCAAAAAGTGAGCAGATTTGGTTAATCTGTCAATTATTACCTAGATAGAGTAATGTTCCATTGAAGTCTTTGGTAATCCCACAATAAAGTCCATTGAGATACTGTCCCATTTCCATTTGGGGATCTCAAGAGGTTGTAAAAATTCTGTTGGCTTTTGATGCTCTACCTTCACCTTCTAACAAATGAGACATTTCGCCATAAACTCAGCAATGTCCTTTTTCATCCCTGGCCACCAATACATCCTTTTTAAATCCTGGTACATTTTAGTCCATCTAGGATGGACTGCGTATTTACTTTGATGCGCTTCCTACAGTATCTTAGTCCTCAACTCTTATTCTTGAGGGACACAAATCCTTCCCTGATACATGATTGCTCCATCTTCCATGATAGAAAAATTACCTTGGTCTTTAGGATCTTGTAAGTATTGGTCGTGAGCTTGAGCCTCTTTGATCTGGGCTCTAAGGTCACACCCTATACTTAAACCATTAATGACTAGATTCTTTGGAGTAAGAGTAGTGGCTAGCTTCAAATTTCGAAACTCCTCTAGCATCTGCATCTCATACACCATCATCTGACCCATGTGCAGAGATTTTTGACTCAAGGCATCTGCTACAACATTCGCCTTTCTAGGATGATACTTTATCTCAAACTTGTAGTCATTGAGGAATTCTACCCATCTTCGTTGCCTCATATTTAACTCCTTCTGATCAAAGAGGTATTTAAGACTCTTATGATCACAATATACTTCAAAGGTTGCCCCGTACAAATAGTGTCGCCAAATCTTTAAGGCAAACACTACTGCCGCTAATTCAAGATCATGGGTTGGATAGTTTCCTTCGTGGGGTCTCAGTTTCCTAGAGGCATAAGCAACTACTCTCTTATCTTGCATCAGCACACATCCTAGCCCTTTCTTTGAAGCGTGACTATACACTTCAAAATATCCTGGGGGGTCTGGAATAATTAAAACAGGAGGAGTGGTCAGTCTTGTCTTCAGCTCCTAAAAGCTAGCATCACATTGATCAGTCCATTTGAAAGGACTTCCCTTCCTAGTCAATTTAGTCAATGGCAAGGCTATACGAGAGAAGTTTTGTATAAATCTCCTGTAGTATCCTGCCAAACCCAGGAAACTTTTGATTTTCGTAGCCATCTTTGGTCTCTCCCACTTAATCACTGCTTTCGTCTTGCTAAGATCTACGGCTACCCCTCTATTAGAGATGACATGTCCGAGAAACTTCACCTCTGACAGCCAAAATTCACACTTCTCCAATTTAGCATATAACTTTTTCTCTTTCAGCACTTACAGCACAATTCGGAGATGTTGTTCATGTTCTTTCTCACTCTTAGAATATATCAAGATGTCATTAATGAATAATACAACAAATTGATCTAGGTAGGGTCGAAAAATGCGATTCATGTAATCCATGAAAATTGCAGGTGCATTCGTCAACCCGAAGGGCATTACGAGAAACTTATAGTGCCCACACCTAGTCCTGAAGGCAGTTTTTGGTACGTCCTCCTCCTTGATCCTAATCTGATGATATCCTGACCTCAAGTCAATTTTAGAAAAGATGGAGGCTCCTTTCAATTGATCTAATAAGTCATTTATCCTAGGGAGAGGGTACTTGTTTTTTATAGTCACCTTATTCAGTTGTCTGTAATCTATGCATAGTCTCAAGCTTCCGTCTTTCTTCTTAACAAACAATACAGGAGCTCCCCAAGGTGATACACTCGGTCTAATGAATTGCTTGTCTAATAGTTCCTCCAACTGCTTCTTGAGTTCTTGTAGTTCCTTCGAGGCCATTCGATATGGTGCAATAGAGATAGGCCCTGTCCCAGGTAGGAGATCAATAGAGAACTCTATCTCTCTCTTAGGTGGTAAGCCTGGAATATCTTATGGAAATACTTCAGGAAACTCATTGGCTATTTGGATTTCATCAAGCTTCAATTCGACTTCTAGGATTGATAAATACAAGAGAATGTATCCAAGTACTCCATTCTTCAACTCCCTATTAACTTGATTGGCATTTAGCATCAATAATTGGACCTCCGCTTTCGAAGTAGGAGGTAGAAATTCAACGGTCTTGTTACAAAAATTCAACAAGACTCGATTTCTAGACATCCAGTCTAACCCTAGAATGACCTCAATACCTCTTAAAGGTAAACAGACAAGGTCTACAGAAAACCTTTTCTCCTCGATAGTGACTTGACGGTCTTTACATACAGAGGAAGTTAATACCCTTTCCCCTGTAAGGGTTACTACAGATAGCTCATAGGGAGTTTCAGAAATAGGAAACTGAAACTTGTTAATACATTCTTCCGATATAAATGAATGACTAGCACCAGAGTCAAATAACACCATAAGAGCAAATCCATAGATATAGCATGTACCTTGAATCATTTCAGAAGATTGAGCTGCCTCTTGGCTGCTCAGGGTGAAAACCCTTCCTTTAACTTGGGGCCTCTGTTCTGGCTGCTTCCCCATATTCTGTGGACAGTTTTTCACAAAATGTCCCTTCTGTCCGCAATTGAAGCAGACATCTTGTCCTATGTAGCATGGCTGGTTACCATGCATGCGTCCGCATTTAGCGCACTTGACTGGGACAAGGTCTTGTTGAAAAGGTCTAGGACCCGCAGTCAATGGCCTCTTACCAGCTCCATATCCATTTCTTCTCACGTTCTTTCCAGGGTTGGAAAAATTTTCCTTCCTCTTCCATAGGTTTCACCTTTGTTTCTCGTCCTCCACTGCCCTTAAACTCTTTTCCAGGAGTCTACATTTATTTATCAGAGGTACAAACTCCCTGATCTCCATAGCTATAACAGCATTCTTTAACTCCGGATTTAGTCCCGCTTCAAACTTAACCGCCTTCCATGCTTCATCTGGGTTATATCGCAGATAAGAGGAGAACTTAGACAGCTCCTCGAACCTTGCGATATACTGATCCACGGTCATGCTGCCTTGCCTGAGTTGGAGAAATTCGATCTCTTTCTCTGGCCGTACAGTACTTGGAAAGTACTTTTCAAAAAAGATGTCCTTGAACACTTGCCAGGTGATCTGTCTTCCCTGATGAGCTAAAAGTTCTCTAGTTCCACGCCACCAGTATTCTACTTCATCCTTTCACATAGATGCAGCAAAAATAACTTGCTGCTCTTCAGTACAGTCCATTACTTCAAAGATCTTCTCTAGTTCCCTTATCCACCTTTCGGCTACGGTTTGGTCATAGCCACCTTGGAAACAAGGTGGTCTAGTGCTCAGGAACTCAGATATGCCATTATCTTTTCCAGCCATCCGGTTGTTAGCAATATTCTCACCATTTGGGTTATTAGCATTCTGGAGATATTGTAAAATTTGGTTGGTGGTCATGACTTGGTCTCGAATTGCTGTGGCAAGGTTGTGCAGGGTTTCCTCTGCATTGTTTGCCGGATTCCTCCTTGGTGGTGCCATTTTCTACTGTGGCAAAAATAAAGTTATGCTGCTATTGAGGTGATCAAGCCTAATAGTTAGTTCAAAAATATTTAACAGCAGTCATAACACCACCTCGCCATGTAGGTAGAAAACACTAGTAATTTTTTACCTATATGAATTACTGATCTCCTACACAGCACAACCACAACATACTCAAGACACTATAAGATCAATTCAGATAACCATCCACCCACTGTCCATCTAGGATCGACCTACTCTGATACCAATTATGTAACAAGTCCATTTAAGTATCAAATTTTTTTTTATTTTTAAAATACCAAGAAGTTATTACCTCGTTACAACTTAACTCAATATAACATTTATTTAATTTATACAATACAGAGTTCACATACATGTCATTAACCAAAACATACGTACAACATATCAAACACATAAAAATCTACATCTTATTTATTCTGGTTGACCAATTCCAGAGATACAGGTGCGGGTGGTTGCACTTTCACCGAGATCTAAGCCAACTCGACCACAAACATTTTATTTGCTTTTGGGATCTGCCCAACATAAAGTACTCGATCCAACCTGCACTAAAAGCCAGAGCTATAGAAAAATATGCATAACTAATTTTCTGAACATGATATGGAAATATAGTGAGAATTAAATCCCAGTAAGTTCAACAATAAATCATCATCAATATAGCTCATCACATCATGTTCAGCTGTATAAACTACAGAAAATATCTTTGGTCACATGAATGCAATATATCTATGCACATAAGAATCATACAGTAATAATATGTATGACATGAGTAACTATTTTTAGAATATCATATGATGGCCAACAACTTATTCTCATTTCAAGCTACCCCAATCAGGGTGAGCATCCTCTACTCTCCGGTACGGGCTTTTCTCGCTCCAATCGACATGGCACACTTTCACTTTCTTTTCTCATAATCATAATCATAACCGTTGGTAGGGCGTCCCCTACTGGTGTACCACACGGATTGCGATGTGACCATGCTCATTTATTTTCTTTTCACAATGATAGCCAAAAATATGCTTTCAATAACAAGTATGTTCATCAAAATATAATTATTACAAAAAATCATTAGTAATCATGCCATGAACATAACCATTTCAAATATCACTTTATAAATATTTCCATGTCAAAATTTCACACTTAAGATGGTAAAAAGTTCATACAATGGCAATGGCTATGGCTATACTAGTCGTTTATTAAGATTCATCTTCTTTTTTAAATACTAATTTTATTTCTTTATTTTCTTGATGCAGGTTTTCATCCTATCTAACCTTCTCTTACTAATCAGAGCATAACTCCCTCAATTTAACTCTGATGTAGGTGATCTTGGTGTCAATTTCAAGATAAAACAATTATCTAAAACTATTATGTTGAACAATGTAGTGAAATATTAAAGAATCAAGGTCATATTACTCCCTAAATGTATAGGTTATTTCTTCTTGGATAGGTTCTGACCTCTACCTACTAATCGGAACATATCTACCTCATATGGACTCCAACTTGAGTGATTCTAGTGGCTAAAAATCCGGGACACACATATCTATAATTCTTATTTTAACCATTTATTTTAATTCCATACAGATAATTCCCAAAAATTAAAATACAGAAGCTATCCTAACATATTCTTCTCTGATGAACCATTTTCTGACCTTTGACTACTAATAAGCTCATATTTTCCTCATATGGACTCCAAATTGAATGATTCCAGTGGCTAAAAATCCATGACACACATATCTATAATCCTTATATTAAAAATGTATTTTAATTCCATATAGATAAGTCCCAGAAATTAAAATACAGAAGCTGTCCTAACATATTCTTCCCTGATGAACTATTTTCTGACCTTTGACTACTAATAAGCTCATATCTTCCTCATATAGACACCACATTGAATGATTCCAGTGGCTGAAAATCCATGACACACATAGCGATAATGCTTATGTTAACCATTTATTTTAATTCCATACAGATAATTCCCAGAAATTAAAATACAGAAGTTATCCTAACATATTCTTCCCTGATGAACCATTTTCTGACCTTTGACTACTAATAAGCTCATATTTTCCTCATATGGACTCCAAATTGAATAATTCCAGTGGCTAAAAATCCATGACACACATAGCTATAATTCGTATGTTAAAAATGTATTTTAATTCCATACAGATAAGTCCCAGAAATTAAAATACAAAAGCTGTCCTAACATATTCTTCCCTGATGAACTATTTTCTGACCTTTGACTACTAATAAGCTCATATCTTCCTCATATGGACTCCAAATTGAATGATTCCAGTGGCTAAAAATCCGTGACACATATATATTTAATTCTTATGTTAACCATTTATTTTAATTCCCTACAGATAATTTCCAGAAATTAAAACACAGAAGCTATCCTAACATATTCGTCTCTGTTGAACCATTTTCTGACCTTTGCTTACTAATCAGACCATATCTACCACATATGGACTCCAAATTGAATGATTCCAGTGGCTAAAAATCCATGACACACATAGATATAATTCTTATGTTATCCATTTATTTTAATTCTATACAGATAATTCTCAAAAATTAAAATACAGAAGCTGTCCTAACATATTCTTCCCTGATGAACCATTTTCTTACCTTTGACTACTAAACGGACCATATCTACCACATATGGACTCTAAATTGAATGATTTCAGTAGATAAAAATCTGTGACACATATATCTTTAATTCTTATGTTAACTATTTATTTTAATTCCTTATAGATTGTTCCCAGAAATTAAAACACCGAAGCTTAAAATTCTGCCACCCATAGCTATACCCATGCAGAACAATCTACACCAACCTAAGTATTCAAACATACATCACATGCAAGATCAATATGTAACATGATATAACAACATCATGACCAATCATAAAAGTTCTAAGATCAAAATCTCATATGAATATTATAAGTTTCAAAAGTTTTCTTCAAAAAGAAATATTGTTTAACTTACCTGGAGCACTTAGTCTCCTAGACTTCTCCTTCCTCTTTCTTCCTTTCTTCCTCTCCTTTCCTCACTCTACCTTGCTTCTATTTTTCCTCTCCCTCACTTGGACGAAATTATAATGTTGTAAGGGTGGGTTTTCTTATATAGACCACCAAATAATTCACCTTTCATGATCATGGGTCTACCTTATCACAATTATGATACACTTTGTTGAATTTTTGGAAAACAAACAACTTATGTTCTTGTCTTCCTCTTCCTTAGTCAAGATATGCATAAGAAAATGAGATTTGTATTTTGAAAATTATGATGATATGTTCTTAAGGTAAGGGACAAGGTCCCTTTGATTTAGGGATTCTTTTCCATTTTCTTTTGTCTTAAACAAGTATGATAGGTTTGCCTTTTTAGGTGGCAAATTTCTAGCCCTTGAATCTCCATTATTTGGTTGATATTATTTGTGTGGGATAGGAATGTTTTGTCCTAATACCATGTATTATCATACCACTTGCTAAAATTATGAGTGTAGGATATAGATGTTTTTGTCCTAAAGCCTTGTATTATCATGCCACTTGCCAAAATGATGAATGTAGAATCACACCACTTGCTAAATTTTTGTCTTAATGCCATGTAAGCTAATCTTTATTATTATTACATTATTATATCATCACCTAATTTATTTTATTTTATTTTTCCTCTTAGATTTGGGCTTATTCCTACCCATTATGGGCTTGTTCCTACCCATTTTCTTTGCTTTGGATAAAATTCTACTTTTCTTGGAGGGCTTGGTCACATTTTCATAATTTTTGGGCTATTGGTCCAATTACTATATCCTAGTCCAAGTCTATGTTTTATTTCTTGCTTAGGTTATCCAATGGCTTGCTAGAAACTTAAGTGAAGTGGAAAAACTCTATATGAAGTGTCCATAGGTAAAAGCTCAATGTATGGGTAAAGATTTTAAACTTAGTAACTCTAGTTCTTGAATTAGGAAAAATTACCCTAATTCAATGTTCTTGAAATTTTAAGACCTTTACTTGTTTCTAAAAATTTATCTTCCTTATCCAAGAATTTTGCATCTCTTTAGTATGTTATTTCTAATTTCTTTCCTATTAGGTTTTCCCTCTTTAGTTGTTCTCTTAATGTTAGAAACATTTTCTATGCATATACATAAGGTGAAGAATTTCTAAGGATTATATTTCCTTAGATATCTAAAATATTGTCTAATAAATTTTATTTCCTTAATTAAATATTTATGTACTTTTATCAATAAAAGAAACGAAATTAGGGATGTTACAATACATAGCTTGGTGTCTTCTTTATTCTTTCAATGAAATTTTGTGTTAAATCTTTGTTTATTGCATTAATTTTTTATCATTTTTCTTTTTCAAATTTTTTTCAATTTTTTCTGTTAAATCAGATATTAAATCTTCATTTGAAAATTTAAATTCTAATGCATTTTTTTTATATTGGCTCGTGTTTATATATGGGTCTTCTTCAATTAATTTTTTGGGTTTGGTTTATCATATAAATTTAAATCATTCATATATGTTGGAAAGTTGATTTGGGAGGATGAAGGTTTTTCTTCTACTTTATTTTTGTTTAATAAAAGGTCTTGTTTATTTTCTACTCTTTCGAGTTACTGACTTATTTCTACTAATAATTGATTTGTATAATTGTTTTGATTCTAGGGTTAGACTGGATATCTAGAAATCAAGTCTTGTTGAATTGTTGCAACAAGACCATTGAATTTCTACCTCTTACTTCAGAAGAATAGATGCAGTTATTGATGCTTAATGCCAATCAAGTCAATAGGGAGTTGAAGAATGGAGTAGTTGGATACATTCTCTTGCACTTATCAAATCTAGAAGTTGAACTGAAGAGTGATGAAATCTTAATAGCCAACGAGTTTCCTGAAGTATTTCCATCAGATATTCCAGGCTTACCTCCCACGAGAGAGATAGAGTTCTCTATTGATCTCTTACCTAGGACAAGTCCTATCTCTATTGCACCTTATAGGATGGCCTCAAAGGAACTACAAGAACTCAAGAAATAGTTGGAGGAACTGTTAGACAAGCAATTCATTAGACTAAGTGTATCACCTTAGGGAGCTCTTGTGTTGTTTGTTAAGAAGAAAGATGGGAGCTCGAGGCTATGTATATATTACAGACAACTAAATAAGGTAACTATCAAAAATAAGTATCCTCTCCCTAGGATGGATGATTTATTAGATCAACTGAAGGGAGCCTCTATCTTTTCTAAAATTGACATGAGATCAGGATACCATCAATTTATGATTAAAGAGGAGGATGTACCAAAAACAACTTTTAGGACTAGGTATGGGCATTATGATTTTCTCGTAATGCCCTTCAAGTTGACAAATGCACCAGTAATTTTCATGGACTACATGAATCATTTCTTTTACCCTACCTAGATCAGTTTGTGGTAGTTTTTATTGATGACATCTTGATATACTCTAAGAGTGAGAAAGAACATGAACAACATCTCCGAATCGTGGTGCAAGTGCTAAAAGAGAAAAAGTTGTATGCCAAATTGGAGAAGTGTGGATTTTGGCTTTCAGAGGTAAAATTTCTCAGACATATCATTTTCAATAAAAGGGTAGTTGTAGACCCTAGCAAGATGGAAGCAGTGATTCAGTGGAAAAGACCAAAGATGATTACAGAAGTCAGAAATTTATTGGGTTTGGTAGGATACTACAGGAGGTTTATACAAAACTTCTCTCGTATAGCCTTGCCATTGACTAAATTGACCAGGAAGGGAAGTCTTTTCAAATGGACTGATCAATTTGAAGCTAGATTCCAGAAGCTTAAGAAAAGATTGACCACTTCTCCAATTTTAATTATTCTAGACCCCACAAGACATTTTAAAGTGTATAGTTACACTTCAAAGAAAGGTCTAGGGTGTATGCTGATACAAGACAAGAGAGTAGTTACTTACGCTTATAGGCAATTGAGACCCCACGAAGGAAACTATCCAACCTATGATCTTGAATTGGCCGTGGTGGTGTTTGCCTTAAATATTTGATGACACTATTTATACGGAGCGACATTTGAAGTATACTGTGATCATAAGAGTCTTAAGTACCTTTTTGACCTGAATGAGTTAAATATGAGGCAACGAAGATGGGTAGAATTCTTCAATGATTACAAGTTTGAGATAAAGTATCATCCAGGAAAGGTAAATGTTGTAGCTGATGCCTTAAGTCAAAAATCTCTACACATAGGTCGGATGATGGTGTATGAGATGCAAATGCTAGAAGAGTTGCAAAATTTAAAGTTGGACACTACTCTTACCCCAAAGAAGCTAACCATTAATGGGTTGAGTATAGAGTATGACCTTAGAGCCCAAATTAAAGAGGCTCAAGGTCACGATTAATACTTACGGGATCATAATAATTGGGATGATTTTTCTATTTCATAAGATGGAGTAATCATGTATCAAGGAAGGGTCTGTGTTCCTTAAAAACGAGAGTTGAGGAATAAGATTCTAGAAGAAGCGCATCAGAGTAAATACTCAGTTGATCCTAGATCTACTAAAATGTACCAGGACTTAAAGAGGATGTATTGGTGGCCAGGGATGAAAAAGGACATTGTCGAGTTTGTGGCGAAATGTCTCATTTGTTAGAAGGTGAAGGTAGAGCATCAAAAGCCAACAGGATTTTTACAACCTCTTGAGATCCCCAAATGGAAATGGGACAGTATTTCGATGGACTTTATCGTAGGTTTAGCTAAGACTTTAGTTGGACATGACTCTATCTGGGTAATAGTTGACAGATTAACCAAATCTGCTAACTTTTTACCCATAAAGATTAATTATTCACTAGATAAATTGCCTAGTTGTACGTCTAGGAAATAGTTAGACTACATGGAATTTCCTTAAATATCATTTCCTAAAGAGATCTGAGGATCACATCAAGGTTTTGGGAGGCGTTACAGGAGGCTTTTGGAACCCAGTTGCGGTTCAGTACTGCCTACCATCCTCAGACTGACGGGTAGACAAAAACGGAACATTCAAACCCTAGAAAATATGTTGAGGGCCTGTATGATAGAGCAAGGTAAAGGATGGGATAAATATCTATCTTTAGTGGAGTTTTCTTATAATAATAGTTATCACTCTAGTATTAAGATGGCTCCCTACGAAGTTTTATACAGTAGGAAGTTCCGATCTCCACTATGTTGGTTAGAAGTAGGAGAAAAGAACTTGTTGGGTCTTGATCTAGTTCAACAAACCACTGAATAAATCAGGATGATACGTGACAAAATACTTACAACTCAGAGTCGGTAAAAGAGTTACTATAATAAGAGACATAGACCTTTAGAGTCTGAGGAAGAAGACCATGTATTTCTAAAAGTTTCCCCGACTACTGGAGTTCGTAGGTCTGTCAAAACTAGAAAGCTAAGTCCGCGATTTTTGGGATCTTACCAAATTCTGAAGAAAGTGGGGACGTCAGCATATCAAGTTGCCCTCCCACCTAATTTTTCCAACCTGCATAATGTTTTCCTAGTATCACATCTATGGAAGTATCTTCCAGATTCCTTACATATAATATGAACCAATCCAAATAAAGGAAAACATAACATACCAGCTAGTACCAGCATCCATATTGGATACCGACGTGAAACAACTAAGAAATAAAACCATTCCCCTGGTTAAGGTGTTATAGGAAGGTTTGGCTCCGGAAGAAGCAACTTGGGAGCTGGAAGAAGTCACGAGGAAGAAATATCCGCAATTGTTCTTATTAGGTAATTTCAGAAATTTTGACAACAAAATTTCTTTTAGGGGGAGAGAAATGTAACATCCTTAATTTCGTTTCTTTTATTAATAAGGGTACATAAATATTTAATTAAGGAAATAAAATTTATTAGACAATTTTTTTTAGATATTTAAGGAAATATAATCCTTAGAAATTCTTCACCTTATGTATATGCATAGAAAATGTTTCTAACATTAAGGGAACAAGTAAAAAGAGAAAACCTAATAAGAAAAATTAGAAATAACATACTAAATAGAGGTGAAATTCTTTGGTAAGGAGGATACATTTTTGTGAAGTAAGTAAATTAGACAATTTTTGGATTATGATAATTTTTCCTAATTCAAGAGTTAGAAATTTCTAAGTTTAACATCTCCACCCATAAATTGGACTTTCATATATGGACACTTCATATAGATTTTTTCCACTTTACATAAGTTTCTTGCAAGCCCACTAGATAACCTAAGCAAGAAATAAAACATAGACTTGGACTAGGATATAGAAGTTGGACTGATAGCCCAAAAATTATAAAAATGTGACCAAGCCCTCCAAGAAAAGGTAGAACTTTATCCAAAACAAAGGAAATGGGTAGGAATGAGCCCAAATCCAAGAGGAAAATTAAAATAAAATAAATCATGTGATGAAATAATAGTGTAATAATAATAAAGATTAGGTTACATGGCATTAAGACAAAAATTTAGCAAGTGGTGTGACAATATCTATATTTTACATTCATAATTTTAGCAAGTGGTATGATAATACATGGCATTAGGACAAAACATCTATATCCTACACTCATAATTTTAGCAAGTGGTATCGTAATACATGGCATTAGGACAAAATATTCCTATTCTACACAAATAATTTCAGCCAAGTAAGGGAGATTCAAGGGATAGAAACATGCCACTTAGAAAGGCAAACCTATCTTACTTGATTAAGACAAAAGAAAAAGGAAATGAATCCCTAAATCAAAGGGACCTTGTCCCTTGTCTTAAGAACATATTATCATAATTTTCAAAATACAAATCTCCTTTTCCTATGCATATCTCGACTAAGGAAGAGGAAGACAAGAACATGAGTTGTTTGTTTTCCAAAAATCAACCAAGTGCATCCTAATTGTGATAAGGTAGACCCATGATCATGAAAGGTGAACCACTTGATAGTCCCACCCCTATAACATTATAATTTTGTCCAAATGAGGGAGAGAAAAAATAGAAGCAAGGAAGAATGAGGAAAGAAGAGAAAGAGAGGAGAAGAAAGGAAGGAAGAAGAAGGAAAAGTCCAGAGGACTAAGTACTCAAGGTAAGTTAGCTTAATCTCCACTTGAATTTGTCCTTCTTCTTCATACTTGGGGTTCAAAAAATCACCCTCCTTCTCTTATTTAAGGTTTTAGAAAAGCTAAGGGAAGGTAGGAATATTGCTACTTCCTTCAAGAGGAAACAAGAAAAAGAATTCACTAAGTGAGCTAGGGAGATCTTTAGGTAGGTTTAACAATATTTCTTTTTAGAAAATATTTGAAATTTGTAACATCTATGTGGGATTTTGATCTTAGAACTTTGATGAAATTTACAATATTTGCTACTTTGATGATTGGTCATGGATGTTGTTATATCATGTTACATGTTATTTTGCATATAATGGATGTTTTGGACATTACAGTTGGTGTAAAAAGTTCTGCATAGGTATGGCTATGGGTGGTAAAATTTTATGATTTTTATGCTACTATTTTGTATATTTGAATGTGGTGAAAAGTTAATGGAATATGATTAGATGTAAAGAAAATGGAAGATGATGTAATATAATGATGAACTAAAACCTTAGAAAAGGATTGGTTAGGAAACTGGATTTCGGGGTAACCAGGGAAGTTTCTATTTTTGAAATTCTGGGAAGAATTGATTAGGAATTACAAGACATAGTTAACATAAAAAATGTAGATTTATGTCTCGCAGAGGTTTAGCCACTGGAATCACTTAATTTGGAGTCCAAATGAGGGAGATATTTCCCAATATGTCAGCAGTGGTCAGAAAATGGTTAACCAAGGAAGAATCTATTAGGTATGCTTCTGTGTTTGAATATTTGGAATAACTCTATAGGGAATTAAAAGAAATTCTTAACAAATAAGGAATCTAAAGACATGATAAACACGAAAGTTGTATATAAATGTCTTAGCGTTTTATAGGCTTTGGAATCACCTCAATTGAAGTTTGTATGTGGGAGATATGGTCCAATTAGTAAGTAGAGGTCTAAACCTATCCGAGAAGAAATAACATTGAATTTAAGGGAGTAGTAACACCAGGTTTACTTAAGATTTCACTAAAATGTTCAACATAAGGGTTTTAGAGGATTGTCTTATCTTTCAATTGACACCAAGATCACCTCAATCAAATTTAAAATGAGGATGTTATGCTCTATTTAATGAAGAGAGGATAATAATATTTAAAAAAGAAGAAGAATCTTATAAATAAAAATAATAAATGACTAGTGTATCCCATAGCCATTGCCATTGAATGAACTCCTTACCATCTTAAGTGTGTAATTTTGACATGGAAGTATTTTAAAGTGATTTTTGAAACGATTATGTTCATGGCATGATTACCAATGATTTTTTTGGTAATGATTATATGAAAAATTATGGCATGTAAGTATAATGAACAAACTTATTATTGAAATCATATTTCTGGCTATAAATGTGAAAAGAAATTAGCACGGTCACATGGCGGTCTGTGTGGTGTACCACTATGAGACGCCATACCAACGACTAAGATTATGTTAATGAGAAAATAAATTGTATCATGTCGGACGGAGCGAGTAGAAAGTACTCACCTTGACCGGGATAGCTTGACATGAAAATTAGTTGATAGCCATCATATGATATTTTAAAAATAGTTATTCATGACGTCCATGTCATTACTGTACAATTTTTATGTGCATATATATAGTGTGTTCATGTGACCTAAGGTAATTGTTGTAGCTTATATAGATGAACATGACATGATGAACTATATTGATGATAATTATGATTTATTGTTGAACCTATTGTAATTTAATTCTCATTATATTTCCATATCATGTTCAGAAAACTAGTTTTGCAGATTTTTTTGTGGCTCTGGCTATTAAGGTATGTTGGATCAAGTTACTCTATGTTGGGAAAATCCAAGAAATTAATAAGATGTTTATGGTCGAGTTGGCTAAGATCCCGTTGAAGGTGCAACCACCTGGACCCGTATCTCCAGAACTGGTCAATAGGGATGAATAAGATGCAGACATATATGTGTTTGATTTGCGTACGGATGTTGTTAATTAATGATGTGTAAACCTTAATTATGCTTGGTTAAATTAATTGAATGTTATTATGAGTTAAATTAAGGTAATGACTTCATGTGACTTTTTTTAAAAAAATTATATATATGTATATATGTAAAAAAAAATGAAGTTGTTACAAACTTCAATCAAAGTAAATTCTACTCTCAGTACATAAAGTAAACAATTGATCCTAATTTAGACCTAATTAAATGGTGTTTTCTTTGCCTAAAACTGAATCTAAGATGTCTGTCTCAGTCTGGATGCTCTTGGCTGTGCTTCCCCGTGTATTTATATCCCTTTGGCTACTCAAAACCCTAAAAACACAGAGTGTACAGACACAAAGAACAACCGTGCTTCTTGACACGGGCTGACCGTGCTTCATGTTGGAATTCTGGGAAAAATCACGTTCTTTGCATAGAGCATGGCCTGGCTGTGTTTGAGGTTACCAGGCTCTTTTCTTGCCAATTTCTTTAGGGTTGCCTCATTGCTTCCTCCTCAGCATGTTCTAAGTCTATATGGCTCCTCACATGAGTATTTTTCCTTGCTTCTTAGCCTCTTTTGCTCACCTACAAATATAAAACAAACCAAAACAGTATCCAAAGCAAAGCATAACCAAAAGTAGGGAAATAATCACAAGTTTACTATTAAGTAGGAGATAAAAATATAACCATTAAACACTCAATTTTTCCCTTTATCAACTCCTCCATGCTTAAATCGTTGCTTGTCCTTGTAACAACTCCATTTATGTAAAAAAAATTTATATTTGTAAAATTCCATGAAGTTATTACCTTGTTACAACTTAACTCAAAATAACATTTATTTAATTTATACAATACTAAGTTTACATACACATCATTAATTTACAAACATCTATACAAAAGTCTAACATATACATATTAGCCCTAATCATCCACGTAGACTACTTCCTGGGATACTGGTGCGGGTGGCAGCACCTCCACCGGAATCTCAGTCATGTTTATTACAGATATATTCGATATAATTGGTAGCTGCCCAAGGTAGGGTAGCTTGATCCAACGTACAACAATAATAAGTGTCATGGAGAATAGCTGCATAGTTAATCTTCTGAACATGATATGGAAAAACAGTGAGAATTAAATCCCAGTAGGTTCAACAATAAATCATAATCATCATCAATATAGCTCACCACATTATGTTCATATATATAAGCTACAGCAAAAACCTTTGGTCACATGAATGCACTTTTATCTATGCCCATGAAAATCATACAGTAATGACATGTATGACAGAATTAACTATTTTCAAAATATCATATGATAGTTATTAATTTATTCTCATATCAAGCTACCCCCGTCAAAGTGAGTATTTTTTACTCTCCGATATGGACTTTTCTCACTCCGTCCGATATGGCACACTTTCTCTTTCTTTTCTTATTAACATAATCATAACCGTTGGTAAGGTGTCCACAACTGGTGCACCACATGGATTGCCATGTGATCGTGCTCTTTTCTTTTCTTTTCACAGTAATAGCCAAAAATATGATTTCTATAACAAGTATAATCATTAAATTCACATCAAAATATAATTATTACCAAAAATCATTGGTAATCATGCCATGAACATAGCTATTTCAAATATCACTTTATAAAATATTTTCATGTCAAAATTACACACTTAAGATGGTAAGAAGTTCATGCAATGGCAATGACTATGGCATATACTAGTCATTTATTATTTTTATTTATAAAATTCTTCTTCATTTTTAAATATTATTTTTATCTCTTTATTTTCTTGATGCAGGTTTTCATCCTATCTGACCTTCTCTTACTAATTAAAGCATAACTCCCTCATGCTAACTCTGATTTAGGTGATCTTGGTATCAATTTAAAGATAAAACTATTATCTAAAACTATTATGTTGAACAGTTTAGCCAAATATTAAAGATTCGTGATGCTATTACTCCCTCAATTGACAAGTTATTCCTTCTCTGGTAGGTTCTGAGCACTACTAACTAATGTATCCATATCTCTCTCATTTATTCTTTCTTCACTCTTAGACATACAAATTATGACCTTAACCTAAGAAACCAACTAAAACTAAAGATAAAAACAGAACTAAAAGCAATGAAACTTATAAAAAAAGAAACTTAAAAATTAAAATGTGGGTTGTCTTCCACAAAGCGCTTGTTTAAAGTCATTAGCTCAACTCTTTTTCATTCTTTTGCTCAATAAGCTTATTTCAGAAGCCAGTTTTTTAAGCTTATTGAAAAAAGCCTCTGTAAAAGCTCAAATTTACATGATCAGAAAGTTATTTTGCACTTTTACAAGTTAAAATTTCTTCAAAATTATACCATTCACCTCTCTCCTTCTATCAAAATTATATCCAAATATTTTTAAAAAAATTTATAAATTTGAAAAGCACTTTTTCAAATATGTATCCAAACACTAAATAACTTAATTTAAAAGTCCTTCTTCTATAAACGCTTTTTATATAAGGCCTTATTCTATAAGTACTTAAATAAGCTGTATACCCAAACTGGGCCTTAGTATGGTGCTTGAGGCTTTACCTAATAGCCTTCAAAAATCCTCTTGGCTCATTCTTTTCCTCCTTAGCTTCATTGAGGTTGAGAGGAGGTGGCTTAGATTTTACTTTTGGAGCTTGGATTACCTCCTCAATAGGTTGTTTTTCTTTTCCTTACTTATGATAAGCAAAAGAACTTTCCACATAGCATAACTCAAGTGGGTTAGAAGGAAGCAAATTCATGATATAATCATCCATATTTGGTTTTGGTAAACCAATCATACAACAAGATTCATTTAGAGATGGGGGTTTAATGGTATCATTCAAATTAAATTCTACTTTCTCATCCCCTACACTCAAAGAAAACTTTCCATCTTTTACATTAATGTTTGCACCATCTGTGGCTAGGAAAGGTCTTCCAAGAATGATGGGGATTTTGTCATCTTCCTCCATCTTTAAAATAACAAAATCAACCAACATGAAAAATTTAACTACCTTTAGAGGAAATCCTCTAATATACCAACCAAATGCTTAATGGAACGGTCAACCAAATGAAGAGAAAGAGTGGTAGGCCTCAAGTCACCCATTTGAAGTTTCTTACAAACTGAAAGAGGCATTAAGCTCACACTTACTCCTAGGTCACATAGGGCTATGTCAATCTTCATGTTTCCTATAGAGCAAGGAATTGAGAAGCTTCCAGTATCCTTAAGCTTTTGTGGCAGCTTATTTTGAATTAAAGCACTAGATTCCTCTATAAGTTCTACAACAACATGCTCCTCAATTTAACTCTTATTTGAGAGGATCTCTTTCAAGAACTTTGCATAGGAGGGTATTTGAGAAATGGCTTCTAAGAATGGGATATTGATGTTCAAGTTCTTCAAAACATCCAGAAATCTCCTAAATTGCTTCTCAAATTTAACCTTAACCAATCTTTGAGGAAAATGAATTGGTGGCTTGTATGGTGCAGGAACCACATATTTGGGCTCTTCTTCTTCCTTTTCCTCTCCATTAGAATCCTCTTCTCATCTTTTCTCAGATGCAGCCTGAAGTTCATCTTCTTTTACTTCCCCACTTCTCTCAGATTCAGCCAACTATTTACCACTTCTCAGGGTAATAGCATTACAATGCTCTCTAGGGTTCTCAGTTTGGCTTGGAAGCCTGCCAATGTTCCTATTAGATAGGCTCGCTTACTATGTAATATGAGTTTCTAGCATCTTACTATGGGTAACAAGTGAGTCAACCTTAGAGGCTAAATCTTTTATAGCCTCATTCATTGAGTGGTGCTGGGCTATGAACTAATCATTCTATTTTGTCTGAGTAGTGATGAAATTTTCCATCAGAGCCTCCGGATTTGAGTTTGGCTATGGAGGATGATTGAATGGCCTCTAAATTTAAAATCCTAGAGGTTGCCTAAAATTATTCTGAGGCTGATTCACATTACGCTTGTATGAGATATTCGGGTAGTTTCTCCAACCTGGGTTATAGGTGTTGCTGTAAGGATTGTTTTTCTAATTATTGTTCATGAAATTCACTTGTTCACAATCCTGACGTGCAGAATTTTCAAGTTGACAATCATTGGCTACATGGCCAACACATCCACAGATCTTACATGCAGAAGATGAAGAAGAACCAACAGCATTGATGCTCAATTTATCCAACTTTTGAAATAATGCATCAACTTTAGAAGTGAGATGATTAAACGTATCTACTTCATACATACCTGTTGGTTTTCTTCATTACCTCTCACTAGACCATGAGTAATGATTTCGAGCCATATCTTCAATTAGCTTATATGCCTCATCAACTATTTTATTCATAATGGCTTTTCTTGCTGCAGCATCCACAAACATTCGGGTGCTGTATGCTAGTCCATTGTAGAATGTATGTACTATGAACCACTTCTCCAACCCATGGTGTAGACATATCCTAAGAAGTTCTTTAAATCTCTCCCAAGCTTCATACTAAGACTCACCATCTTTTTGAGTAAAGGTAGTGATTTGATTCCTAAGATAGGCTGTCTTACTTGGTGGGAAATACTTGGCCAAGAAAGCTTGAGAAAGTTACTGCCAAGTAGTGATAGACCCTGATGGAAAAGAGTGCAACTGATGAGTGAATTTTATACTCATAAAATAAATATTGTCATCTTATCTTTTTGCCATAATTAAGCATATATCTCCCTTATTTGTCTTTAGTTTTGTTTATTTTTATAGATGGAGAGAAGAATAGAAAATGGTCTCAATTGGAGGAATCAAAGCTAAATTATGATTCTTTGGGAATGATGTCTATAAATCAAGCAGATAAAACAAATTCATTAAGGATGACTGAGTAAGGAGCATTATCATATTGACTCCTGAGATGCATCCTAATAGATATATACACAAATTTAATCTTGATGTACGACCACATTTCCAAAAGAACTAAAACATAAAGATTCAAGGCAAAACCCCCAATGTTGAGAATATGTTTGCTGTTTGTAGTCTAGCCCAACCTTGCTGCAGTATTTGAGCCGTATCTTAGAAAATACATATCCAATATGTATGAAATTTGGTAGGTGGGTAGCTAACACAATTAGGTATAACTTTCATGTTCAAGTGGTGAAAACATTTGGACATTAAAAGGGCAAAAAGTGGGCTAGAAGAGAATATGTCTGCTGCTGCAGTCCAACTCGACTTTGCTCTAGTATTTTCACCATAAGTCACAAATTTTCACCGTATACATGTATATGAAATTTTATACCACTTTAATGTTGATAGAGTCAGCAAATTCTGCAGATTTTAGGAAGATATTTAAGGTTCAATTTCGGTACACATGATGGAATATAAATTGTCAACTTTGTATAACTTCCTAACTAACAATTTTGACAATTACCACACCTACCACACCTAATTGTATATATAAATAGAGGGCTTGAGGAGTGAGTTAGGGAGCTTGGAGAGAGATTGGGAAATCTTTTTTGGAATTCTAAGTGCTTGTAATGTTCTTCTCTATTTAGAAATTTTGTATCTTTACTTTCTTTCATAATATTATCATGCTTCTTCATCTTTTATTTTGCTTTCTTGCCTTGATTATGGAGAACTAATCTCCTAATGCTAAGGTAAAAAGGTGAAACTCTTAGTATGAGGATAATAATTCATCTAACTCTTAATTTTAGTGTTTATATTTGATGTTGTATTTACCCCCTTCTTTTCTTATGTTATGTTTTAATGGCTGGTTGAGCCATCTATTTCTTCTTCTTGTTATTTAATGGCTGGCTTTACTGTCTACTTCTTATTTTTATTTTTCATGGTTGGCTTTGCCACCTACTTTATTTTATTTTATTATTGGTTGGCTCTGCCACCTATTTTATTTCATTTTATTTTGTTATGTTAGTTATTTTTCTACCTCTTTCATTTTCTGCATAAGTTAATCTTGTAAAATGTGAATTTTGATATATTGTAGACAATCTTTAGCACAATAAATGCTTGAATCAATCTTGATTTATTGTAGAAAATATAATAATTGGCACAAATTATGCTTGAATCCATTTACAAGTTATCTTTTACATCTTTGTATTTTTAATCTTGTAAAGTGTGAACCTTGATACATTGTAGACAATTTTTGACACAATAAATACTTGAATCAATCTTGATTTATTGTAGACAAGATGATGATTGGCACAATGTATGCTTGAATCCATTTTACAAGAATGTTTTATATATTAATAATACAATAAAAAGGAGGTAAATATAATTCATGTATAAACAAAGGTAAGTTTAAATTAATATATCTTCCGATTGGAAACTTATTCATGTAATGATTCTTATTGAGTAATAAAAAATTTATATTTATATTTATTTGATATACCAAGAGTGGATTCCCTAACCTTAGCATGTTTCTTTACTTTGAATACATCTTTACTTAATTTCAATATATTAGTTC
>CM073468.1:31457500-31527500 GCA_037074535.1 Gleditsia sinensis | reverse complement strand
ATTTAAAGACCTCAAATTGATAATCTGACACAGTAGATAAATTTAGGAGATAGATAAATTATAGGATATGAAATTTCACAGTCATTTGATAACTTTTGGTGTCATGAACAGTTACTCCTACCGGCGTGAATAGTGATTCTAATAGGTGTGAACAATAATTTCGACAGGTATGAATAGTGATTTCAACTGATGTGAACAGTATTTCTAGCTGTGAACAGTACCTCATTAATGTTTGGCATTAAATACAAGGTTCTTTTCTCTCATTACAAAAAAAAATAATTTCTTTTCTTTGAAACTCAATTATTATGGTGTTCAAGTGGTTAGTAGGTTAAAGTAATAGATAATATTTTGAGAACCATGTCTGAAAATAATGTAAAGCAATCAAGGTATTTGTGTTAAAGGTTTATACCACACTAAGTTGAGTCTAGTATCTAGGATATGAATTATGTTAAGATTAAAAATTCACGTATGAATAATGGTTGAAAAAAGAGATTTTAGAATAAGCCATAGATTGTGAATATGGATAACCTCAAGGCAATAAGGATATACTAAGATCTAAAAGAATTGTATTAGCATCATGGTAAAAAGAAGATACAAGTGAAATATTTTTCGTTGTTTAGTATGTTAGCAAGTAAAAAATTTAATATATTGTTTCAAAAGAGCTATTCAGGAACCTTTAAGATCTTAGTTAGATTATATTATAGCTTATGGTAAATCTAACTGATGTGTTTACGCATTAGAAGTTATGTTTTAGGTAACTTTATATAATTTTGGTGAAAGTTGAGAGGAACTATTTTTCCTTAGTTGAACTTTCCATATCAGTAATAATCAGGCCAATATACAAATGGCATCATTTGAGGTTTTACATGAATATCGTAGGTCTCCAAATAAGTGAGTGAGTTGAGTAAAGTTAAACTTTTAGAATCTAATTTGGAATAACATACAATAGATAGAATATGACTAACCTAAATTGATGATGCTAGTTTGAAGAGCATGCTTCAATCATATGTCTTTGAGGTTGGTGAGAGACCTCTTAACATAATTCGTCTATAATAAAGTGATATTGGATTACTTAAAGCCTTATGTAAGAGATGTTACTAACTTCCTGTTAAATGATTCAGTGTGGTCAGACTTATTGTAAGATGTCGTTGATAAAGTGAAATTGATTAGGAAAAAAATGAATGCAAGCAACTCAATACATGCCAAAAGTCTATAAAGACCATAAATGTTATAGCACTAGAAATTATCAGTTAAGCTATAGTATATAAGCTCTTTTGAAATCTTGAACAAAGTAGTAGTATATTGCCTAGCCTTGCCATCATAATTAAGTGATGTTGATATAGTTTTTCTTACATCAATGCTAAGAAAGTACTTATCATATTCTTCTCATGTTATTTAATTCAAAGAAATTTAGTTGGACAAAAATTTGGCTTAATTATGAGGAAAAATTGATGTCTATTGTTGATCAACAAGTGAAAAACTTACGGTTGAAGGAAATCCCTATGGTTAAAGTTAATATAGAAAAATCACTCAAGTGAAGAGACTTCTTAGAAAATAAAGATGATATACAAAAGAGATATCCATAATTACTTAAGTAGTGAGATTAATAACCCTAATTTATACCTTAACTTCATTTCTTACTTATGATAAGATGGTTTAAAATTCGATGATCGAATTTCTAAAGTGGGGAAGAATGTAACACCCCTAAGATTTAGTAATTATTATTTATGTATAGATTATTAAAAGAAATAAAGGAGTAGGGATGTAATTGAAAGGGTTTAGGGATTAAAATGAAAACTTATTAATATTTTTAGGGTTAAATTGTAATTTCTTAAAAGTTTGGGGGTTAAAATGTAAATAATAAAATTTACAAGGACCTCCTTCAAAAATTGCATATTTATAGAATGTTCCCTCCATCAATATTAAAAAAAGAAAGAAAGAAAGAAAAATTTCAGTAAACGGGGCAAATGAATAGTATAAATACTACTTTCTCCCTTATTTTTTTCTCTCTAGATTTGGAGTACTTTCGAGCCTCTGATCTAAAAAATAAGGGTACCACTGGATTCAATACGAAGAGTACTACGATATTGACTGAATAATTTTTCAAATCGGTCGCAGAATCACCGCAGATCAAAAGTAAAAAATCTTAGAAAAAAGTAAGTTTTGAAACTCTTATTTAGAGACCTCAAATTGAAAATCTGACATCGTAGAAGGATTTAAGAGATAGATAAATTATATGATATGAAATTTCACAGTCATCTGACAACTTTTGGTGTCATGAACTGTTACTCCAACCGGCGTGAATAATGATTCCAGTATGTGTGAACAGTAATTCCGCCCGATGTGAATAGTATTTTAGGCTGTGAACAGTACCCCCCCATCGTTGACCTGTGTTGACCAAGCTCTCGGAGGTCAAAGTTTACCATTCCAGAGTTATTTCTTTGGTTTTTGGACCTTCTAAACTCGATTTTGAGGTCTGTTTGGTCAAATTTGGATTGAACAAGTGCATTTTAGGGCTATCCAACCTGGAGCCTTATCCTGTGAGTAGATAATTCTTTCTATGACTCACCCTATGCTCTTCTTGAACTTTAAATGTATAATTAATTCTGTTTACAAGTTATTTATACTTTTATATGTCTTTAAAATTAATTAAATTACCTGATTCATTTACAATCTGGCATATAGTTCAAGAAGAGTATGGTTATGAAAATAGATTTTTGAATTAATTGAATATGTGATTTTAAATGTATTTCTCATCATATGGTAAAGGAAATATATTGTGGATGTGGCATTAGCTATAAGATTGCCTTAGAAAAGGGCATGTATATGTGATTACCCTGATTGGAAAGTTTCTAACAGAGAAACTGTACTGAGACTTAAAATTCTAAATTTATAATGAAACCTCTGTTTTGAACGATATGGAAAATGTGTAAATAATGATTGTTATGGAAGAATCCTATTTGAAACACTATTTACTAGCAGCAGGTGATGTTAGCCCTGATGCACCTTGACACCTCAGCTAGCTAGGGTGCTCTAGCCTTATGTGATAGCTAATACACGGGATATGATATGTGGAGGAGAGCAGGATGCCTATCATCTTGGTGAATGCCGACTATGATATGTGATTTTCCCTCCCTTGTTGTGTGCTTGGGAAATGCCCATATTAAAGTCCCTTCGCGTGTCTTCTTAAATGATGGTAGGGCAAACCTTAGCTGAAATGCTGAGTTTAAGTAAATCCTACACTACTAAAGTACAGAAGGGCTTGAACTCTGATATGGTGGTTCTAATATGAGATCCTCCTAATGTTTTCATGTGAAATATTTTGATGCATAACAATATTTGTTTAATGATCATACAGTACAGTATATGCTACTATTATGTATTTTTGAATGTGGTGAAAAATTGATGGAATATGATTAGATTGATAAAATGAGTATGGCCTTAAACACTTAGAAGAAGACCATGAGAAATTTCTGTTGGGAAACACCCTTAATAATACTTGATTTGATTTTTGCTTTCTTGAGAAGTAGATGATGTAATATGTTAAATTAAGTGTAAGGAATCTAATTAAAATGTTGAAATAATTAATCTTATGGTTAGATATAAATTAGGAAGAAAATAGAAAATGATGTAATAAAATGATAAACTAGAACCTTAGAAGTGTTTGGTTTGAAAACTGGTTTTCAGAGTAACTAAGGAAGCTTCTGTTTTTGAAATTATGGAACAAATCAGTTAGTAATTAAAATAAATGTTTAACATAACAAATATAGATATATGTATATATATATATATATATATATATATATATATATATATATATATATATATATATATATATATATCAATGATTTTTAGCCATTGGAATCACTCAATTTGGATTATATATGAAGGAGATATTATTAGATTAGTAAGCAGTGGTTAGAAACTACTTAATATATTGTTAATAAGTTCCTTTAATTCCTTATAGATTTTGTCCCAAAATTCAAACACTAAAGTTTACCTAATAGATTCTTCCCTGGTTAAGTAGTTTCTAACCACTGCTTACTAATCTAATAATATCTTCTTCATATATAATCCAAATTGAGTGATTCCAAAGGTCAGGTTGGATGAAAACATGCATCAGGGGACAACACACAATACAACGCATGGCTATGTTCGGTGCAAGTAACGACTTTTTGAAGCTTAGAGCATGGTTGTGTTACAAGAAATGGCCAAGCAGTGTTGGGATTTGGTAAAGCTTATTTTCAAAAAATTTCTACTCTAAATGAACCTCATTAATTATAAGGTAATAATATAAATCAAATTGGAGAAGAATGCCTTATAAAATTTGTGAGAACATGTGCTGGAAATGATATAAGTAGGAGGAAAGTGACTAGAGGCCAAGTATAAAGAAAATGAAAATAATATTTAAGAAAGAAGAAGAATCTTATAAATGAAAATCATAAATAACTAGTGTATGCCCTAACCATTGCAATTGCATGAACTTCTTACCTTCTTAAGTCTGTAATTTTGACTTGAAATTATTTTATAAAGTGATATTAAAAAATGATTATGATCATGGCATGATTGCATTTTACCAATAATTTTTGGTAATGATTATACTTTGATGATAAATTATGGCATGTGAGTATAATGAACATACTTGTTATTGAAATCATATTTTTGGCAATTAATATGAAAAGAAAAGAAAAGTAAAGAGACGAGTACAGTTACATGGCAGTTTGTGTGGTACACCAGTAGGGGATGCCCTACTCACAACTATGACTATGATAATGAGAAAAGAAAGAAAAAGTGTGTCGTGTCGAACGGAGGGAGAAAAACCCATACCGAAGAGTAGAAAATACTCATCCTGACCTGGATAACTTAATATGAAAATAAGTTGGTAGCCACAATAAGATATTTTGAAAATAGTTATTCATGTTATACATGACATTATTGTACAATTTTCATGTGCATAGATAAAGTGTGTTCATGTGACTAAAGATATTTACCGTAGTTTATACAGATAAACATGACATGATTAGCTATATTGATGATAATTATGATTTATTGTTGAATCTAATGGGATTTAATTTTCACTATATTTTCATATCATGTTTAGAAGACTAAATATGTATATTTTCTCTATGACTAGCTTTTAGCGTATGTTGGGTCCAGTTGACGAAGATCCTGGTGAAGATACAACCATCTGCACCCGTATCCCCGAAACTAGTCAGCATGGATAAATAAGATGTAGACATATATGTATTTGATTTTTGTACGGACGTTTTTAATTAATGATGTGTATGTGAACTCAAAATTGTATCAGTGTTAATGGTATATATGTATACACATACATATGTATTTATATACATATATATATATACATACATATATACATTTGTATATAGATATACATATATACATACATACATACATACATATATATATATATATATGTTTATATATATGTATTTTCCCATCTTTGAGCTATTATTTGAGATTTTACCTACAAAATTTACCACAAGAGTCAACTATTCTTCATTTAACAAATATTTATCAAATCATATAGAATTGCATTTAAATATACTTAAAAGGCAAGCAAACTTATATTAAGCCATACACTAAATAACTCCAAAAGAGGAGTTATGTTGAACAATGACTTTAGTTTCGGTAAGTGTATTGCAAGTTGTAAGATGCTGAAATTTTTTATTTGTTCTAAATCTACCCAAAAATATTTCTAAAAAGTGTAGAAAAAATGGAATGTGTAGGGAAAAGGTTAAAAAAGAATTTGTATTAAAAATTGATGATGGAGTACATAAGGCTAAATTAAGGCCAAGTTTAAGGAAAAAGGAGTAAATTAGCAAGGATTATTTTTTTAGAAAATTAGGATGGGATGTATTAATTCTAATATTTTTAATAAAATAATTTCTTAAAAGATGAACATATGAATTTGTATTTTGGAAAATTTTAAAAAATACCATATAATGGAATGTTAAAATATATAAATGTAGAATTTGATATGAGAAGCTAAGCTATGGTAATTATATTAATTAGAGATATAAGCCTTACTAATTATTCTTTGAAAAATTAATTAAAGAGAATGAGAATAGGGGAATATCCAAACAAAGCCTAAGTATATACATAGGGACACCTTATTAAGAAAGTTAATGAGGGAAATTATGAATAAGCTTTGACTAACCAAGGAAAACTAAATCAAAGTGGAAAATCCAGCAAAAAATGTAGAGGAAAAGAAGGAAGAAGAAGAAGGAAAATGGAGGAAAAATATTGCCATCCAAGGTAGGTAGGTTCCCTTCACCGCTATGCTTAATTTTCCTTTTCTCTTTCGGTTTTGTGAGATTGTTTTTGCTCATAACGAAGTGTAGAACAACAACAAATATAAAGAGAGAAAGCAGTGCAAAGGAGAGAGAAAGGAAGGGAAAAGAAGAATCAAGCCAAAGCCTAGAAAAGAAGCTTGTAGGAAAGTGATTTTTAGGTAGGTTTAATAATAAAATTGTTGTATAACTAATTTTGTAAAAAATTGGACAAATTTTCTGGTTGGTTTTCATGAAGTTCTTACCCTAAGGCTTTATGGAAAATTTTGGTTTGGATCTATTAGAACTAGCCTTGAGTTGAGCAATGTTCTGATGTTGATGTATTATGCATATTGTGATTGAACTCATGCTTGAATGGCCTTGGATATTTTGCTATGGATTGGTTGGTTACTTGTTCTATTTTTGGTCAAGAAATAGCATATCTATGTGTGTATGATGATAGGAAATGGTAAAGGGTAAGTCTTATAAGAATTGAAGTGTGTATGTGAAGGCTATAAATATAAAAGCCATAAGGATAAGAATCTCAGTTTTTTCAGGGTTCTTGTTTAACGACCCAATTTTTTCTTATATACATATTGTAACAACCTTATTTTTATAATTATTTATTATACAATATAGAGTTCACATACACGTCATTAATCAAAAAGTATGTACAACAAAATCAAACACATAAATAACTATATCTTATTTATTCTGGTTGATCAATTTCGAAGATATAGGTGCGGGTGGTTGCACCTTCAACAGGATCTGAACCAAACCGACCACAAACATATTATTTGATTCTGGGATCTGCCCAACATAAAGTAACTCGATCCAACATACACTAAAAGCCAGAGCCATAGAAAAAATCTGCATAACTAATTTTCTGAACATGATATGGAAATATAGTGAGAATTAAATCCCAGTAAGTTCAACAATAAATCATCATCAATATAGCTCATCACCTCATGTTCAGCTGTATAAACTACAGTAAATATCTTTGGTCACATGAATGCACTATATCTATGCACATGAGAATCGTACAATAATGACATGTATGACAGGATTAATTATTTTTAGAATATCATATGATGCCTATCAATTTATTCTCATTTCAAGCTACCCCAGTCAGGGTGAGTATTTTCTACTCTCCGGTACGGGCTTTTCTCGCTCCGTCTGACATGGCCCACTTTCTCTTTCTTTTCTCATTAACATGATCATAACCGCTGGTAGGGCGTCCCCTACTGGTGCACCACACAGATTGCCATGTGACCGTGATCATTTCTTTTCTTTTCACAATGATAGCCAAAAATATGCTTTGAATAACATGTTCATCAAAATATAATTATTACCAAAAATCATTGGTAATTATGTCATGAACATAACTATTTCAAATATCACTTTATAAAATATTTCCATGTCAAAATTTCACACTTAAGATGGTAAGAAATTCATACAATGGTAATGACTATGGCATATACTAGTCATTTATTATTTTCATTTATAAGATTCTTCTTCTTTTTAAATATTAATTTTATTTCTTTATTTTCTTGATGCGAGTTTTTATCCCATCTAACCTTCTCTTACTAATCAAAGCATAACTCCCTCAATTTAACTCTGATGTAAGTGATTTTAGTGTCAATTTCAAGATAAAACAATTATCTAAAACTATTATGTTGAACAGTTTAGCAAAATCTTAAGAAATCAAGGTGATATTACTCCCTCAATGTACAGGTTATTTCTTCTCGGATAGGTTCTGACCTCTGCCTACTAATCGATTCATATCTCCCTCATAAAAATTCCAAATTAAGTGATTCCAGTAGCTAAAAATCTATGACACATAAAGCTATAATTATTATGTTAACAATTCATTTTAATTCCCTATAGAATGTTCCCATAAATTAAAATACAGAAGCTATCCTAACATATTCCTCCCTGATTAACCATTTTCTGACCTTTGCTTACAAATCGGACCATATCTACCTCATATGAATTCTAAATTGAATGATTCTAGTGGTTTAAAATCTGTGACACATATATCTATAATTTTTATGTTAACCATTTATTTTAATGCCCTACACACAATTCCCAAAAATTTAAAAAATAGAAGAAATTCTAATATATTCTTCCCTTATTAACCATTTCCTGACCACTACTTACTAATCGGACCATATCTACCTCATATGGACTCCAAATTGAGTGATTCCAGTGGCGAAAAATCTGTTAGACATAGATCTACATTTTTTATGTTAACCATTTGTTTTAATTCCTAACCGATTCTTCCCAGAATATTAAAAACAGAAGCTAAAAAGTTTGCCATCCATAGTCATACCTATGCAGAACTATCTACACCAGCCTAAGTATTCAAACATACATAATATGTAATATGATATAGCGACATCCATGACCAATCATCAAAGTTCTAAGATCCAAATCTCATATAAATATTATAAGTTTCAAAAGTTTTCTTCAAATAGAAATATTGTTAAACTTACCTTAAGTACTTAGTCCTCTAGACTTCTCCTTCCTCTTTCTTCCTTTCTTCCTCTCCTTTCCTCACTCTACCTTGCTTCTATTTTTCCTTTCCCTCACTTGGACGAAAATTCTAATGTTATAGGGGTGGGTTTTGCTTAAATAGACCACCAAATAATTCATCTTTCATGATCATGGGTCTACCTAATCACAATTAGGATACACTTGGTTGAATTTTTGGAAAACAAACAACTTATGTTCTTGTCTTCCTCTTCCTTAGTCAAGATATACATAGCAAAAGGAGATTTGTATTTTGAAAATTATGATAATATGTTTCTAAGATAAGGTACAAGGTCCCTTTTATTTAGGGATTTATTTCTTTTTCTTTTGTCTTAATCAATTATGATAGGTTTGCCTTTTTAGGTGGCAAATTTCCAACCCTTGAATCTTCCTTGCTTAACTAAAATTGTTTGTGTACTATAATGATGTTTTGTCATAATGCTATGTATTATTACCCACTTGCTAAAATTATGAGTGTAGGATATAGATGTTTTGTCCTAATGCCATGTATTATCATACCACTTGCTAAAATTATGAATGTAGGATATCACACCACTTGCTAAATGTTTGTCTTAATGCCATGTCACCTAATCTTGATTACACCATTATTTCATCACTTTATTTTATTTTTGTTTTTATTTTTCCTCTTGGATTTGGGGCTCATTCTTCCCATTTTCTTTACTTTGGATAAAATTCTACCTTTCATAATGGGCTTAGTCACATTTTCATGATTTTTGGGCTACCGGTCCAATTTCCATATCCTAGTCCAAGTCTATGTTTTATTTCTTCCTTGGGCTATCCTATTGGCTTGCTAAAAATTGATGTGAAGTAGAAAAACTCTATGTGAACTGTCAATAGGTGAAAGCGCAATTTATGGGTGGAGATACTATACTTAGTAACTTTAACTCTTAAATTAGGAAAAATTACCCTAATCCAATCTTCTTGAAATTTTAATACCTCTATTTACTTCACAAAAATTTATCTTCCTTACCCAAGAATTTCACCTTTCTTTAGTATATTTATTTCTAATTTTTCCTCTTAGGTTTTCTCTCTTTACCTATTTCATTAATGTTAGAACATTTCTTTGCATACACGTGAGGTGAAAAATTTTTAAGGATTATATTTCCTTAGATATCTAAAAATTGTCTAATAAATTTTATTTTCTTACACGATGTTACATTCTTCCCCCTTAAGAAATTCGGTCCCCGAATTTCAACCCATCCTACCACATGTAGGGAATGAAATTAAAGCACAATTCTGAGTTACCAACTTTATTACCCAAATAATTAGGGATATCTTTTATGTATATCATCTTTACTTTTTAATATATCTATTCACTTGAGTGATTTTGCCATATAACTTAACTATAAGGATTTCTTTCATCTATAAGTTTTTAATCTATAATCTATTTTTATCTTAAAATCCTTTAATCAATATGTTAAACTTATGTAGCAATAAATCCACCAAACCTTTTATAACATTTATGTACCATTGACACATGTCTAATAAGTTTAACTTACCTCATAATAGTAATTCTATACCATCTTATTAATACCATTAAACTCATTATCAAAATTTTCAATTATTTCTTCTATCATATCCAAAAGCACCTCATTCTAGCTTATGTCAATCCCATTTAATTCACCCAATCATTTCAAGAAGATTTTTCCTAACAATTACTCATACATGAATTCTCAATTCCAACATAATTCACATCCTAGATACTAGACTCAATTTAGCATGATATAAACCTTTAACACAAATATCTTGATCACTTACATTATTTTTGGACATGATTCTCAGAATATTCTCCATATTTCCAAATGAAGTGTTCAAAGATTAATTTAAATCCTACTTCCGATATTTTATTCCTCAAGAACTTCAACACCACTAATTCTCTTGATTACATTCGTCAAAACACCATAATAGTTGAGTTTTAAATATAATAATAATAATTAATTAATTAATTAACTTTTCTTGTAATATGGAAAAATAATCTTGCATTTAATGCCAAATATTAATGTAGGACAATGCAGTAGAACAAACGAAAAGCATAATAAAGAACAGTGCTAAAAGAGAAAGTCAAAAGTTTGGACAAAACATTAGAGAGTTAAAATCGGTGGCAGTAATTCTTGAAAATCTGAAAATAAAAATTTAACTGTTATATCGGCAAAAATTGGTGGCCACAAGGTTTGAATATATGTGCTAGAATCTACTTTAAATCTATTGGTATTCGGTGGAAAGATATCACATAGAAAAAGAAAAATTTCTGAGCTTATAAAAGTCTGTGAAAATCAAAGAATACGTAGTTAACTGGTAAGATGCAGTTGATTGCTTCAAAATAGATGTAATCAATCAACTGTAAAATAACCCGTCCAAATTAAAATTTCTCAAAATAGCTAGTCGACTTAATAATAACAATAGTCGACTGGAAAAAATATTGGGAAAACAAAATAAATCATTTGATTTTCCTTCTTTAACAACTAACTTGTTTACATTTTCACTTTCTTTTGTTTTTCAATTATGCCTATCACCTACAACTTCTCTACAAGAATCAAGATATCAAGGTTTCATCAAAGATAACAAAGACAAATTTCTGATGATATCTTAACCTTATTCTCTTTATATGCTTAATATGAGCGACTATCACAACTACTATACATATATATGCTTATCGTCATTTTAGAAAATTTCACCTTCAATTTAGCTTATATCCACCAATCACTCACATAACTGTTTTAATTATTCCTGGCCTATTCACATAGCTATCATAAATATGCTATTCTTTGAGTTCTATAAATGCACACGTTAATATATTTACTTTCATACTCCAAGTTAAGGTGTGTGTAGTTATGGAGGAAATCACATTTCATCAATTTTGAAATATTTGTGTCTTTTGTGGTTCTAGTCCTGGAAAGGATGGAGAGTATGTGAAAACTGCAGAAAACTTGGGTATGGTACTAGCTAGAAGAAAAATTCATTTAGTTTATAGTGAAGGTAACCGTAGGTTAATGGGGTGTGTCTACAGCTGCCCATGTAGGAGGATGCCAAGTTCTAGGTATTATTCTTACAGTTCTAGCTGCATGTAACATCGTAGGAAAGACAATTGGGGAAGAGTTTAGGGTAGCTTCCATGCATAAACGCATGGCAATGCTGATGACTTCATTGCCTTACCAGGTGGTTTTGGTACTTTATAAGAAATTTTCCAAATAATTTCTTGGGCACAACTGAATATGCATCACAAACCGATAGGTTTGTTAAATGTTAATCACTTCTTTGATGGTCTGTTGTCTTTTCTTGATCATGCTGTGGAACAAAGGTTCATCTCACACTCAGCACGACGAATTCACATCTCAGCTTCAAATGCTGAGGAGTTGATTGATGCTTTACAAGCATATGTTCATGTACCTAATCTAACTATGGCTCAAATAGAATGGATGATAGATAACTGCAAGAAACACAAATTCGATTTGGATCTTCATCTTTAGATGTAGTAAAACATAGCCATTATTGTACTACTTTTACTTTCTTAGAGTCTACTTGAATACCATCTTTACCAACCATACTCCCTTAGAGTTGGTAAAACTATCTTTGAATGATCCTCTGAACTTTTGAAATATTCTAGTATATCATCAATAAAAACAAACTAATCCAAGGATGACCTAATTACTATTCATTAAATCTATGAATGCAGCTAGGACATTTGTCAAATTAAATGACATCACCAAGAACTCATAATGCCCATAATGAGTCCTAAAAGAAAATTTTCGTACATCCTCTTCTCTTATTCTTAATTAATGTTACCCATATCCCAAATCAATTTTTGGAAAAAAATTATTGAACACCTTGTAACTGGTTAAACAGGTAATCTATACGAGGTAATGGGTTTTTATTTTACATTGTCACCTTATTGAACTGTCTATAATCTATGCATAGTCATAGTGATCCATCTTTCTTTCTCAAAGATAGAACTGGAGCTCTCCAAATAAAAGTACTAGGGCATTTAAATCCCTTGTCTAACAAGTCTTGTAACTTTTTTTTTGATTCAATCGATATCATTCTATATAGGGATATAGATATTAGTTGGGTTCTAAGGAGTAAATCAATATCAAATTTTCGAATTGCCATGGCAAGGTTGTGCATGGTTTCCTCCGCATTATTTGCCGGATTCCTCCTTGGTGGTGCCATTTCCTACTGTGACAAAAATAAAGTTATGCTGCTATTGAGGTGATCAAGCCCAATAGTTAGTTTCAAAAAAATATTTAACAGCAGTCATAACACCACCTCAGCATATAGATAGGAAACACTAGTAATTTCTTACCTATCTGAACTCACTGATCCCCTACACAGCACTACCAGAACATACTGAAGATACTATAAGATCGATTCAGATAACCAACCACCCACTGGCCATCTAGGATCGACCTGCTCGGATACCAATTATGTAACAACCTTTTTATTATTATTATTTATTATACAATATAGAGTTCACATACACGTCATTAATCAAAACGTACGTACAACAAAATCAAACACATAAATAACTACATCTTATTTATTCTGGTTGATCAATTTCGAAGATAAAGGTGCGGGTGGTTGCACCTTCAACGGGATCTGAACCAAACCGACCACAAACATATTATTTGATTCTGGGATCTGCCCAACATAAAGTAACTCGATCCAACGTACACTAAAAGCCAGAGCCATAGAAAAAATCTGCATAACTAAATTTCCGAACATGATATAGAAATATAGTGAGAATTAAATCTCAGTAAGTTCAACAATAAATCATCACCAATATAGCTCATCACCTCATGTTCAGCTGCATAAACTACAGTAAATATCTTTGGTCACATGAATGCACTATATCTATGCACATGAGAATCGTACAATAATGACATGTATGACAGGATTAATTATTTTCAGAACATTATATGATGCCTATCAATTTATTCTCATTTCAAGCTACCCCAGTCAGGGTGAGTATTTTCTACTCTCCGGTACAGGCTTTTCTCGCTCCATCCGACAAGGCCCACTTTCTCTTTCTTTTCTCATTAACATGATCATAACCGTTGGTAGGGCGTCCCCTACTGGTGCACCACACGGATTGCCATGTGACCGTGCTCATTTCTTTTCTTTTCACAATGATAGCCAAAAATATGCTTTCAATAACAAGTATGTTCAACAAAATATAACTATTTCCAAAAATCATTGGTAATCATGCCATGAACATAACCATTTCAAATATCACTTTATAAAATATTTCTATGTCAAAATTTCACACTTAAGATGGTAAGAAGTTCATACAATAGCAATGACTATGTCATATACTAGTCATTTATTATTTTCATTTATAAAATTCTTCTTCTTATTTAAATATTAATTTTATTTCTTTATTTTCTTGATGTAGGTTTTCATCCCATCTAACCTTCTCTTACTAATCAGAGCATAACCCCCTCAATTTAACTCCGATGTAAGTGATCTTGGGGTCAATTTCAAGATAAAACAATTATCTAAAACTATTATGTTGAACAGTCGAGCGAAATATTAAGAAATCAAGATGATATTACTCCCTCAATGTACATATTATTTCTTCTCGGATAGGTTCTGACCTCTGCCTACTAATCGGTTAATATCTCTCTCATAAAAATTCCAAATTAAGTGATTCCGGTGGCTAAATATCCGTGACACATAAAGCTATAATTATTATGTTAAAAATTCATTTTAATTCCCTACAGAATGTTCCCTGAAATTAAAATATATAAGCTATCCTAACATATTCCTCCCTGATTAAGCATTTTCTGACCTTTGCTTACAAATCAGACCATATCTACCTCATATGAATTCTAAATTGAATGATTCCAGTGGTTAAAAATCCGTGTTACATATATCTATAATTCGTATGTTAACCATTTATTTTAATTCCCTACATAAAATTTTCAGAAATTAAAAAAAATAGAGGCTATTCTAACATATTCTTCCCTAATTAACCAATTCCTGGCCACTGCTTACTAATCGGACCATATCTACCTCATATGGACTCCAAATTGAGTCATTCCAGTGGTTAAAAATTTGTGAGACATAGATCTACATTTTTTATGTTAATCATTTGTTTTAATTCCTAACCGATTCTTCCTAGAATATTAAAAACAGAAGCTTACAAGTTTGCCATCCATAGCCATACCTATGCAGAACTATCTACACCAGCCTAAGTATTCAAACATACATAATATGTAACATGATATAGCAACATCCATGACCAATCATCAAAGTTCTAAGATCAAAATCTCATATAAATATTATAAGTTCCAAAAGTTTTCTTCAAAAAGAAATATTGTTAAATTTACCTTAAGCAATTAGTCCTCTAGATTTGTCCTTCCCCTTTCTTCCTCTCTTCCTCCTCTTTCCTCACTCTACCTTGTTTCTATTTTTCCTCTCCCTCACTTGGACAAAATTCCAATGTTATAAGGGTGGGTTTTGCTTATATAGACTATCAAATAATTGACCTTTCATAATCATGAGTCTACCTTATCACAATTAGGATACACTTGGTTGAATTTTTGGAAAACAAACAACTTATGTTCTTGTCTTCCTCTTCCTTAGTCAAGATATGCATAGCAAAAGGAGATTTGTATTCTAAAAATTATGATAATATGTTTCTAAGATAAGGGACAAGGTCCCTTTTATTTAGGGATTTATTTCTTTTTCTTTTATCTTAATCAATTATGATAGGTTTACCTTTTTAGGTGGCAAATTTCCAACCCTTGAATCTTCCTTGCTTAAAATTATTTGTGTAGGATAATGATGTTTTGTCATAATATTATGTATTATTTCCCACTTGCTAAAATTATGAGTGTAGGATATAGATGTTTTGTCCTAATGCCATGTATTATCATACCACTTGCTAAAATTATGAATGTAGGATATCACACCACTTGCTAAATTTTTGTCTTACTGCCATGTCACCTAATCTTGATTACACCATTATTTCATCACTTTATTTTATTTTTGTTTTTATTTTTCCTCTTGGGTTTGGGCTCAGTCTTGCACATTTTCTTTACTTTGGATAAAATTCTACCTTTCATAATGGGCTTAGTCACATTTTCATGATTTTTGGGCTACCGGTCCATTTTCTATATCCTAGTTCAAGTCTATGTTTTATTTCTTCCTTGGGCTATCCTATTGGCTTGCGAAAAATTCATGTGAAGTAGAAAAACTCTATATGAAGTGCCCATAGGTGAAAGCCCAATTTATGGGTAAAGATACTATACTTAGTAACTTTAACTCTTAAATTAGGAAAAATTTACCCTAATCCAATCTTCTTGAAATTTTAATACCTCTATTTATTTCACAAAAATTTATCTTCCTTATCCAAGAATTTCACCTTTCTTTAGTATATTTATTTCTAATTTTTTCTCTTAGGTTTTCTCTCTTTACCTATTTCATTAATGTTAAAACATTTCTATGCATACACGTCAGATGAAGAATTTTTTAAGATTATATTTCCTTAGATATCCAAAAATTGTCTAATAAATTTTATTTTCTTACGGGATGTTACACATATTAGTGTACAAACCATGAAATCATGACCTCTTTGCTTCTCATAGTAATCAATTAATTTGATCAAGCATAATTAAGGATTAAGGTCTACCATTAGCATCCAGGTGGGGTTAGTCATATATCCTATTCATCCATGTTAACTACTTTTGGGGATACAAGTGCAGATGGTGGCACCTTCATCGGAATCTCAGTCACATTCACCATGGACACATCACATATAATCATTTTTTGCCCTAAGTAGGATAACTTGATCTATCGCATAGCAAAAACAAGAGTCATAGTGAAAATATATGTATCTAATTATCTGAACATAACATGAAAATATAGTGAGAATTAAATCTCAGTAGGTTCAACAACAAATCTTATTCATCAAAAATATCAGTCATCATGTTATTCTTAACTATATAAGATGCAGTAAATTATATTAGGCCACATGAATATATTTTATCTATGCCCATGAAAATCATGCAGCAATAACATGTATGACATGAATAATTATTCTTCAAATATTATGGGCATGTATAATCATTTCTAATATCAATGGCAAGATCAACTATTTAAAAAGGCTTGGCATGTTAGGAAAATCACAGTTTTATCATATAATGCCTATAAACTTATTCTCATTTTGAGCTACCTCGCTCAGGGTGAGTATTATCTACTCTCTAGTACGAGCTTTTCTCGCTTCGTCCGACATGACACACTTTCTCTTTCTTTTCTCATCATTCTTTTCTCATTATCATCATTATAGCCGTGAGTAGAGCGTTCCCTACTGGTGAACCACATGAACCGCCATTTGACTATGCTCGTCTCTTTTTTTTTCACATCAATAGCCAAAATACGATTTTAATAACAAGTATGCCCATTAAGCCCACATGCCACAATTTCTCATTAAAGCATAATCATATCAAAAATCATCAAAACATATTCATGCCACAATCACATACTTAGGATGGTAAAGATTTCATGCAATGGCAATGGTTAGGCCATACAATAGTCTTTCATTTATAAGATTCTTCTTCTTTCTTAAATAGTATTTTATCTCTTTATTTTTTTTATTTTTTTCCTCTAGTCACTTTTCTCCTACTTAAATTATTTTCAACATACGATCTTGTTCAAAAAACTACCTCTTTTACCTATGCTCTTTATTCATTATTTTTCATCAAATTTTTCCAAGATTTTTAATACCCCTTTTTATTGGAAATTACTAATTCTTTAAGAATTAAGGCCTAAAATGCATTCTGAATTTCTGAGCCTAGACCTCTCGTCATTGTTTGGTCTATGTATCTTTCATTTGAAATCCAAATTAAATGATTATAAAACCTATGGAAATCTAAGACAATCCTTTAAAACTCTTATTTTCAACATTTTAGCAAAATATTAAGAAATCTTGGTGTTATTACTCCCTCAAATTCAATGTTATTTCTTCTTAGGTAGGTTCTGACCTCTACTTATTAATCAGACCATATCTCCCTCGTATGGACTCCAAATTTAGTGATTAAAGTGCATAAAAATCCATGATACATATATCTACATTTGTCATATTAACTATTTCTTTTAATTCCTTACAGAGTTTTTCCAGAATTTCAAAAATAAAAGCTTTCTTGGTTACTTTGAATTCTAGCTATAGGGTTGGTCATTTCAATATTTTAATTAGATTTGTTACTTAACTTAACATATTCTATTATCCACTTATCAAGAAAACATAATGAAATCATGCATCATCAAGGGTATTTTTCAATAGAAAATTCTCATTGTCTTCTTTTAGGTGCTTGAGGCTATACTTATTTTATCAACCTAACCATCTTCCATCAATTTTTATCACATTCAAATATACATAAAAGTAGCACAAAAGCCCTAAAATTTTGTCACCCATAGCCATACCCATGTAGAAATTTCCATATCAACCTAAGCATTCAAACATCCATCACATGCAAGACCAACATGTAACATGATATAGTAACATCCATGGGCAGTCATCAAACTAGTAAATTATTACAAACATAATCAAATTCCTAGGATCAAAGTTCTAAATAATGTTACAAAATTTCAAAGTTCTTTCAAAAGAATTTATTGTTAAACCTACATACAAATCTCCTTAGCTCACTTAGTGAGTTCCCTTTTCTTGTTTTCCCTTTGGAGAAAATGGTGAGATTCTTCCTTCCCTTTGGCTTTTCCAATAGCTTGAATAAGAGAAGGAGAGTAATTTTTAAACCCTAAGGATGAAGAGAAAAGATGGATTCAAGTAGAGGTTATGTTAACTTACTTTGAGCACTTAGTTTTCTAGACTTCTTCTTCTTTCTTATCTTCTCCACTCTTTCTCGCATTTCTTTCCTCTACCTTGCTTCTATTTTTTCCTCTCTCTCCTTTGGCCGAAACTCTCCTATGCCAAGAGTGGCTTTTTCTTAAAAATTTCAAGTGGTCAACCCCTCATAATCATGGTTCTCTTACTTACTTGTGGGGCATTCCATAATGTCATCATTAGGTTGCATAAGGTTGCTTCTTGCGAGAGGAAAAATATTGGTCTTCTTTTCCTCTCCTTTGGTCAAAATATGCATAGCAAAATGGGGGATTTGGTGTTTGAAATTCATGGTGAGATGGGCTTATGACAAGTGGCAAGATTTCCTCAAGTTTTGGGATTCATTTCCCCTTTCTTTTAGCTCACTCAAAGGATCATTAAATTCATTTTTAGGTGGCAAATTTCCAGCCCTTCCTTCCCTCCTTGCTTAGCTGAAAATATATGTGTAGGGTGGGGATGTTTTTGCCTCAAAGTCATGTGAAAAAATGCTTGCTTATGGAGTACTCATGCAATAGTTTTTCCCTAACTTGTTAGAGTTTGCAAATCTTTCCTATTGTACATTCCTTGATGAGTAATCATTGCTTACTATTACACTACTATTACATCACATGGATTTGGCCTCCTTTTTTCCCCATTTTGTTGCCTTGGCTAAAACTCCCATCCAAGATTGAGGGATTTTTCACACTTTCATGAGTTTTGGGCTATTGGCACAAGCTCTACATCCTAGTCCAAGTCTATGTTATGTCTCTTGCTTGGGCCATCCATGTGGCTTGCCAAAAGTTCATGTGAGGTGTAAAACTCTACATGAAGTGTCTATAGGTGGAGGCCCAAATATATGGGGTAAGGTGTTAAACTTAGGAATTCTAGTTCTTGAATTAGGAAAATTTCCCTTAATCCATATTCTTGAAATTTCAAAACCTTGACTCAATTCCAAAATTTTAATTTCCTTACCCAAGAATTTCATCCCTCTCTAGGATGTTATTTATATTTTTTCCTCTTAGGTTTTCACCCTTTTTCCCATTCCCTTAATGTGAGAAAAGTTCTCTATGCATACATACAAGGTGAAGAATTTCTAAGACTTATATTCTTTTAGATATCAATCAAAATTTTTTAACAAGTCTTTATTCTTTTTAATAAATTATTTATGTGTCTTTATTAAGAAAAGAAATTAGGGATGTTACATCTTGGGTAAGTAATTGTGGCTTTAATTTAATGTAACTAGTAATTTGACTATATATTACGAAATTAATGCAAGAAATGATGATAAAATGGAAGAAGTGGGTAAAGGGAACATGTATCTTAACTTTGGCTGAATGCTTACTTAACAAAGGAAAATAATATAAATGTTAGTTTTGGTAATGAGTGTGATAGTAAATGCTAAGGAAATGAATGATGTACTAGGTAAGTATGTTAGGTTAAAATTAGGAAGATGAAGAAATTAGATATAAGAAATGGGAATGTAGTTTAAATAACCATGGTGCTAAGGATAGGCTTGTATAGAAAGGAATGAATAAATAAAAGTAGAATTAGGTAACATATATGGACTAAGTTAATTAAATGGTTCAATGATTTCTAAAGGATAAATTAAAAATGAATTAAAAGAGATTTCAACACCTCATCTTAGATAGGCCGAAACTGAGGCATTCACATAATTAAATTATGATTTTTAACCTTCCACTATATGTAATTTAGTTAGAAAACAAATAAGAAGGTTAGAAGCCTTAGTACTACACTATAAGAAATGGTGAAGAGGTAATGATCTAATGCTAATAAAAGAAAAAAATATTAAAGAAGATTTAGTTATGCTAGGGTAAGTAACAAAAGCAAAGGAAATTACCAAATGAATAGTGACTTTTACCAAATGAATAGTCACGCCCCTATTTTTAGGGCACGTGAAACACGTATACCATGAACATATATTTTCCATAAACATGAATATTCCAATCATTTATCATGGAAACAGATACATATAGGTTCTCTCATATATATATCATATATAGACAAAGTCTATAAACATCAGAGTCACAACAGAAGCAGGGATCCTGCCTGTGGCATATAAAGCATCCTCTAGAGTACAAGTACAATATAAATCAAAATTTATGAGCCTTAGAGACAAAATAGGCTCACCAGAGAAAATGTTGCCTAGCCGATCACCTATCTGATGGGGAATGACAAAACTCTGTATTCTTATCTGAAAAATATGAAAATATCGTATAGTGAGTTTGACAACTCAGTGAGCAAATAATCTCTTCTATGACCTCTTAGGTCAACATATCGATGTACTCATATTTTAAAATTTGTCACATAAGAAATACAATTCAGAAATACATCGATATGGGACCCGTATTTCAAATATTTTCAAAATAAAGGATAGTCATATATCCAAAATCATATATTGTACTGTATGATCATTAAACAAATATTTTTATGCATCAAAATATCTCACATGAAAACATTAGGAGGATCCCATATGAGAACCACCATATCAAAGTCAGGCCCTTCCGTACTTTGTTGGAGTAGGATTTGCCTAAACTCAGCATCTCGCTAAGGTTTGCCCTACCACCATTCAAGAGGACACGCGAAGGAACTTTAATATGGGTATTTTCCAAGTACACAGCAAGGGAGGAAAATCACAAATTATATAGTCGACATCTCACTCTTATGGGAGGCATCCCGCTCTCCATCACATATCAAATCCTGTGTGTTGGCCCTCACACGAGGCTAGCACCACCCTTGCTAGCTGAGGTATTAAGGTGCACCAAGGCTAACATCACCTGTTATTAGCAGATAGTGTTTCTAATAGGATTCCTCCACAAAATTATATGCACATATTCCATATAATTTCAAACAGAGCTTTCATTTCAGTATAATATAGAATCTCAGTCTCAATACAGATCATCTGTTACAAATTACCCATTCAGGGTTTATCACATATACATGCCCTTTCTCGAGGCAATCATATAGCTTTATAAATAAATACCACGTGCATAAATATTCACTTTATCATTTAATGAGAAATACATGTAAAATCAGATATACCACGAGTTCAGAAATTCAATTTCAAAACTATACTCTTCTTGAACTATATTCCAAATTGTAAGCAATTCAGATAGTTTTAATGCATTTCAAAAACATATAAAAGTATAAATATCTCATAAACATAATCAAATACACATTTAAAGATCAAGAACAGTATAGGCAAGTCATAGAAAGAATCATCTACTCATAGGGTAAGGCTCTAGATTGGACAACCCTAAAATGTATTTTTTTCAATCCACATTTGACTAATTAAATATCAAAAACGAGTTTGGAGGATCCAAAAATCTAGGAAATAACTCTAAAATTGCGTAATTTGGCCTTCGGGAGCTTGGTCAACACTAGTTAACTCTAAGTACTATTTACGGTCAGAAAAAACTATTCACTATCAGAAAATACTATTCACCACCACACAAAAAGTTGTCAGATGGCTAAAAAATTTCATATCCTATGGTTTATCTAGCTCCGGAATCCATCTACGGTGTCCGATTTTCAATTTGAGGTCTCTAAGTAAGAGTTTTAGAGTTTACTTTTTTCTGAGATTTTCTACTTCCGATATACGGCGATTCTGCGGTTGATTTGAAAAATTGTTTGGTCAAAATCGTAATATTCTCCATCCTGAATCCAGTGGTACCCTCAGTTTTGAGATCGGAAGCCAATAATCACTCTAGATCTAAAGAGAAAAATAAAGGTTACTATTCACACTATTCATACTATTAATAGAAATTAGATTTCTCATATGCTTATCTCCCCCTTTCTTTCTTTCTTATTTTAAATATTATTTAATTAATAATTAAATATTAAAAATGTATTATTATTATTTTGATTATATACATATAAATACTATTTTTCATCCTAAAATATCCCAAAAATTTCTAAAAAGTTACTTTCTTATAAAATTTTAGTTGAACTCTTAAATCATAACTTTTCTTGATAAAAATTCTAATAGAACAAATCACAAAATAAATATCTTTATACATAATAAAAGAAAGAATATTTCTAAGAATAAAACAAAAATTTATTAAAGGGCAATATAATTATTTTAAGCAAAACAATAATTATTTTAATTAAAAGTATACTTGTTTTTAGCGAAACATGCGTAATCATTTTTTTAAATAATACTTGTTTATAGTAAAATATTATTTAAAAATAAAAATTACGGGATATTAGATGAATAATAAATTCTTTTTCTTAACAATATTAGAAAAAGGCCAACTTCTTGCTAGATGTTAATCTTCAAGCTTAAATAATGACTAAAGTCCAAGATAAATTAAGTATAAAGGGAATGAAGGTGCAACAAATAAGATAACCAAATAGATAGGATGGAATTTATAAGGAAAATTATATGATAAATCACTTGAACAAAGTATTTTTTTTTGTAGTATATAGCCAGAATTTCTAACTAGAGATTATGGGATTAAGATGAATTAAAGAGACATGGGGGATGCATAAAAAAGACCAATACAAGTAATGGTAAGTGGAAACCTAAAGAATTTATAAGTATAAAGTATTATCTTAGACATATAAGAACACTTTGTTAATGTTACATAAAGTTGATAATTTAAATATGGACTATATGAATAGATTATTTTCAATTAAATATGTTAGTAAATGAAATCCTAAGATTTTCTAAGAATAGCCATAGGGATCTATAAGGGAGGAAAAAACTAAAGTAACCAAATAATTATGGAATATGGAAATTAAACAAGAGTAAGCATGACCAAGTCATTTCTATGAACATAAATCATTTCCATTCAAGGAATTTCGTTAAATGGGATACTAAAGATGCTAACTATACTTATTAATGATTTTGATGGGCATTCCATGACAATTTTCAAATTGCACTGATATACACATATGCATGATTTAAAAGTATTTCAAATAAATATGATGCATTATTTCAGTGGCAAGTATATGAATGTGTTATATAGATCTATATTGGCTAAAAGAATGAATATCATACCTTGCCCATTTTCTTTAAAAGATACAATAGGGTATGACCTTTGGTAGTGTAAGGAGACCTTAAAAGGTCTCATGGTCTCCGTGTCAGTACCAAGCACATTTAGGAGTGAGTAGAGTGAGAAAATTATGCTCATTTGACCTTGAAAAGTAGTAAAACAGTTAAAACAAGAGAAACAACCTAATAATGAGAAAGTCATGATTTATGAATCTGTTATATGATATTGATGAGATTATTAATGGATCCTAGTATGCTTATAATTTCCATACTTACATGATAAAATATGCATTAGACATGCTATAGTTGTTTATGGCTAAGTGAAATCTATAATTGATACAGTTGAACATGACATGTTATCTGAAATGATAATTATCTACTGTTATTGTTAAACCTACTAGGAAGTTTAATTCTTATTATTATTTCATGTTATGTTCATATTAGTAAAGTACAATGTTGATCTACTTCATGACTTTGATGTTTGTAGTCCAGTGGGTAGAGCTGCCTTATGTAGGATATATACATATAATGCAAGACTTGGTAGTAGTTAACATGTCTAAACTCTCGATGTACATGCCATCACCCTCACCAGTATTATGGAGAGGATAAGAGGAGTTGATTGAGGAGTGAAATGATACTATGTAGATATTTATACTAAATTGACTGTAGTAGATTATGTTTTTAGAATAGTGAATGGGTACCTGTCTACTTTTTATATTATAGATAGTACCCTAGTTATTATAGCATGTATGTATATATATATAGAGTGGTTGTAATGATGAAAAAGTTACAAACGTAATACAAGCCTATTGTCTTGTGTATGCGATTATGATGTGATGTTTTATTGCTGGTGCATACTGTCACAGGTACATACCCAAATTGATATCTTACCTCTCAACTAACTGTAGTCGTGGGAGTAAGGGTCGATCCCATAGAGACTGGAATTACCTTATGTGATTGAGAAAATGGGGGATTGATAATAGCAAATAAAGCAAAGTAAACAAGAATGAAAGTAATTAAGAGAGAGTTATTAATAATAAAGATGTTGGCTTCAGTTGATATCTACCATCAAGGGATTGCATTTGATCATCGATAACATAATCAATCGTAATTTGAATATCTATCATTGGGATTCTAACCATGTTTCTCCTTAAGTCTAGTAATTGATAATAATCGCATCAATTAAACCCTAATTAATAAGATATCCTTTAGCACGTCAGTAAAGTCTAACCTATTAATCGCATGAAGAATTATAGAAACTGATAGAGCTGAACAAATATAAACACATCAATTGTATCTAATTCAATTAATTATTCATCATAGGTTCAATGATTTATATTCTTTTAACTTTTGTACATATTATATCCTGTTGCACCTACCATGGTAGACAGAGATAATCGATCTCTAAAGATTTCACCACCCCAGATACTCATGGCCTAAACACAAGCATAGTCAGACCAATTGTAGAGGCCAATAACTTTAAGCTGAAGCCTTCTCTTCTATAGATGGTTCAACAAAATCAATTTGGAGGGTCACCTACTGAAGACCCTAATCTTCATTTATTAGTCCTTTTGGAATACTATGACACATTGAATCTGAATGGGGTATCTTCTGATGCCATCAGACTGAGATTGTTCCCATTCTCCCTGTTGGACAATGCTCGAGTATGGTTGCACTCCCTTCCATTCGGGTTAATAACTACTTGGCAGCAACTTTCTCAAGCTTTCTTGGCCAAGTACTTCCTAATAAGTAAGATAGCTCATCTCAGAAATCAGATTACCATATTTGCACAAAAAGATGGGGAGTTACTATATGAAGCTTGGGAGAGATTTAAAGAGCTTCTCAGGTTACGCCCACACCATGGGTTGGAGAAATAGCATATAGTCCATACATTCTATAATGGACTAAAATACAACACCTATATGTTTGTGGATGCTACAACGGGAGGAGCTTTGATGAACAAAATCGTTGATGAGGCTTATGAATTGATTGAAGATATGGCTTAGAATCACTACTCCTAGTCTAGTGAGAGGCAGCCATCTAGAAAACAAGTAGGTATGTATGAAGTTGATGCGTTTAATCATCTAACTTCTAAAGTTGATACATTGTTTCAGAAATTAGATAAGTGGAGCATCAATGCTGTTGGATCCTTTCCATCTTCAAGATGTAAGATTTGTGGATGTGTTGGTCATGTGGCTAATGAATGCCAGCTTGGAAACACTGCACCTCAGGATTATGAACATGTAAATTTTGTGAATAAAAATCAGAGAAACAATCCCTATAATAACACCTATAATCTAGGCTGGAGGAATCACTTGAATCTCTCATACAAGCCTAATGTGAGTTAGCATCCTCAGAATAATTTTAGGCAACCTCCTAGATTTCAAAATCAGAGGCCATTCAACCCTCCTGTTCAGCCAAAGTCAAATTTAGAGGCTTTAATGAAAAATTTCATTACTACTCAAAGTAAACAGAATGATGAGTTCAGAGCCCAAAACCACTCAATGAATGAGGCTATAAAAGACTTAGCCTCTAAGGTTAACTCACTTGCTACTTATAGTAAGATGTTGGAAACTCAAATTGCACAACAAGTGAGCCTATCAAATAGGAACTTTAGCAGACTTTCAGGTCAAACTGAGAACCCTAGAGAACATTGCAATGCTATAACCTTAAGAAATGGTAAGCAGTTGGCTGGATCAGAAGGAGGTAAGGAGGTAAAAGAAGATGAGCCTTAAGATGAGTCAGAAAATACAAAAGAGGAAGAGCAAAAAAAAAAGAAAAGATTGAAGAAGAGCCCAAATATATGGCTCTTGCACCTTACAATACACTAATCCCTTTTTCTTAGAGGTGGGTCAAGGCAAAGTTAGAGAGATAATATGGCAAGTTTCTGGATGTGCTGAAGAAGATGAACATCAATATTTGTTTCCTTGAAGCCATCTTCCAAATGCCCTCCTATGCAAAGTTCTTGAAAGAGATCCTTTCAAATAAAAGGAAAATTGAAAAGCATGCTGTTGTGGTATTGAAAGAAGGATCGAGTGCGTTAATTCAAAATAAGTTGCCATAAAAGCTTAAGGATCCCATAAGCTTTTCCATACCTTTCTCTATTGGAGAAATAAAGATTGACAAATCCCTATGTGATCTTAGAGCAAGTGTGAGTCTTTTGCCTCTTTTAGTCTGCAAGAAGCTTCAAATGGGTAACTTGAAGCCTACCACTATTTCTCTTTTAGTCTCATGCCTACCACTATGTGATCCAATAGGTATATTAGAGTATGTTCCTCTAAAGGTAGGTAAATTTTTCATACCGGTTAATTTTTTTTTCATTTTATTGATGGAGGAAGATGAAAAAATTCCCATCATTCTTGGAAGGCATGTTCTAGCCACAGCTGGTGTAAACATTAATGTAACAAATGGAAAGCTTTCTTTGAATATAGGAGATTAGAAATTAGAGTTTAACTTAGAAAATATAGTGAAATCCTCATCTTTAAATGAATCTTACTGTATGATTGGCTTACTTAAACTAAATATTCATGATAACGTCATGAAATTTTGTTCTACTGACCTACATGAGTTGTGCCCTATGGAAAGTTCTTGCGTTTATGTTAAACAGGTGGTCAAAAAGAAAGCAATTAAGGAGAAAGTGAAAGATATGAAGGTAGAACCCAAACTACTCTCAACCTCATCAGAGCTAAAGAAGAATAGAATGGGATAAGAGGATCTCTAAAGGCTATTGGGCAAAGTCTTAAGCACCATACGAAGAGGCAATGGATCAAAAAAAGGGTTATCCAAACTCTCTTAAAACCTCTTTGAGCAAAAGAATGAAAAGGAGTTGATCTAATGACTTTAAACAAGTGCTTTGTGTAAGGTAACTTACAAAATTTGAGTTTTTGAGTTTCTTTTTTTTTTAGTTTCTTTATTTGTAGTTCTGTTTTTGTCTTTAATTTTACTTAATTTCTTAGTATTAGGAGTTTAAGAGTGTTTTCAGGTATTTTATAGGTCACAATTTGCATCTCCAAGAGTGAAGAAGGAAAGAATTTTGAACAAATCTTAAAACAGAGCAAAAACTGAGGTAAAATTCGAAGAAAAGTGAATTTCAGCAAGGAACACGGGTTAGCCGTGTCATGGAGCACGCTCGTGCTTTAAGCACGAGCCAAAATTTTGAAGAATTAAAGTTTTTGTAGCCAACAAGGGCTTGCTATGTCCTAGGAAACAGCCATACCCGAGGTCCCTGGAACAAATTATGCATTCCTAAGAGCAACATTGCCAAGCCGTGTCACCCACCACGGCCGTGTCCCAGGAATTTTTCCCTAGCACACCCTTCCCATGCCAACCAACATAGGCCATTCCCAGAGTTTTGGATTTCTAGCAATGAACATGGGCTATCCATATTCCCCTACACGGCTAGTCATCAGGCCGTGTTCCATGTCCAAGAAGCAATTGTCCTTTCCAACATGAAACACGGTCTAGCCGTGCTATGAAACATGGCCGTGCTTCGAGCCCAAGTATGCTATTTCCCATGCTTTCCTTATATTTTTCCTCTCGTGTTTCATTCCCTTTCTTCACGTGCCCTCTCTAGGTTTCTTCCCTGTGATCTCCTATTCCCTATTCTAGCCATTCTCGTGCCCTAAACCAAGCATCTCTCATTCTCTTATTTTACAACCCATCCTCATGTGCCTTACCTAGTCATTCCCGTGCCCTAGCCATACTCATGCCATACCCAAAAATTCTTTCGTAGCCTATCCTCCTTCACCCGTGCCCTTCTCCCCTCTTTTCCCATCTTCTTCTCCACCTCCAACCTCTCCTTTCCCATGCGTTAACTAGTCTCCCAAAGCCTAGAAATTCTTTTTCTCCATCTTCTCTAGTTGTGTTTCCTCTTCTCCATCTGTTTCAGTCTCCTCCTCTTAAACCACCGTTACCCAAGCTTTTATTCCCTTTTGCATTTTTTTTCTCCTTCTTCCCCCATCGAAGCCCACCACAACTCCCTCTCCAATCTCCCATCTCCTACTGCTTCCTATCCTCCTATGCCTAGCCCTACACCAACACCCTCCCCTCCTCTCCCAACTAACCTATTCTTACTCATTTGCTTCCACACCCCCAGGTCCACATCCCTCTGCATCAACTTGTTGTTGCATTGCTGGTTGCCCAATCTCCATTGTGGTTTTCCCCCTCCAAGTAACTGTAATTCTCTATCATTTTGGTTTAATTTTTTATACTAGATCCTCTCGTTATTACTGGATTGAAATTTGCTGTTCTTTGCTTCTCTTGAATGTTGCACTATATTTTCTAAATAATTATTGCAGTATATAGGATACATATTTACTAAATTTTACTGGTTAGTTGGAATTTTACTGGTTTGTTGCATTAGTGGTTGATTGCTTAAACTACCCTATTTTACTAGTTTAGTTTGGGAATTCTAGTTCGTCACTTGAACCTTTACTTGAATGTCACTTTGCTGAAATAGGAATTATCTTACTGAAGTTTCCTAGTTTTTCTTGGCAATTCCTTAGCTAAACTTACAATTAATATTGGACTTGAATTTTGAATTCATCATTCCCTGGCTGAATCAGAATTTGAATTTAACTTAATTGAAAACCATCTTTACCTAGAATTTGCTAAGTTACATCATCATCTAGTTTGGTTTGCATTGTTATTGTTGCAAGTAGTACACATTGAATTGCTGGTGCCTTGTTTTGGCTATCTTAACACTAGTTTGCCTGAATTTTTTTTCTCTAATTTACACTTGATTCTTCTGATGTCCTGTTTTAACTAGTGTGACTACATTAGTCTGTTAATTGTCTTTTGGTCTTGCTCATCCCACACCCTATTACATTTTTATTTGCATACCATCATAAATCGTCCCCAAAAAAGCCAAAACTGACCAAAGCTCCTCTCAATCCCAGCAACTAAGTAAAGTACGCATTCAAATATTGTCCCAACCTCCTCATCAAAGAAATGAGTATGGTATAGTGTTTGTTGATGATAATCAACGGACACTATACGATACTCTAGTTAAATAGGGAATGTTGAGTACCCACTATATGGATGAGAAGTGTTTGAAATAGTTAAGACTTTTAACCAACGTCCACTACTTAGTTGATCAGATTGGGTGGACTACATTTATTAGGCTACGTTACCCAGCATATGCCCAAACCACCTTAGAGTTCTTTAATTCAGATAATGTGGTCCTGTTTTGGGGTCTTGACATCGATCAAGGCCACATTAACTTTAGGATATTTGACTGTACATTTAGTTTATCATTGGCTGAATTTAATGCATTATTTAGATTGCCCTCTGGAGGAGATAGATCAGTCCCTCACAGTTTTCTTGCTCAACATTTTTGGAACTCTATTTTTGTTAAGGGGCAATATAGTGCATCAGTTTTGAAAGCCTCTTTTATTTGCAACCTCACTTTTACATATTTACAGCACTTAATGGCTCATACCATTTTTGGTAGCGATGAAAGTGATGGGGTTGCAAACCAAAGAGAGCTTTATTTTCTTTGGACTATTAGACACAGTTATAAGGTGGATACCAGTGCTTTAATGGTCCATCAGATGGCTAGAGTGGGTAATGCCATGAATGGAAAAGTAGTCATAGGGGGTCCAGTAACTACACTTGCTAGAGGATTAGGATTGGAGGTTAATCTTTAGGATTTGCAACTAATAGTTGATAGCAATAAGATTGATTTCGAATCATGTCTGCATATAAAATTGATTGTTAAAAGGAATGTCGACTATTCGTTGTATCTCTGTGGCCATAATATCTTTCGCCTCCCTAACCCCACTAAGACTGTAGTTACTAATGAGAAAAATTGGATCTACCTTCTAGAGAAAGGTAGAGAGGGTGATGATATTCTTGACAGGGATGACTTCCCCCTTGAGCCACTTTTGGCTCTACCACCCTTACCCTATTTTTAGTATATTGATAGTGCAGGTCCAACACATATACCAGAGGAGGACCATGACTCTATCTCCTCACGGCTTAGACAAATAGAGGAGGAACAATTAAACAAGGCAGCAGGACAGTGGACCAATACATCTCTAAATTTGAGGAATTGGCCAAATTTTCAACCTATCTGAGATATAATCTGGATGAAGCCTGGAAAGCCGTGAAGTTTGAAGCAAGTTTAAATCCCGAGATTAAAAGTGCTATAGTTGCATTGGAGATCCGAGAATTCACTCCCTTAGTCAACAAATGGCGATTGTTGGAGAAAAACTTAAAAGCTGCTGAAGAAGAAAAAGAGAAGTGGATTCTACAGAAGAGAAAGAGGGAGTCTTCAAATTGTGACAAAAGCATGAGAAGGAGGAATGATACTTGCGATGGAATATATATCTTATCTGTTAGATGTTGAGGTGGATAGATGTGGAAAGTGTGGACGGCCACATGAAAATAAACCATGTCTTATCAGCCAAATGACTTGTTATCGCTGCAGACAGAAGGGGCACTCAACACAGCAATGCCCACAAGGGGATGAAAGAGGACAAGAACAACGACAACAGATGAAAGGGAAAGGGGAGATGATATGCTGTAATGATGAGTTGGCATTAAAGCTTGTAATGTATAATGCACACATGGTTGCACGATATCAGAAATATTAATAAATGTTTGTTATATGATGATGGAAATGGTGAGCATGATGTTATGAATGTAGTTGAATATAATATTATTGCTATGTTTTGGAGGTACGTGAGCAGCGGGGGGGGGGAATGGCTCACATTACCTTATTGTTTGTTGTTTGGCTATATGAGTAATGGGGGGAATGGCTTACATAGCTATATGTTTGTAGGTATGTGAGTAGCGGGGCGGGGGAATGACTCACATTACCTTATTGTTTGTTGTTTGGCTACGTGAGTAGTGGGGGGAATGGCTCACATGGCTATATGTTTGTAGGTATATGAGTAGCGGGGGGGAATGACTCACATTACCTTATTGTTTGTTGTTTGGCTATGTGAGTAGCGGGGGAGAAAGGCTCACCTGGCTATGTGTTTGGAGGTATGTGAGCAGCGAGGGGGAATGGCTCACATGATCCTGTGATGTTGTTGGGCGATATGAGCAGCGGGGTGGAATGGCTCATATTGCTGTGTTGTGGGGATGTGTGAGCAGCAGGGGGAATGGCTCACATGATCCTGTGATGTTGTTGGGCGATATGAGCAGCGGGGAGGAATGGCTCATATTGCTGTGTTGTGGGGATGTGTGAGCAGTGAGGGGAATGGCTCATATTGCTGTGTTGTGGGGATGTGTGAGCAGCAGAGGGGAATGGCTCACATAATCCTGTGATGTTGTTGGGTGATATGAGCGATAGGGGGGAATGGCTCATATTGCTGTGTTGTGGGGATGTGTGAGCAGCGGGGGGAGAATGGCTCACATGATCCTATGATGTTGTTGGGCGATATGAGCGATGGGGGGATGGCTCATATTGCTATGTTGTGGCAGATATGTGAGTAGCAGGGGAAAATGACTCAAATTATCTTGTTTTGAGGTAGAGAAGATATCAGGAAAAGAGAGTATCCTCAAATTTTCGAGAAGCGGGTAAGCTTTGAATTTTAGGGACAAAATTCCTTTTAAGGGGGAGAGAAATGTAACATCCTAAATTTTAATAAGTGGAAAATAATTCTCATGGTGAAGGGAATGGAAGAGAATAAAAAGGAACATGGATAAAATCTTAGAAAAATGATAAAGTGGCTAAATGGCAAAAGTGTAATTCTTAAAGAAAGAGAAAGCATGTGTTAAGGAGAGGCAACCTTCTAGAAGCTTAGGATTAAAATAATATTTTCCCTTGCCTTGGAGGAGGGGTTGGCTAAGCTTGTTGGAGAAGCTTAGATTAAAATATCTCACCCTTAGCTTGGAGGAGAAGTAGTTGACTTGACTTGGAGAAGTGACTTAGAGGAGAAGTTGGCCAAAAGATCAAAGGGAAGAAAGGGGTAGCCAAGGAAAATGATGAGAAGGGAGAAAGACCGAGAGAAGGAGAGGGAGAAAAAGAAGAGAGAGTGAGAAAGGAGAGAGAAAGGAACAAGGTGAAATCTAAGAGAAAGGAAGAAGGAGAGTGATCAAGAGGAGGAAATCCAAGGAAAGCTTGAGAAGAGAAAGAATCTCTGGTTTGGTAGGTTTAATATTATTCATGTTTTCATGGAATTTAATGTATATTGAATGATTTATAAGTGTTTCATATATCTTTTTTTGATGATTCATGATGTATATTTTATGGTTGACCATGAAAAGTGAGAATGGGATGCATAGATCATGTATGTGTTTGCTAATTTTTGGCTTGAAAAATGGTGGAAATCGATGGTCTGAATGGTTGGTTCTGTTGGATATCGAATCTAAAAGTATGTATAAAATATTCATTGTATCCCTGTTTCTTACCTTTCTAATGCCTCTGGAATCACCTTGATCGGATTTTTAATGAGAGAGATATCCCCTGATGAGTGAATAAAGGTCAAATTTAACGCACAGAATTGGAATGCTATTTTTGGACACAGGTTTTACCAGTTTATGTTTCTAATCTGTTAAATTAGTAAACATAAAAGTTGTAGATAATTGTCTTAGCTGTTTACAGACACCAAAATCACATTAATCGGAGTTAAATTAAGAGAGTTATAGTCTTTTTAGTAAAGGAAGGTCTGACTGGACGGAAATCTGGACTGCAGGGAAATCCCGAAGCACGGCCGTGCTTGGTGACACGGCCAAGCCATGCTTTGGGCGGTTTTGTTGTTTTTCAACACGGTTTGCATAGTTTGAAGCACGACCGTGCTTGGGGATACGCTCAAGCTATGTCTGAGGCTGTTTTTACTCTGTTTTGCATTTTGAAGGCTCTAAATGAACTCCAATGAATGGATGATGTTAAGGGGAACTAAAATACAAATAAATACCTTTCTAATGACGTATTGTAGTGTGAATTCCATCCTTTTATTATGAGAAATTAAATGACATGTTGCATATTGATGAGATGTATGTCTAATGTATTGATACAAACACATTAATGAGACCTATGCAAGTGAATTTGTTATGTATTGATGAGATATATGTAAGTATATTGAATATGAGCTAGATGTGCAACGTATGGATGAAATGCATGTTGATTTGATGCTTATGCTAGTATATCAATGCATGAGGATTAAATGATATAAGGTATGCATTGTTGGTAAGTGTATTAATACATATTTGTTAAATGATGTGGTGATGATGTTATGCATGATATTAGTGATGTGGTTGGTTAATGCATAATCCTATTGTGATGATGGTCATAATGATTAAAGAATATAATATGTACATTAATGTATGACGATAGAGGAGTTGTTACATATTGATTGTATAAAAAGACGAAGTGGTTGTGGATGGCAAGCATGATGATAAAGGTCAGTTGCTTGATGTATACACAGTTACATCATGTTGATGTACATGGTTGAGATGTGGCTACAGACGATTAGTCACTGAGTGTGGAAATATGGCTACAGACGATTAGTCACTGAGTATTGTGATGGGGCTACAGACGATCAGTCACTTTAAATGAAAGTGTTGCAAAGATGGATACACAAGCATATTATTGAAGTATAACCTGGTTATTATACATGCCTGATATTGATGCATAACCTGTCTATTGAACATGAAAGCATGCTATACATTCTTGTTATTTTATCATATACAAGGAGAAAATGTTTTCTATAGTTTATACAACAGGACATAACATTGTATTTTCCTTATTTACTGTAGGATGCTTTTAATGTTAAACCTATTGGGAACCCTCGTTCTCATTATTGTTGGTGTTATGTTCAGATAAGAGCAAACAATACGCTAGCTGCTTCCGTACACTTGATGATGGAAGATCCAGTGGATGGCGATGCTTTGTACAGATCTCAATGCCAGCACCACCTCCTCCACCCTTTACACCCAGGGGAGATGTGCGGTATAGGGTTCATGTTAAGTTGATGTAATTATGTGTCTCAATGTCGCTTATGTATAAATATTAATCTCTGATGTAGTTCGAATATTATGATAATGGAATAGTAGCTGCTTATATAAATGTGTATGGTTCGCTATTTAGAATCTGTTATTGGTCGCTATATATATATATATATATATATATATATATATATATATATATATATATATATATATATATATATATATATATAAACCGGTCGTTACATTAAGCATAGTGGAGTTGATAAATGGGAAAATTGTATGTTTAATTGTTATATTTTATCCCCTAATTTATAGTGAACTTGTGATTATTTTCCTACTTTTTTTTTCTTTTTTTTTTCTTGTTCTGGATACTGCTTTAGTTTGTTTTATGTTTGTAGTTGAGTAATAGAAGTCAAAAAGCAAGGGAAATGCTCATGTGAAGAGATATTTAGACTTGGAAAAAGTTAAGGAGGAAGCAAGGAAGGAATCTTGAAAAGTGTTTTAAGCAACCAAGATGATATATATACATGGGGAAACACAGAGAAAGATATCCATACTTATACAGACAACTTAGACTTGGTTTTAGGCTCAGGAAACACTCTTAGATTAGGTTTAGATTATAATAATTGCTTACTTTATGTTCTTATAGTAGAATTAAGTTTGATTGAAGTTTGTATTCCTAATTTATCTACTGCAATCAGGTTTTATCTTCTTTACTCCTACTTTTACTTCTACTCCTTTCTTTTTAATTATATTGAACATCGATGAATTACTTAATGAATATAATTTTGATTTCTCTTTCAATTATGTGTGAGTAGAGTTTGTTCTAGGGTTTTGGTAAACCCCTTATGATATGATGATACTGTGTTAATTGAATTGTTGGAATCCTAATTGAGATTGTCTGTGGTTAATTAAGATTAACTATTATGCATTATTTATGTTGATAAATGTCTAGCTAATGTTTATCACATCTTAGGTTATTAACTAATAAACTGAAAGGATCAAGTTAATACTGAAACTTAATAGTTAATTAGGGATATCTTAATTATGAAAGTAGTTTAAGGTTCTCTAATAATTGAATCAATTGTTAGGTATGAGAAAAGTTATTAACTGAATCACATGGTTGGCATAGAACTTAATGGGTTTAGGTTAAACTAAGAACCACGAAAGTAGATAATTGGATTAACCTAGGTAAGATTAGAAATGCTTGAAAGAGGTTATTTATTAATTAAGGCTAAACCATCCCCAATTACCAAGATAATTGCAATTAGTGATACATATTGAATGTTGAATATTATAAGTGCGGTAAACCATAACCCTAGACTTTTGTTAATTGAATTCCTTATTTGCTTAATTGTGAGATACTCTCAATCAAATTTCATTGATTTAGATAACTTGATTCATAGAAGTCTAGAAATTGATCTTTGTTCTCAATTGGATATGACATATACACACTGAACTAACTACAAATACGTCGTGCAATTATAGTTAATTAGTAATATACACACAACACCTGACCCATCGGGCTTCAATTAGAGCTAAAAAGACCTAAACATCTCGACTTAAACATTCTAGTACGACGGCGTGTGCCGTAAAACTCAAGGAAACCTGTGCATGGGGCATCATGGCACTGTGGGTTAGGCGCCATGGCACTCGGTCTTGTCCCTCTCAAGTGTTGTGGCACTGGGGGTCAACACCCTAGCGCTTTGATTCTTGGGTACACTGCACCACGGTGCTCTGGATCTGCAATAACGCGGCACTACGATGCTCTCTTGCAAATAATGTGGTGCTACGGTGCCAAGAAACTTCTGGAATTGTCCAAAGTTCTGAACACAAAATTCTCTTCTTTTTATAGCCATTAGAATCACTCCAATCGGAGTTCAAATGAGAGATATATGCCTCTATTAGTGATGAAGGGTTGAAAATCAGTATTTTTCCATATTTCCTCTCTATTTTCCTCTTCTTTTCTTCTTTATTATTCCTAAAACATAAAACACAAAACTCAATTAATTCCTATTTATTTCCTACTTAAATTAAATGAAGATTAACATAAAACATGCTAAAGACATGCTTAATTTATAGCATGTCAAATGCCCCCACACTTACTCTTTTGCTTGTCCTCAAGTAAATTAATTCATGTGAACAATATTCAATATATGAGATGAGTGAAAGGCTTACCAATGTGTTACTTCATAGTGAAAATTGCATGCTCTTAAAGAAATTTCAGAAAATTTAATAATTATGTGCAATATTTAATTCAAATGCAATTCATTATTTGTTTTATAAAGCCTTGAGTGTGCGTGTGTCTTTGAGTGGTTCAATCATCTTTGACCCAAATGAGTTCATATATATATATATATCAAGAATTGGGGTATGGATCTCTTTTTAGGATTTCCATATGCTTAATTTTCATGCTACTCTCCACTAATGTAGGCTAAAACTACTTTTTAGGATCAAAAGGGCTTTATTTAGCTTGTAATGTGGCTATGTTTTGGGGTGAGATAGAAAATATAAATTTAGACTCGATCACCCAGCACCACATGATTAAGTATACTTCTCTTGAGATTTCTAAGTTTGGGGGACTTTCCCCCACACTTGTTCCCTTGCTTTACTGAATTCAATTTCTTCTTTCCTTGGTTCTCTATTTCTTTTCTTTCACCCACTACCAAGACTGTAATCAGTATTTTTGGACTTTTTTCTTTCCTTTTTGATTTTTTCCTTTCTTTTGTCCTTGCTCCACCCTTCCACCCTATTATTAATGTAGCTCTACAAAACAAGTATTCAAAAATTAATCATGGATTAAGTGAATCAGTAAAGCGAGTAAAGGTATTAATCATAAAATTTGGTCTTGGCTTCGTAGTAGGTGTCTTGGCTTCGTAGTGGGTATGGAATAAAGTGTTAATTAAGCTCAAAATAGAGGTATTAAGGATTTTTATTGCTTGGGTTAGGCTTGAAAGGATCAGTCTTATCAAATAATGCCTAAATCATATTGTAATTAATAGTATCAGCTTAGGATTTTGCTTCAAGTAGTATTTAAATAAGTTTTAGGAAATTGATGATATCATCAAATATTTTGAGTTATATAAACTTTCTCTAAATAAAAGACAAATTAAATATTCAAAGTTATTGCGCAATATAGTTTCAGGTTTCTAAAAAATGGGTAATAATAAATTGCAAAGAAATTAAATTCCACATAATCATGACTTTCCTATGTCCCTCAAGAGCTATTAGCAATTTAAACATTTATATCATTAGCTATTTCTTTAGCTAACACAAACTCATAGATTGAGATAAGTTCACATGCTCACCACATTCATTAACTGGAATAAAAGTGCATAGATCATAGAATTTTACTATAGCACGCAACAAAGTAAATAGTGCACAAATATATAATTTATTATACAATTATCCAGCTGAATCATAAATTGACCCCCTCACACTTAAGAATCTACATTTTCCCCAATGTAAAATAGAAAAGAATAAAATAGGAGAGACAAGTAATAAAAGGGAGAGGGGTCTAGTGAAACTTCCCTGATTAGTTATTACCATCCATCTCATCCTGCTCGGGTGCAGGCTTAAAGGGCAGTTTAGGAGGCACCGAGAATGCTATTGGAAGGTTCATGTTATGGGCCAGCTAATAGAAACAAGCATTGTTATGCTTTGCTATAGAGTACTAGTAGAGTGCCAAGTCATTCATCTAGTGGCTAAGGCACTCAGTTCGCTCCCATAAGTCTTTAATAGTATATTAGGGTGGTGGTGGAGTTGAACTAGCGCTAGGTTCCTCTGTAGCCAATGGATGAACCCCTAACTCCTCTTCTTCTACTTCCTTGTGCCATTTATATTTTTCTATGTCCATGTAGGATATAGGTCTCATTGGTTGGATGAGAGCCTCAGTGGAATTCTAGCTTACTCCAGCATTCCTACATAGACCAGTGATTAAATTCGGAGCAAAGAGGGTGTCGCCCTAAGAACGGATACAGCTTAGCATTTTTTTGTGGATAATTTTACCCACATCAATTAAAAGTCCCTTTAGTATGGCATAGATCAAGATAGCCCTACCTCCCTTAGCTTGACTCATGTTTAAGCTGGGCATGAATATTGTTACCACAAAATAGTGCCAAGTGTAGCCACTTTATTCATATTAGCCCTGGCAAAATACACAGGTTGGTTATTGTTATTCAATTTTTAGGATGCCTCTTGGTGGCAAAGAGTGCAAATAATATCCTCAAAATCAATGTATGATTGAAGAAGTGTAGAGTATCTGTCATCTTCACTATTAGGCAAAAAGTACAATTCATTGATGGCATGAGGAGTGAACTTCACCAACTTTCCCTTAACCCGTGCTTTATGGTGCTCATGCATGGTAGCATTGGAGTAAAACTCTTGTACCACAGGGATGACCCCTGGTTTTGGGTTCCTATAGAAAATCTCCCAATTCCTTTGGAGGATATTGTCTCTATAAGGGAGCCCAATGGTGACAATAAATCCTCTTTTTGGAACGATGGGTTTATGTACCACCACCTTGATATGGTGCTGATATACCTCTTCATTGACGAATGCCATGCTATCAAATGCTAGGGGTTCATCTGCTCTATTCATCCTCTTTGAGAGGCCTAACTTTGAAGTTTTAGGAGCCATTGGACTTGGAAAACTCACTGGGGCTTTTTATCAAACACTTGGTATGCACTCTTGAAATATGGGAAAAATGGGTGATGGATTCACGAATTGAAGTCCTAATTCGATGCACTCAAATAACAAATGAGTGTTGAAATCAACAACAGTAGGAAATATGAACCAAATCACACCTAATGGAGCTTGATTTATTACTAAAATATAAAGTATTCAATGTGTCTTGAAACCCTTACGAACTTCCAATGATTCCCAATCAATTGCTGAAAAAGGTGCTTGATCCTACAAAAGAAGATGCAAAATCACTTAATTCAAGTAAAGAAACATAATTAAAGCTTAATAAAAGTGATAGGATGTAGGGAATGGTGATTGGGGTTGAGTAAGGGTGAAAAGGGGGTAGGAGAAGTGAATAGGTTGCAGGCCTCTTATAGAGAGCACCACAATGCTCTATATTGTAACGCGGAGCACTGCAATGCTCGTTCAACCTGGGAATTGAGTGTCGTGGCACTATGTGTCTACTGTCCAATTTTTTTAAACAAATAAAAATATGAAGAAGAAGAAGAAGAAGAGATGTTGTTAGGTTGCCTCCCAACCAATGCCTTTGTTTAACGTCATTGACTCGACATAAACTCATAAAATCAAGGATGATCTTAAAAAGTTGTCCATTGTGGTTCCTCTTACTAAAATCCTACATAATATTGTTTAAGCCTATGCCCGTTCACTTTAAAACTATTCTGACTATCCATGCTTTGTATTTCAACTACACCATAAGGGAAAATATCAGTAACAATAAATGGTCCCTCCTATCTAGAACGAAACTTACCTAGAAATAATCAAAGCCTGGAATTATAGAGGAGAACTTTCTGTCCTTTAGTAAACTCCTTGCATGAAATTATACAATCGTGTAGGATTTTAGTTTTGGCCTTATAAATATTTTCATTTTAATAGGCCTCGTTTCTGATTTCCTCCAATTCCTGAAGCTGTAATTTCTTGTATTCTCCACTTTCTTCCAGATTTATGTTAAATTTCTTTATAGTCTAAAATGCTTTATGTTCTAATTCAACTAAAAGATGACAAGTTTTTCCAAATACTAACCTTTATGGAGATATGCCAATTGGGGTCTTATAGGCTATTTTGTATGCCCAGAGAGCATAATCTAATTTGAGACTCCAATCCTTGCAGTTGGGATTTATTGTCTTACTAATGATAATTTTGATTTCTCTATTGGATACCTCAGCTTGCCCATTGGTCTGGGGGTGGTATGCAGTTGACAATTTATGAGTGACATTCTATTTTTTAAATAGGGTTTCAATAGTTCAATTGCAAAAATGTGTCCCCCTATCACTCATCAATGCTCTTAGGATCCCAAATCTAGAGAAAATATGGGATTTAATGAAATCTACAACCACTTTAGAATCATCAATCCTAGTGGGTTTAGCTTTCACCCACTTTGAGACATAATCCACTCCTACCAAAATATAATTATATTCAGATGATAAAGGAAAATGTCCCATGAAATCAATGCCCCAAACATAAAAAATTTCACAAATAATACTAGTGTTTATGGCATCTCATTTTTCCTAGATATATTACTTGTTTTTTGATAGTTTGTACATGACTTACAAAAGCGATATGAATCTTTGAATAGAGTAAGCCAGTAAAAACTGCAATCTAACACTTTATTTGTTGTCATTTTTTCCCCAAACTTTCCTCCACATGCATAAGAATGATAGAAGGTAGAATTGATAGAACTTCAGAGTCAGGAATACACCTTCTTATAATTTGATCTGAGCATTGCTTCCATTGGTAGGGATAATCCCATATGTAATATTTGGCATCACTCTTAGTCCTATTTCTGGCTGCCTTGGTCAAAAGAGGAGGCAAGTTATTAGTAGGCAAATAATTTACAATATTTGCATACTATGGCATATGAACTGAAATTGAAAATAATTTTTATCTATGAATGATTGTTTAATTTTTAGTTTCTCTTCCACATGTGTCAAGCGGCTTAGGTGATCTGCTACATTATTTTTAGACCGTTTCTTATCTTTAATTTTTAAATCAAATTATGTAAGCAGTAGCACCCATCTGATTATCCTGGGTTTAGCTTCTTTTTTCATCACCAAGTACCTCAAAGATGCATAATTAGTAAAAACAATAATTTTAGTACATATTAAATATGATCTAAATTTTTCTAATATAAAGACTATAGCTAAAAGCTCTTTTTTAGTGGTAGTATAATTCTTTTGGGCATCATTTAGTATTCTAGAGGCATAATATATCACATGGGATGCCTTTCTAACTCTTTGGCCAAGTACTGCTCCAACTATATGATCACTAGCATCACACATATTTTCAAAAGGGAGGTTCCAATATGGTGCTTAGATGATTGGAGCTAAAATCAAAGACTCTTTCAATATGTCAAAAGCTTCCCCGCATTCTTCATCAAATTCAAAATGGACATCTTTTTAAAGCAATTTGCACATGGGTACTGCTTTCTTAGAGAAGTCCTTTATGAATCTTCTATAAAAACATGCATGGCCAAGAAAAGAACGAACTTCCCACTAATAAGTAGGATAAGGTGGAGTTTGTATAATGTCAACTTTTACTTTATCTACCTCTATTCCCCTTTTTAAGACAACATGGCCTAAAACTATACCTTGTTCAACCATAAAATGACATTTTTTAGAATTTAAAACAAGGTTAGTTTCTTGATATCTTTTCAAAATTAATTAAAGGTTATGTAAAAAATCATCGAATGAATCCCCATAAACTAAGAAATCATCCATAAATACATCAATAAATTTTTCAAGTTAATATGAGAATATAATAACCATACAACTTTGAAAAGTTGCAGGTGTTACGCCCTTAATTTAAGGGCACGTGAAACACATACTTTACAAATATATATTTTCCATAACATGCATAATACACTCTTTTATCAATGGAAACAGTTTTATATAGGTATTCCTATGTAAACACAATATACAGATCAAGTCTATAAATATCAAAGTAACAGCAGAAGCAGAGATTCTACCTATGGCATACAGAGCATACTCTAGAGTACAAGTAAAATATAAACCAAAATCTGCGAGCCCTAGAAACAAAGTAGGCTTACCTAGAGAATATGTCATCTAACTGATCACCTATTTAAAGGATCAAACTTTGTATCTTTATCTAAAAAAAATGTAAATATCGTGTAGTGAGTTTGACAACTCAGTGAGTAGATAAAACCTCCTATGACCTCTTAGGTCAGCATATGGATGTACTTATATATTAAAATTTATCACATAGAAAATTACAGTTCAAAAGCTGAACTGGTAGTCCACACTCAACAGACACCATCTAATCAATATGAAAATTACAGTTCTATTGTTATAGTTTAAAAGCTTGAAGCATGCTCTCCAAACTAGCATCATCAATTTAGGTCAGTCATATTCTATCTATTGTATGTTATTCCAAATTAGATTCCAAAAGCTTAACTTTACTCAGCTCACTCACCTATTAGGAAACCTACGATATTTCATGTAAAATCTCAAATGATGCCATTTGTATATTGGCCAGATAACTACTAACATGGGCAAGTTCAACTAAGGACAAATAATATCTCCCAACTTTACCAAAATTATATAAAGATACCTAAAGCATAACTTATAATGCATAAACACATCATTTATAATTACTATCAGCTATACTATAATCTAACTGTGATCTAAAAGCTTCTTGAATAGCTCTTCTAAAACAATATATTCAATTCTTACTTGCTGACACACCAAAAAAACGAAAAAAAAAATAACGCTTATATCTTCTTTTCACTATTATACTAGTACAATTCCTTCAAATCTTAGTATATCCCACCAAAATTCAAAATCTATGGCTTCTTCTAAAATATCATTTTCTTATTCAACTACATCAGATAAACTTATGTGTTCTTTATACCTTAATACTCAATTAGTATATACTATAAACTCATTATTCTTTTTAATTTACACATGGTCTATCAACTTACACAGTTATACATACTTGATATAAAGATTTTTTTCCAAGTACGTTATTTGTTAGATAAATCCTTTTAAAATCTCTATTACTTTAACCTACTAACCACTTTGACACCATAATAACTGAGTTTCAAAGAAAAGAAATTAACCTTCCTTGTAATAAGGCAAAAAAGCCTTGCATTTAATACCAAATATTAATGAGGGAGGATGTAGTAGAATAAACGAACAACATAATAGAAAATGGTGCCAAAATAGAAAGCCAAAAGTTCGGACAAAGCATTAAAAAAAATTAAAATTGGTGATTGTAATTCTTGAAAAGTTGTAAACATAACTAAGTTGTTATTTCGACAAAAATTGGTAGCTGCAATTTTTGAATATATATGCCAAAATCTAATTCAAAGCTATTGTTATTCGGTAGAAGAATAGCACATGGAAAAGAACTATTTCTAAGTTTATAAAATTTTGTGAAGAACAAAGTACATGTAGTTAACTAATATGATGCAGTTGGTTGCTTCAAAATAGATGTAATCAATCAACTATAAAATAACCCAGTCCAAATAAAAAATTTCTGAAATAACTAGTCGACTTAATAATACCAATAGTCGACCGGTAAGAACATTGGCAAAAGTAAGATAAATAATTCGATTGTCCCTCTTCAACAACTAACCGGTTTGCATTTCACTCTCTTTTTTTTTTACAATGACACCTAACACTTATAACTTCCCTACAAGAATAAAGACATCAATGCTTTAACAATGACTATACGGAAAAAGAAAATTTCTAGTGATATCTTAATCTTATTCTCTTTATGTTCTTAATAAAAGCCATAATCACAACTACTATACGTATGCATGTGTTTCGTCATTTTTTTTTAATATTTCACCTTTAATTTATCTGATATCCACCGGCCTTTCACATAGCTGTTGTAATTATGTCGCCAACCTATTCGCAATACAGACCAAATCTATAAATATCAAAGTAACAGCAAAAGCAGGGATCCTATACTATAGTGTACAAGTATAATATAAACCAAAATTGGGGAGCCTAGAAACAAAGTAGGCTCACCTAGAAAATATGTCGTCTAATTAATCACCTATCTGAAGGATCAGACTCTGTATCTTTATCTGAAAAAAATTATAAATATCGTGTAGTGAGTTTAACAACTCAGTAAGTAGGTAAAACCTCCTATGACCTCTTTGGTCAACATATGGGTGTACTCATATATTAAAATTTACCACATAGAGGTACATCTATATGGGAACCGTATTTCAAATATTCTCAGTTCAAATCACATTCAGATATCTGAAACCATATTCGATATGGTATGAATGTTAATTAAGTATTGATATACATCAAAATATTTATCAAGAAAACATTAGGAGGATCCCATATCAGAATTCAAACTCTTCTGTACTTTAGCGGTGTAAGATTTGTCTAAACTCAGTATCCAAGCTAAGGTTTGTCCTACCACCGTTCAAGAAGACACGTAAAGGGACATTAATATGGGTATTTCCCTAGCACACAACAAGAGAGGGCAAATTATATATCGTATAGTCGGTATCTCACCCAGATAGGAGGCATCCTGTGTGTTGACCGTCACACGAGGCTAGCAACAACCTTGCTAGTTGAGGTATCAAGGTGCACTAGGGCTAACATAAACTATGGTTAGCAAATAGTGTTTCCAATAGGATTCCTCCACCAAAATCATTATTTGCACATATTCCATATCGTTCAAAATAGAGACTTCAATATAATACAAAATTTTCAGTCTTAGTACAATTTCTCTGTCATAAACTTCCCAATCAAGATTATCATATATCCATGCCTTTTTCCAAGGCAACTTTATAGTTATTCATATTAATGTCACGTGAATAAAATATTCACTTTACCAAGTGACGAGAAATATATTTAGAACTATATATTCAATGAGTTTCAAAATCTATTTGCAAAACCATACTCTTCTTGAACTATTGCCAGTTAGTAAGCAAAGTACATATTTTAACACCTTTCAGAGACTTATGATATTATAAATAACTTGTAAACAGTAAAAATTATACAATTAATGTTTAAGATGAGTATAGGGTAAGTCATAGAAAGAATTATCTACTCACAAGGTAAGGCTCCAGGTTAGACAGTCCTAAAATGCACTTTTTCAATTCAAATTTGACCAAATAAATCTTAGAAATGAGTCCACATGGTCTAAAAACTTAGCAAATGACTCCGAAAGCTCAATCAACTGATGTTAACTTTTCATGACTAGAAATATTGTTCTTATCGGTTGAAATCACTATTTACATCGGCTGGAGTTACTGTTCACACCTACTGGAATTACAATTTATACCGGTCAGAGTTACTGTTCATGAGACCAAAAGTTGTCAAATGACTGAGAAACATCATATACTATAATTTATCTATCTCCTGAATCCATCTATAGTGTCATATTTTCGATTTGAGGTCTCTAAATAGGAGTTTCATAACATACATTTTTCTAAGATTTTCTACTTCCGATCTCCTGCCATTTTGTGGCCTATTTGAAAAATTGTTCAGCTAAAATCATAGTACTCTCCGTTCTAAATCCAATGGTACCATTAGTTTTGAGATCAAAGGCTCAAAGGTACTCCAAATCTAATGAGAAAAAATAAGGAGAGAAAATATACTATTCATCACTATGCATTCTTCACCCGATTACGTAATTTCTTCTTCTTTCCTTTTTATCATTTTTTTTAAATAATATTGGAGGGACCAAATAGTAAAATTTTATTTGTTGGAGGATTTCCTTGCAAATTTTATTATTTATATTTTTAACCCTAAACTTTTAGAAAATTATAATTTGACCCTAAAAATAATAATAAGTTTTTATTTTCGTCCTTAAATCATTTCAATTACATCCCTACTCCTTTATTTTTTTTAATAATCCATATATAAATAAAAATTATTAAATCTTATGGGTGTTACAACAGGGGCATTACAAAGTCCAAACGGTATGTGCCTATATGCGAATGTTCCAAATAGACAAGTGAAGGTTGTCTTTTCCTGGTCTTCAAAAGCAATTGTAATTTGAAAATAGCCTAAATAGCCATTAAGAAAACAGTTGTAAGGTTTACTAGCTAACCTTTCAAGCATTTGATCAATAAAAGGTAAAGGAAAATGGTCTTTTCGGGTTACAAAATTAAATTTTCTATAATCTATACAAACCCTCCAACCATTTTGAATCCGGGTAGGGACCAATTCCTCATTCTAATTTTTTACCACAGTTATTCCTATTTTCTTGGGAACCACTTACACTGGGCTAACCCAATGGCTATCTGAAATAGGGTATATTATCCCAACCTCCAACAGTTTAAGAATTTCTTTCTTCACTACCTCTATCATATGAGGATTTAGTCTACTTTGGGGCTATCTAGATGGTTTAGATCCTTCCTCCATTAATATTCTGTGCATACATGTGGAAGGGCTTATATCCTTAAGATCAACTATGGTCCATCCTATTATAGTTTTATGCTCTTTAAGAACTTGAATTAATTTCTCCTCCTTACCAGCTTTAAGCTTGTAAGAAATAATAACAATAAGTGTTTCTCCTTCCCCTAAAAACACATATTTGAGGTTATCAGGAAGTGGCTTCAATTCAGGAGTAAGGGCCTGCACAACAGAAGGTAAAAGAGTATTATCAAGAATTAGTAATTCCATATACACAACATTACCTGTTGGTGGCCCTTCTGAAAAATCATTGAGTGCAGCCAGTTCCTCCTTTGTTTCTACATCTAGGTCTATCTCACCATCATCTTTCTCATATGGATTTGCTCGAAATTACCTCTAGTTTATCCTTTCCATCTAATTCAAACACTTCATATGCTAAAGAATCAAAGATATCAATAGAATAAACAGGAGTATCATCACCTGGGTGTTTCATGCCTTCATTCATATTAAATTTTATTACTTCACCATCAAATTCCATAGTGAGTGTGCCATTGTGAACATCTATTCTGGTTTTAGAGGTTTTCAAAAATGGTCTCCCTAATAATATTATAGAGGTAAAATCCTCATTTTCTATGTCAAGTACATAAAAATCTGTAGGGAAAACCAAATCATCTACATGTACCAAGACATCCTCAATTACTCCCTTAGGATATGCATTGGACTTGTCTGCTAATTGAATTACCACATTTGTAGAGTTCAATGGTCCCACTTTCAAAGAAGTATATATAGAATATGGCATAACATTTATGAAGGCTCCCAAATCTAACATAGCCTTTTCAACATAAGTATCCCTAATTTTGCATGGAATAGTAAACATACCTGGATCCTTGCATTTAGTGGGGAGTTTTAGTTGTATCATGACAGATACATTCTGACTCATTTGAATATTTTCAAATCCCTTCAATTTTTGACTTCTGTTTTTAATGCATAGTTCTTTTAAAAACTTTGCATATCTTTGCATCTGTTTAATTGCATCTAGAAGGGGAATATGAACTTTATACTTTCTAAAGGTTTCATACAAGTTAGAAGTTTTCTCATGTAGCTTATTTTCTTTAAGAGCTTTTGGAAAAGGAGGAACTACTTCATACTTTAAAGTAGATGGAGACTTACTTATAGATGCTTCATTCTCCTTAATTAATTTCTCATGTTCCTTAGGAGAGGAGGGTGATGGTAGACCTTCAATTTCCTTACCATTCCTTAAAATAATCGTGCTAGCATTTTCTCTTAGATTCAACACAATTTGAGAAGGTAACTTACCTAAATTTTGAGCATCCAATTGACTAACTGTAGTTGTTAATTGGCCCATTTGAGTTGTCAGGTTCTGAATGCTAGCTCTTGTCTCTTGCTGGAATTGCTGAGAGTTATGCACAATAGTTTTTACAATATCTTCCAAGGGATTATTGACTTGGGGATCCTAAGATGCATTCTGTCTAGGATAATAGGCCTGTTGATTTTGCTGAAAATTTTGTCCTGTAGGCCTATTTTGTGCATTCCCATATCTGAAATTGGGATAATCCTTCCTTCCAAGATTATATGTATTAACATAAGGATTATACCTCTTTGGTTGGCCAGGAAAACCTCCTACAACATTAACTTGTTCTGTGGATTTCTCTTGAAGTGTAAGACACATATCAATTAGGTGCCCCATTGTTGAACATATTCCATATACTTTAACTTGCTGCAATGTACCTGTATCCATTTGACGCACAAGAGAGGTAAGTTCAAATATCTGTTGCTAAGGAGAAGAAGTATGTACCTCATGGGCATCTCTAACTAAAGGATCATGCCTAGTGCCAAATTATTGATAATTGGCAGCCATATTTGATATCAGGACTTTGGCTGCTTCAGGAATCTTGTCTACTAGTGCTCCTCCACTAGTTGTATCTATCATGTTCTTGTTTCCCTGTAAAAGACCTTCATAGAAATGTTGGATTAGTAGCTGCACACTAATATGATGATGTGGGCTGCTTGCAAAAGGCTTCCTAAACCTCTCCTAATATTCATAAAGTGTCTCCCCATACAATTGCCTAATGTCGCATATTTCCTTCTTGATATTAGCGGCTTTAGATGCAAGGAAATAATGTTTTAAAAATACTCTCTTCATCTCATTCCAGGTGGTGATAATGCTAGATGGTAAATAATATAGTCAATCTTCAGTTAAGTCTCTTAATGAAAAAGGAAAAGCCCTGAGTTTTATTTTTTCCTTAATTACTCTAGGGGGCTTCATTATGGTACATACCACATGAAATTCCTTCAAATGTTTATGTGGGTCTTCAACTGTAAGACCAAGAAAATTTGGTAAGAGCTGAAATAATCCAGATTTTAACTCTAAATTAACATTATCATCAAGATTAGGAAAAGTAATCCATAAGGGTTGTTGATGCAAATATGGAGCTGCAAGCTCCTTCAGAGTAGGCTGCTTGGCCATGATTACTTCCACCTTTTCTTGATCAATATCTTCTTGAAGTCCTCTTCTATGCCTGTATACAGATTTTCCAATATCTGGATTGAATTATAAATCTTGAGAATTAGTAGTTCGAGTCATAGGCATAAATCAAAATAAAAATCACAAACAAGTAATAAACATAGTCCTCGACAATAACGCCAACACTTGGTGCGTACTGTCAGAGGTACATCCAAATTGATACCTTACCTCTCAACTAACTGTAGTCGTGAGAGTAAGAGTTGATGCCACAGAGACTGATGGGATACTCAATGGAGTTTAACTTACAATAAAGTCAAAAGAAGATTATTTTGGGTTTATTTCAAAACTAAGGGGCGTTTCATCTTCTTCCTTTTCCTTTGGATTTATTTTTTTTATTTTTTTATTTCTTTCTTTCTAGGTCTGTTGAGAATTATGCTACTTTAGTTTGTTCATGTAAGTGGTTTTTTATTTTTAGTTTTAGTCCTATAGAGTTAAATGACCTTATTAACATGAGTCCATTTAGGTAGAATCTGCTGTTAGGATTAAAATTTTGGCTGTGTCGAGATTAATATATTCTGGGTTTTTAGGAATAGGCTGAAATGTTTGAATAATCAATTGAAAATGTTTTGCTCTATTTTTTTTTCCTTAGAAAAATGTTAAGGTTCTTAAACAAGTAGCTTCTCAGCTTAAAAAATTAGTGGCTTTTTTAAAATTTTGAAAATATTGTTTTAGCCTTGATTTTCTTTCAAATTTTCTTTTTTCCATAGAGGCTAAGATTTCTCTAAAAACCTTGTAAATACCCAAAAACTTTAATTCCATATCCGAAGAAAGTGTGTCCCTTTAGTTCTTATCTTGCTTTTTGGTCACGGAGAAGACAGTTGCTGGATTTATTGGTTAATGATGCTTTTGGACTCTTCTACTGCTAGAGCTTAAAGTATTACTTGCTTTCCATTGGAATATCCCTCCTCTCTTTTTTTCATTTTTTTCTGGGTGAATAATGTTGTCCCTTGTCTTTTCTGTGATTGGAAATTGCAACCAATTAAAAAATAATTTACATTCAGCTTAATTTTACTCTATTTTATAAATCATATATTATTTTTCCTGTGGGCATAGAGTAATAGATTTAATGCATTTAGCTTTATATAATTTTGATCTCCTTGGTTCATCAGACTCTTAGAAAAAGAAAAGCGAGTAAACTAATTCAGATGTTGGATATCTATCCTTAACTGGTATATGTATTTACTTGGGAATTTCCAATTATTTTCGTGGATGTCATAATAGAACTCAGAATTTCTAAGAATACATTGAATTTGTTCTGTTAAAGACAGCTACATCTCAAGAAATAATGTTGCCTTTTCATTTTTCACATAAAAAAATGGGACAAAATAAAGAGTTTTTATGTGAACAATATTCCAAATTTACTTAAAAATGCCTTATTTCTTTTGGAATGCCCCTTTGACCACATTAATAGGATTAGGAGATTAATAGGATTAGGAAAACAAAATTGCTTGGTTAAGGCAAATCTTACTATGACTAAATAATATAAAACTCTTGTGATTAATAGACGAATGTCCATGGTGATAAAAATGATAGATAAGACTAATGTTTAGTTTTTGGCAAAGATGCATTTTTGTACTTTGTGCCTTTGGGAGAAATAAGTTTGTTAAGTTAGATAAACGAAGAGAGTCAACAAAGTCATCATCACAATGTGATTTTTTTTTGTTGAAACATTTTTAATTTGATGTTATTTTAATCTTGAACACTTTACATTCCTTTTTATTTCAGGTATAACTCCTCTCTACATTATTTTTGGTGGCAGCTACTTATTGGTGAATGGACAATCTCAAGATAGGTGTGGAAGTTTTAGGTGCTCATGAGCTTATGCCCAAAACTAGACAAGGTTCATCTAGTGCTCTTGTGGAACTTCACTTTGATGGTCAGAAATTTCAGACAACAATTAAAGAAAAAGACCTAAATCCTATTTGGAATGAAAAATTTGACTTTAACATCTCTGATCCAATGCAACACCAATATCTCCAAGAGAATAGTCAAGTGCTTTTTAATTTGTGAATATTTTATTATGTATATTCTTCTTTGTTAATTAACATTTCGTAATTGTCTACCAACAAACATTTGTTATAGTTGAAATTATGTTAATATATATCATTTTATTAATTTTTTTGGTTCTTCTTTTTCTTCTATAATACAAGCTTTTATTTTTAGTGCAAATGTAAATTTAAATTTAAAAAACTAATGCCGAAGATTCAGTGATGACAATAGTCGTCACTGAATCTATATTTGGTCCTAACTTTTAGTGACAATTTATGGAAGTCATCACTGACAATTGATTCAATGACGACTTTTGTCGTTGCTGAATCCTTGTGCGGTTTATACTTTCAGTGATGACTTATGAAAGTCATCACTAAAAAAGGTTTTAGTGACGATTATTGTCATAACTAAATCTCTATATGATTCCCATTTTCAGTGATGACTTTCATAAGTCGTCACTAAAAATACATTCAATGACGAAAAAAGTGGTCACTGAATCTCTTTTTTTATCCACTTTCAGTGACAACTTCCAAAAGTCATCACTAAAAATATATTTAGTGATGACACTGAAGCCCTTGACGGTGACATTATGAATACATTTCGTGACAACTTTATGGTTTTAGTGATGACTTTGTTAAGTTTCAGTGACGTTTATTGTTGTTACTGAATCTGGACTTTCAGTGACAACTACAAAAGTCATCACAAAAAACTTTTAGCATCAATGGTATTCGTAATAGGGGGCGATGACTAAAAGTAATCACCAAATGTATTTAGTGACGAATTTTTTCCCTTTTTGTGACAACTTTAGTTGACACAAAATCCTCATTTTCTCGTAGTGTAATTAATTAATTAGTCAATTAATGAAGCAAATGAACAAGCAATTAAATACAGTTAAAAGAAAAGGTAATGGCATTAGAAGAGAAAACAGACTTCCTATAAATATCAGTACACAACAAAAAAATTCTGAGGTCATTATACAAGTAGAATTTGATGCTTCTCTTTGCAATTTGAATGGAGGGGCTATAGGTTGCTTCCTTTATGATTCTAAGGGTGCATTCAAGTTGCTCTAGTTAAATGAATATCAAACTTGGGTTAGATTCTTTTATTGGAAGCTATGGCTACAAGAAAAGGTATTTTGTTTGCTTATGAAATGGGTGTTCAACATTTATGGTTTGAGGGTGATGCTTAACTTTTGGTTAATGGTATTAATTCCATTGATTTATCCTATTTTGGTTTGTTGTTGCAAGAGATTAATTCTCTTAAGTCTTTCTTTAGTTCTTTTAAAGTTTCTTAGGTTTCAAGATCAGGAAATAGAGTGGTAGTTAGCTCAATATGGTATAGTTATTTCTAACTTTGTAATTTAATAGGACCATTATCCTACCTTTGTGGATGATGCTCTTTTCGCTGATGTTTCTTAATAAAAGGCCCTTTTTCCATAAAAAAAATGGAGAAAATTTCTCTCTCATTTCCTGTATTTTTCTCTCATTACATAACCCTCCCCTCGGTTTTCAAAAATTACATAGAACTTTCCTAAAACCAAAAGTGGCACTACAACTAAACCCATTTTAACTATTCAATTATTTGAGTTATTATATTAATGTTTTCTTATATTCCTTTTAGCAAAATTCTCTCATAAAAATTGTATTTTAACAATATTTTTATATAATTGTTCCTTTTAAAATACATAGATGATTCTTATAAAATAGCTTAACAAATGTATAAAATACATTATTTTTTAAATATATTCCAATTATTTTCAATGCACCAAAATGGAAATTTCAGTATTTTTATACTATTTTCTTAGATGAATCACTTGGATATAGATCACACCATTAATATTAGGTGATAATTAAGGGAAAAAAAGTGCAAATTTTGTATGCTAAGGAAACTAGTGCAAGAAGAGGTTTTTACATGTAACCTTTGATAAGGTATTGACTCATTCGGGTTAGTGTAAGATAGATACTTAAGATATATTACCATTTAATTCATGCTATTAATTTTGAGATGCAATTGAGTGCTTATACCATCTTAAATTAAGTGATCATGTCAATATGTTAACATGAAGGTGCCTTTATTTATAGCTAACCAAACCACTTTTACTAATCAATTCCTGGAATAAATAGATAACTAAGAACTTATTCTTGAGCACTCTTAGCCTTGCCTATGCTAGAGCGCTCTAAGATTGGCACTAATGGCCTATATCAAACCTATCCAAAGAGTCCTTCTATAGACAATGTGAGTAATCTTGATACTTGCAAGTCCTAAAGTGATAATAAATGACGAAACCTACTCAAGATCCTTTAAGTATCAAATTCTAACTGTTTCTTAATCTCATTTACTTAGAGGCGAGTTAAGTCACTTATTCCCTTAAATTTGACTAGTTATGAATAGTATATTAAGCATTCTACTTTTTGAGGCATTATAAGCTACTTACTCACATTAGGTGCTTACTCAACTTGCCTATGGACCCTTAATTTACCAAGGCACTTAGAGAAAATTATACAATTACTCAACCCTAATATCTCTTTAATTTGATATTAAAGCATATTTTCTCTACCATGAGGTGTATAACATTTTGGGGAGTCTAACTAAATCTTGGACTCCTTAACCCCAAAACGTCCTTAAGGCACTTATTCAACTTGCCTTGACTCTAAACCAACAATCTTATTCATCAACTAACTTCTTAATCAATCTTAAGTGCCTTACTACTCTTGGCATAGGATCACATCACAATGATATCATCTTATACCTCATAGTATCTTAGATGACATTAGACACAGACACACACACACACACACACACACATGTATCTTGGGTATGCATAATGGATTTAAGAGAGTTGGTCTAGACTCTAACTCTATGGAGGCCATTTTTATGTCTAAATGGCATCCTTTTCAGAGTGTTGTAATGGATATAAGGTGTAATGCCCTATGAGTTATTGAAATGGCTTATCCTATTTTATTGGAAAGAAAATTTTGAAATGGTTTATGTAAAATTTTTAAAAGAGAAAGTGTTTCTTAATCCTTGGGAATTATTTTCTTGAAAGCCTTGGAAACTAATTAAGTTGGATGAGAAATTTTATTTGTTCTAGTTTCCAATTTTGTGCTTACACTTTTATAAAAATTCCAAAATGTCCTTCTTTTTAGTTTCTAACTTTGCCCTCAGAACTTTATAAAAATCTCAAGTATGTCCCTCTTTCTAACTTCCAATCTTCCCTCTAAAATTTTATTAAAATTCCAAAAATAACCCCCATAAAAATATAATTTTTCATCAAATAATTTTACCTTTTAAGTAACTTAGGAAATGATCAAAATACCCTTGTCATCCTTATCCATATTTTCGTCAATTCTACTGGAAAAGTTCTAGCAGAATAGTGTCTCATTTTAGCAGAAAAAAGAAGATAGTTCTTTTCCCTTTCAAGAGCCCTTTCTTACCCTAAAATCTTAGCCAAACAAACCAGTTTTTAGAGTTCTTTAGTGGTCAAAAGCATAGAGATGTACAACACCAAGTTTCAAGTAAGTTTTGAGTGATTTTCAAAGTGGATAGCTTTGAGGTATTGAGAAGCTCCAAGACCAAGCTTGAAAGCTAATTGGATTGTTGGAGCATTGGGAGAGTGGAGAGAATTTGATTTCTTTGAGTCCCAAAATTTGTGAGTACATATTGTTTGCTATGACATGTTTTTGAAAAATGTTTCTTGCTTAGTTTTCATGTTAACTTTTATGATATACAATGTTCATGTAAGTTTGCACAATTTGGCCTTTTCTGGGTTTATGTATTTCAAATGTTTATATAACTTATTTATCCTTATTTTTATATGTTTAAATTAAATGTACATTATTTTAAAACAGATTCAATCTTTAGAAATTTAGGTATGCAAAACAGGACTTTAGAATGGATCTCTCCATGACATATGTTATGAAGCTTAACATTGGCCATATTGTTACTTTGGATCATATGTGCGAATATGTAAATCATCATTCCTTTATTTAGTGGAATAGTGTGAAACATTTTATCTTGAAGTGAATATGGAAATTGATTTGAAGTTGGTTGATGGCTAAGGCACAATATATTATCCAAAGTATGCTAAGGCTTAAAAGCTAGCATATATGATTTCAACTAGTAAATGCACTAAAGGTTAATATACTTTTGAAATGAAAAGGTTATAGAGGGATGTTTCTTTAAGGAAAATGTATACTTCACTTTATGCATAAACGTATTTATTTTCATTTCTCACGCATTATTTTTATTGCATTGGAGGAATCAATGTCAGAAACACTGTCAGTAACAGCACTAATTACTAACCTTGGTGCACCTTAAACCCTAGTTAGTAGGGGTGTTGTTAGCCCCATGTGACGACCAACACACGGTGATTGGTTTATGTGGAAGTAAAGACAAGGTCTCCTCCAAGGGATATTGTAACAACTTTTTTTTTCTTTTATTTATTATTATACAATATAAAGTTCACATACACATCATTAATCAAAACGTACGTACAACATTTCAAACACATAAATATCTACATCTTATTTATTCTAGTTGACCAATTTCGGAGATTCGGGTACAGGTGGTTGCACCTTCACCGGGATCTGTGCCAACTCGCCCATAAACATATTATTTAGGATCCGCCCATCATAGAATAACTCGATCCAACGTGCACTAAAAGTCAGAGCTATAGAAAAATCTGCATAACTAATTTTCTGAACATGACATGGAAATATAGTGAGAATTAAATCCCAGTAAGTTCAACAATAAATCATTATCAATATAGCTCATCACATCATGTTCAGCTGTATAAACTACAGTAAATAACTTTGGTCACATGAATGCACTATATCTATGCACATGAGAATCGTACAGTAATGACATGTACGACAGGATTAATTATTTTCAGAATATCATATAATGACTATCAATTTATTCTCATATCAAGCTACCCCGGTCAGGGTGAGTATTTTTTACTCTTCGGTACGGGCTTTTCTCGCTCCATCCGACATAGCTCACTTTGTCTTTCTTTTCTCATTAACATAATCATAATCGTTGGTAGGGCGTCCCCTACTGGTGCACCACACGGATTGCCATGTGACTGTGCTTATTTCTTTTCTTTTCACCATGATAGCCAAAAATATGCTTTCAAGAACAAGTATGTTCATCAAAATATAACTATTACCAAAAATCATTGGTAATCATGCCATGAACATAACCATTTCAAATATCATTTTATAAAATATTTTCATGTCAAAATTTCACACTTAAGATGGTAAGAAGTTCATACAATGGCAATGGGTATGGCTATACTAGTCATTTATTATTTTCATTTATAAGATTCATCTTCTTTTTTAAATACTAATTTTATTTCTTTATTTTCTTAATACAGGTTTTCATCCTATCTAACCTTCTCTTACTAATCAGAGTATAACTCCCTCAATTTAACTCCGATGTAGGTGATCTTGGTGTCAATTTCACAATAAAACAATTATCTAAAACTATTATGTTGAACATTGTAGCGAAATATTAAGAAATCAAGGTGATATTACTCCCTCAATGTACAGGTTATTTCTTCTCGGATAGGTTCTGACCTCTACCTACTAATCTATCCATATCTCCCTCATACGAATTCCAAATTAAGTAATTCAAGTGGATAAAAATATGTGCCACATATATCTATAATTCATATGTTAACCATTTATTTTAATTCCTTATAGAATGTTCCCAGCAATTAAAACATCGAAGCAATCCTAACATATTCTTCCCTAATTAACCATTTCCTGACCTTTGTTTACTAATCGGACCATATCTACCTCATATGAACTCTAAATTGAATGATTCCAGTGGCTAAAAACCCGTAAGACATAAATCTACATTTGTTATGTTAATCATTTCTTTAGATTCCCTATAACATGTTCCCAAAAATTAAAACACCGAAGCAATCCTAACATATTCTTCCCTATTTAACCATTTTCTGACCTTTGTTTACTAATCGGACCATATATACCTCATATGAACTCTAAATTGAATGATTCTAATGGCTAAAAATCCGTGAGATATAAATCTACATTTGTTATGTTAACCATTTGTTTAGATTCGCTATACAATGTTCCCAGAAATTAAAACACAGAAGCTTAAAATTCTACCACCCATAGCCATACCCATGCAGAACTATCTACACCAACCTAAGTATTCAAACATACATAAAATGTAACATGATATAGAAACATCCATGACCAATCATCAAAGTTCTAAGATCAAAATCCCATATAAATATTACAAGTTTCAAAACTTTTCTTTAAAAAGAAATATTGTTAAACTTACCTGGAGCACTTAGTCCCCTGGACTTCTCCTTCCTCTTTCTTCCTTTCTTCCTCTCCTTTGCTCACTTTACCTTGCTTCTATTTTTCCTCTCCCTTACTTGGACAAAATTATAATGTTGTAAGGGTGGGTTTTCTTATATAGACCACCAAATAATTCACCTTTCATGATCATGGGTCTACCTTATCACAATTAGGTTACACTTGGTTGAATTTTTGGAAAACAAACAACTTATGTTATTGTCTTCTTCTTCCTTAGTCAAGATATGCATAGGAAAAGGAGATTTGTATTTTGAAAATTATGATAATATGTTCTTAAGATATGGGACAAGGTCCCTTTGATTTAGATATTTATTTACTTTTTCTTTTGTCTTAATCAATTATGATAAGTTTTCCTTTTTAAGTGGCAAATTTCTACCCCTTCAATCTCCATTATTTGGTTGAAATTATTTGTGTGGGATAGAAATGTTTTGTCCTAATGCTATGTATTATCATACCACTTGCTAAAATTATGAGTGTAGGATATGGATGTTTTGTCCTAAAGCCTTGTATTATCATACCACTTGCTAAATTTTTTTCGTAATGCAATGTCACCTAATCTTGATTACACCATTATTTCATCACTTTATTTTTATTTTTATTTTTCCTCTTGGGTTTGGGCTCATTCTTGCCCATTTTCTTTACTTTGGTTAAAATTCTACCTTTCATAATGGGCTTGGTCACATTTTCATGATTTTTGGGCTACCGATCCAATTTATATATCTTAGTCCAAGTCTATGTTTTATTTTCTTCATTGGGCTATCATATTGGCTTGCTAAAAATTTATGTGAAGTAGAAAAACTCTATATAAAATTTCCATAGGTGAAAGCCCAATTTATAGGTAGAGATACTAAACTTAGTAACTTTTGCTCTTAAATTAAGAAAAATTACCCTAATCCGATCTTCTTGAAATTTTAAGACCTTTACTTACTTCACAAAAATGTATCTTCCTTATCCAAGAATTTCAACTTTCTTTGGCATGTTTATTTCTAATATTTCCTCTTAGGTTTTCTCTCTTTACCTATTTCATTAATGTTAGAACATTTCTATGCATACACGTAAGTTGAAGAATTTCTAAGGATTATATTTCTTTAGGTATCTAAAAATTGTCTAATAAATTTTATTTGCTTAAATATTTATGTATGTTTAGGGATGTTACTTTGAATACTTTTGTACTTTTATTTATACATGAAACGAAATTAGGGATGTTACAGATATGATGTGGAATGGATAAAAGTATAGACACATCTTCCTCCTATGGATAGATGTGATGGTAATTATCCTCCATTACTGTGTGCTTGGAATCTTAATATGGTTCTAATTTTGAGTTTTTCCATGAATATGGAAAACCTAAATTTTCTAATAATTTATATTTTAATAAAATTATAATGTTTCCATATAAAATAAATTTTTCTTTTTAGTAACTCAAATTATTTCCTTCTAATTATTATTTGAAGTTTTTATGTTAATTGAATTTAAGTATTTAAATTTCTTTAAGCATGCATATTTTTTTACCTTCTTTTCATCTATTTTGTTTCTTCTTGTTTAACGAAATTTTATTTAACATAAACCTCGTACATATGGCCTGTTATATTTCTGTTATGGTGGATGATATGTCCTTACCAAATTGCATAAACTCTCTCCCCCTCCCCTTTTTCTTTATGTTTTTAGATAGTTCAAAGGAAGGAAACCCACCTCCATCAACCTAGGAGTAGAATGGACTTTCACTGGTGAGCCTGCCTAGTGGAAGCATTTGGGGTGTTTTGTATTCCTGTCCTATGTACATTAGATAGTACTTTGATGGCCATAGACAGAATCCCTTCTCCTATTGTATCCTATATCTATACATGGTTATGTTGTGATTGTATTGTGATGGAAGATTTTAATATCCACAAATGAAACATGTTATCTATGCCACTTATGATGCATAAATCTTTTATGGTATATTATTGGGATTTTAATAAGTGCTAACGTGATATGAAAAATGAAATGTGAAATGAACTATCTAGTGTCTGCTTATCTTTTTTTAGGCTTATAGTTTAAGGGACAATCCCCTTATGCTTTTCCAGTCACGTACTTTCTTCGAGGGGGTCGTGACATAAGTAATCTCAATAAAGGGACTCGAAAATCTTTTTTTTCATACATTCAGAGGCCAATCAATATTCTATTCTATTAACAGTACTATTTGATAACTGTTCAAAAATCTGACAAGTTGGTTTTGTGGATTTACCACATGTAGCCTTGAGCCATGTATTTCTTATTAACAAGTTATGGGAATTTTATTTCGATAGTCTGAGGTTCATATATTTGTTAGTTGATGTATTGTGTAAGCTATATATAAGGCTATCAAAGTCAGATCAATAGGATGAGTTTCATTTTGTCACGCCCCTAATTAAAGGGCATGTGAAATATATACTTTACAAACATATATTTGCCATAACATGCATAATACACTCCTTTATCATTGGAAACAATTTCATATAAGTATTCTCATGTATACACAATATACAGATCAAGTCTATAAAATCAAATTAATAGCAGAAGCAGGGATCCTATCTTTGGTGTTCAGAGCATACTTTAGAGTACAAGTACAATATAAACTAAAATCCACAAGCCTTGGAAACAAAGTAGGATCACCTAAACAATATAGCACCTAATAGATCACGTATATGTAGGATCAAACTCTGTATCCTTATCTGAAAAAAAAAATGTATATACCGTGTACTAGAGCACCTCAAGGAGAGTATTATGGCGTATAAATCTCTTGTCTAACAAGTCTTGTAACTAATTTTTTTTAGTCCCTTAAGTTCAGGGATATCATTCTATATATGGATATAGATACTAGTTGGGTTCCAAGAAGTAAATCAATAACAAATTCTATTTCTCGTTTCGAAGGTAATCCAGTCAATTCTTCTAGGAACACATAAGGAAATTCTCTAACCACTAGAACCTGATCTACATCGGTTTACTTTATATTAACATCTCTCACCATTGACAAATATCCTTAGCACCCTTTTTGTAATAACTTATGGGCTGCTAAAACTGATATTAAATTACTGGGTACATGCTTCCACTAATTGTTCACTACTTGCAACTCCTTCACTAACCTTTTATGTTGTTGATGACATCTTCATACTGTATAAGCTAAGATACACTTCAAAACACTTAAACAAGGTCAATCCATTTTGACTTTATTCTTTAACATGCTTATGCAATGTCTTAACAATCAATCATGAAAAACTTATGTCTATCCAAAAGTCCTTCACATGAATTACCTATTTTACATACCTCAAATTTTTAATTCCCATGGATAAACCTTCCTTTTTCATAATTCTTGTACATAATATTATTGCAAACAAAACTGTCTTCGAATCCTTTATATCAACAAAATCTATTATTGAAAGCATTATCTTCATAGATTCCCTACTCTCAAATTCAATTCACCCCACAGATTGCCAAATTCATTTATATACATAGGTTCCAATTTATCCATACAAAAAGAGATTTACATAACACTCACTTTATTACAAATCGTTATCTTGGAGTTAATAACCTCGATCACATCATAACCTACTATCAATATCATATTAGCCATTCGTCATATTTGTTCACATAAGCAAATCAAACAACCAATTCAAACCTTCTTGACATACAAACAAGCCATTACCTTTATGTTTGAATAGAATCTTCTTATTTTCAACTAATTCTTTTTTTTGTACCCAAGAGGGTTTTCTTTATCACTGTTCATCAAAATGAGTTCAAAAGCTGAATTGGTAGTCCACACTCAAGAGGCACCATCTAGGACATATGCATCGATACTTAAACATCGCATACCTAAGGATAAGAGACAGAAGGAAGAAGAGGATGACACCTTATAGAATTTCACAATAGTACCATGAGTATAAATATGTCCACAGTTACATACCCGTAATCAAAGTTCTACTACAGAATTCTTGCTCCATTATACCATAGGAAAACTTATTGCTCTTATACCAACTTGTCACAGCCTTAATTTAAGGGCACGTGAAATACATTCTTTACAAACATATATTTTCCATAATATGCATAATACACTTCTTTATCATTGGAAACAGTTTCATATAATTATTCCCATGTATACATAATATACAGACCAAGTCTATAAATATCAAAGTAACAGCAGAAGTAGGGATCCTACCTGTGGCATTCAGAGCATACTCTAGAGTACAAGTACAATATAAACCAAAATCTGTGAGTCTTGAAAACAAAGTAGGTTCACCGAGAGAATATAGCACCTAATAGATCAAGTATCTACAAGACCAAACTCTGTATCGTTATATGAAAAAAATATAAATATCGTGTAGTGAGTTTGACAACTCAGTGAGCAAATAATACCTCCTATGACCTCTTAGGTTAGCATATAGATGTACTCATATATTAAAATGTATCACATAAAAAATTACAGTTTAGAGGTACATCCATATGGGACCCGTATTTCAAATATTCTTAGTTCAAACAACATTCAGATATATGAAACCATATGCAATATGGTATGATCGTTAATCAAATATTGATATGTATCAAAATATTTCTCATGAAAATATAGAAGAATCTCATATCAGAACCACCATATCAGAGTTTGAGCCCTTCCGTACTTTAGCGGTGTAGGATTTACCTAAACTCAGCATCACAGCTAAGGTTTGCCCTACCACCATTCAAGAGGACACGCGAAAGGTCTCTAATATTGGTATTTTTCAAGCACACAGCAAGGGAGGGTAAATCACATATTATATAGTTGACATCTCACCTAGATAGGAGGCATCTTGCTCTCCTTCATATATTATATCATGTGTGTTGGCCATCACACAAGGCTAGCAACACCCCTGCTAGCTGAGGTATCAAGGTGCATCAAGACTAACATCATCTGCTATTAGAAAACAATGTTTCCAATAGGATTCCTCCACAAAAATCATTATTTGCACATATGCCATATTGTTCAAAACAAAGGTTTCAGTATAATTTAGAACTTTCAGTTTCAGTACAATTTCTCTGTCAGAAACTTTCCAATCAAGGTTATCAAATATTCATGCATTTTTCCAAGGCAACTTTATAGATTTACAGATCAATGCCACATGCACAAAATATTCACTTTACTAAATGATGAGAAATACATTTAGAACCACATATTCAATGAGTTTCAAAATCTATTAACAAAACCATATTCTTCTCAAACTATATGCTAGTTAGTAAGCAAAACAAATATTTTAACACATTTCAAAGACTTATGATAGAATAAATAACTTGTAAACAAAACTAATTATATATTTAAAATTCAAGAAGATCATAAGGTAAATCATATAAAGAATTATCTACTCACAAGGTAAGGCTCTAGGTTGGATAGCCCAAAAATACACTTTTGTAATCTAAATTTGACTAAATAGACCTAAAAAACAAGTTTGAATAGTCCAAAAATCTAGAAAATGATTCTAAGAGTTTAGTCAACATTGGTCAACCGATGGTCATTGTTCTTGGTTGGAAATACTATTCACATCGGTGGAATTACTATTCATGTCAGCTAGAGTTATTGTTCACACATATCGAAATCACTATTCATGTCAATCAGAATTACTGTTCATGACACCAAAAGTTATCAAATGACTAAAAAACTTCATATCATATAGTTTATTTATCTCTTGAATCCATGTACGGTGTTAGATTTTCAATTTAAGGTATCTAAATAGTAGTTTTAGAACTTACATTTTTTTAAGAATTTTCTACTTTCAATTTGCAACGATTTTTCGATCGATTTGAAAAATTGTTTAACCAAAATCGTAGTACTCTCCGTCCTGAATTCAATAGTACATTTAGTTTTAAGATCGGAGACTCGAAAGCACTCTAAATCTAGAAAGAGAAAGTAAGGACAAAAAAAGTTACTATGCATCACCAAAAGCTACAGAAAATTTTTTTCTGTCTTTTATTTTTGTAATAATGGAGGGACCAAATAGCAAAATTTCAATTGTTGGAGAATGTCTTTATAAATTTCATTATTTACATTTTGACCCCTAAACTTTTAAAAAAATATAATTTAACCTTAAAAATATTAATAAATTTTCATTTTCATTTTCATTTTTATCCTTAAAACCTTTCAATTACATCCCTACTCTTTTATTTTTTTAAATAATCCATACATTAATAAAATTACTAAATCTTAAAATTGTTACACGTTTGTTCATTATTATTTTCTCTTTATTTCTATTTCTTCCTCTAGCCATAGATTAAACATATACCTCGTAGAAACTGCAACTTAAGATAACATATGTAGACTTTTAGAAGTCAAAACAAATGAAAACAATATATCGTTCATCCTTGCTTTGGATATATTTTTAAAGGACAAACAATTCTTCTTTTCCACTATCTAAATTTGGACTACTTCATCAAGCCCACTAAAATTAGCAACTAGTCGGTCCACAGCAATAAGGGCTCACATCCTTAGGTCATAGTAGGGTCATAGTCTCTCCAAAAGAACATTGGGAAAAAGGATTAATTAGCCTTTTTTTTTTTGGATAAGAATTAATTAACCTATTACCTCAAGATTACTGGACCTATAATGGAACCGTTTGGTACACTGGGTCAGCAGCATAAGCTTTCAAATAAAGCATCCCTTAGGAAAAGCTATAAACAAAAATTATAAAGCATTAACAAGTTACATTATTACATTTCAAAATTACTTTTTCAAATTGCTTCACTGTCACAAAATATGTCTTCCTAAAATATGCACAAATATTAATTCTTTTCTTCACTTCTTACTAATATTTTCAAATTAGACCAACCTGATCAATTGAATTTTCAAATCATTATCCATGAGTAAGATTTTTAATTCGCTTCAATTAAGATTTTGAAAATTTAGTAAAAGTTCGTTATCCAAAATTGAGTTTGAAAAATTGATCGGATCATAATTAAATGTAAATTTTTACTATAATTTAATATTATTAAGTTATATTTTTTTTTTGAAAATCAAGAATATTTATGATAAAAATTAAATTTATGTTCAAAAGTACTTGAGTTTACATTTTTCATAGTTCATTCTTTTTTGTAACTATTCATAATACATGTAGTCACTTTTATATTTTTATTTATTTATTTTATAGTGATAATTAATTATTGAAGTATATATATATATATATATATATATATATATATATATATATATTAAATAAGTATTATTTTAATATAATTGTAACATCATCCTATCTATCTTGATATATAATCAATTGATCCAGTTGACTCACGAGTTAGTAGTTTTTCCAATTCACATTACGGACTAGTTTTAAACGATTGCTTCTCACCTTGCACCAAATACTATGTTAACATGGAAGAAAAAAAAAATTCTGAATTTCAGACACTTGTCACGAAATCCGTACACAAGTTTTTGACGCAAGATTTTTTTTTTTTTTTCTCTTCCTAATTAGATCTAGAGATCCATCACCATCTCTTCCCTGTCAGTAAATAGCCGTGGAATTACAGGTATGGACAACTGTACTTGCTTGTTAGATCCAAAAACGTTATACTCTCTGCCGCACATTCATATTAAATAAGTTTCTGGTACCAAAAAGATTTAAAATTAGTTGCACTCTCTTTCTTCTTCTGACTTTGCTGTACATAATGTTGGAATTAATTGTCAATTAATTGTCAAATTTGTTTTTTTATTTCAACCTGGAGATAACAGTTTATGACTTAAAGTTGTGGTTCAACTCATTCTACGTTTTCAGTTTTTTACCAAATTCTTGAACTTTTGCTGTCATTCAGGTACACAATATCGCCACCAAACTTATTAAATGATTACAGAAAAACAGAAAAACAGAAAAATATATATTTAAAAGGTCAGAGTTTTTTCTAGTTTGATAGCTTATAAGAATAATGTATTCATATTTAATTTTAGTATAATAACAGATAAAATATTACCATAACAAAAAAAAAACACATGAAATGGTTCATAATAGGAGGGAAAAAATATGAAAATTGTTTTTAAGATCATCCCCAATTTAGGGGTTATCAGCTCTCTCTTTTTTTAATTCGATTTAAATCAAGTTGAAAAAATTTAATTTTTAAAGTGAGTCTCACAAAAATAACAATTTAAGTACATTTCTGATATACATTGAAAATATGTTAAAAAATTAATAGAAATTTTTTAAAATAGGTAGTGCATCTCATCATTTAACACACTTATTTTCATATATATATTCATTAACTTTGTTAAGAATCTTTTGAATTTTACATGTAATTTACAGATTACATTAAGAGTGTATTTGATAAGGTAAATAAGTTAACTTATAATTTATAACACTCAAAATTTTGTTAATAATATTCACAAAATGGAATAGTAAAAAAAGGTTTAAAAGAGTTAAATGAGAGAGTTATAAGGAAATAACTATGAATGTTTAATAAAAAAATTTCTCATTTTTGGAAAGAATTGTTAAGGAAGAGATAGTGATTTCCTTATCTACAGGGCCATAAATAGACAACAACAATAGAGATGTGGAACCATGAAGAAAGTTGTACAAAAATCCATTAAAGTAAGGCTCAAGAAGGAATTAAATACTTGGTAAGTTTTCTTGCACCCAAACAAGGTTTTAGCTAACCCCTTTAGTCACAATGTAATGGAGTAGCATTTTGGAAATTCTTAGGCAAAGCAAGGGTAAAGGTTAAGAGCTAGATGGCTTCTTGGAGAAGTTTTATAATATCCCCCTTGACTTAATGACTTAGCTGCCAGCCCAAGCAAGAAGAAGCAGCAAATTTTCTCACGCTAAGGAGAGAAGGAAAAGGAGAGAGAGAAAGAGGAAGAGAGAGAGAGAGGAAGAAGTGGAGTGAGAAAATGAAGAAGAAGAAGAAGAAGAAGAAAAGAGGTAATAAATCTTCCTTAATCTTGTGTTTGGGACATGGTTTTTCATGGGTCTCATGATGGTGGGAAAAAATTTACAGTCTTGGTGAAGTCTCTAGAGAGAGAAAGAAGCTAAAACAAGAGAGAGAAAAAAAAACTTGTAGAAAGAAGAAGGTAAGATCAACATCCTCTTTCATGTTTTATGGTTAGATGTCTTTATGGCTAGATGTTTGTGAGTATTTAAATGTGTGGGAAGGTAGATAGAGTTTTTATTGGAGTAGTTATGGCATCCATGATTACTGTTCATGCATATCTATGTGTTAATGTTTTGGGAAAAACTTTGTGTAGTTGGTTTTGAGTTTTAATCTATGTTTTGGTTGGTGGGTTGCTCTGGAAAAATAGTACTTTTCATGCTCAGAACGTTGATATTTTGATTGTTGGTTTTTCTTGGCTGATTTAAGAGAAAAAGAAAATTTTTGGTGAATTTCGTACCCAGAGCACGGCCGTGCTTGGAGACACGGTCAGGCCATGCTCTGGGTTGGAATTCTGAAGTTTTGATAAATCTAGAAAATTGTTGAGAAGGGCCCAAAGCACAACCGTGCTTGGAGACACGGCTAGGGCGTGCTTGGGGTTGATTTGTGTGAAACACGACCAGGTGAAGAGGGAACACGGGGAGGAACATGACCATGAAGCACGACCGTACTTGGAGGCACGGTTAGGCCGTGCTTCATGCTGTGTTGCCCTTTTTCTTTATTTTCTGTTTCCTTTTTGAATCTTATTTAATTACCAACATTTTTGGGATGTTAGTGAAGGTTTTGTGGTGCATGAATGTCATATTTGCATGTGCTATATTTATTTCATCATGTATGGTTGGTAAATCATGTATATAAAACATGAGGAATGATGCATGAATGATATCTTTGCATACTATAAACTGCTTGTATGTATGGCTGCAAGTGAGTTATTAATGTATGCACATTATGAAAGGTTATTAAGACATGTATGTTCATCCATAATGAGTTGTTGTAATATGTTTGAGGTTGAGCATGGTTTATATGCTGGATAATTATTAATGTGCACACTCTTGTTATGTTAAGTAGCTGGAAGGACATAAAAGACTTAAGCTTTGTAAAGAGGACCTCTCTGAAGCAGGGTGGCTTGGAAATAGGTGTCTCCCTTACTGTATTGAGGCGACTGACAAGTCAGAATAATCCTTTCTGAAGCGGGGTGGCTTGGAAACAAGGGTCTCCCTTGCTGTATTAAGGAGACTAACAAGTTCAAAATGACCCTTACCCATTAAGGTGACCTAGGAGTGTGGCACCTTATGAGGTAAGGCGACTGAAGGGTCGTGGCTTGGATACGGTACCGGGATAGGGGACACCCTATAGCCTAAAGTGGTCAATATAGAAAGGACCCTCTGACCAATGGCCCTCAAAGGGTGGATGAGTAGCTGAAGAGGTAAGGCTTACGCCACATTGAGGACTGCAATTGAGAGAGAATATTGGTCTATGAGCCACTGTGAGTGATGATGAGCCACTGAGTGATGTATGAGTCATGGACAATGGCACAGGTAATTATAAATATATGTTTTATTTTAGCATGTGTGATATTGATGCATAACCTATAAAATGCTGGCATATATTTTACTGTATCTTTAATGCATAAAAAGAGAAAATATTTTCTGTAACTTAAACAGCTAGACATAGCATGTAAGTTTTCAGTATATTTATATGTTTTGGGATGATGACCTTGTTGGGATTTTATATCTCACTATGTTTTGATACTATGTTCAGATTAGTAGCGATGTCCTTCGTTATGTTGACCTTACTTTTGAAGTTGCAAATAGTAGACGTCCCTTACTTAGGACAGTTCATAGTCATTGTGAACCTAATGATGATTAGCATGATAGAGGCCCCTGCTCCTGGCCCATCTCCTCTACCAGCAGTTCCTCAGGGGTGATGGCCAGGGATGGGTCGTAGGATAGCTTTATGTGTATAGCTAATTTTGATGATGTAAATAGGCTAACCCCATTGTTTTGATGTAACCCCACCGTACTCCTCATTTTGTGTTGTATGCTCAATACCTCGAGTTACATATGTATGTATATAAGCTGCTAAACTCTAATGTATCTAACTTTTGGATGTATATATATATATATATATATATAAACCAGGCGTTACATAATTTATTTGAATAATTTATAAATTTATTTAATTAAATTAAAAGTATTTGATAAATAAATTTATTTAACTAATTTAAATTAATTAAAAATTTATAAGTTATATACTTCTTTAAGTAGTGTATTATTTATAAATTTTTAATTAACTTATACATTTTAAATTAATTTATAAATTTATTTTATCAAATAAAATTTAATCTGATTTAATATAGTTTAAATTTTGAATTAGTTGAACTGGTCAAACTGGTTTGAATTTTGAATTATTTCTAAGAGTTTTTCAGCAAAAAGAAACTTGTGAGTGCAAAATGTGTAAGCAAGCTAGACCCATTGATGTCGTACCTGTGGGTTGCACTGAGTTTGAAATTGGTATCTGTTTAACCTCCAACGAGTGCTTATGTACTTACCACCAATGAAAGTCATCCAGTGTCACATCGAGTTACAAATGAATGCTACGGCCACTATGTGATTAATAATGCACAAAACCGTGTAAGGAAAATCCTAGATAATATTTGCTAAGAAAAGCAAATATTCTTACCCAAATAAAAAAGCAATGTATATATGCACCAAGAACATTCCCTAAAATTTTACTACACTGTGCATTGTTTTTATTCCAGATATTCTTCGAACCTGCAATTTTTGGTCCTTACTAATTGGTCGATATTTTCTTCACAATGCTTTTTGGTCACCTGTCGTACCGCCATTAGCGACACTTGTACCAATCATGGAGAGAAGAGGTCCAAAGAGGTGCCATTTGATGATTTAAATTTGGTGCAGACGACACAGTTTTGAGCGTGTTCCTGTAGATAATTCCGGCCCATTTCCAGGATAGAAAACAACGAACAGATGAGGAATTGAGATAACCCTGGATTAGAAATTCTTGTTTCCCTTTAATGTTTCAAATTATTCTTCTCTGTAGGTAGTGTGCTTCTTCAAAGCATGAATCATTGGTAGCAAATGGGTATAAAATTACAGTTGGTTAATTTAACTGGTCAAGAAGATATGAAGGTTACTTTCTAGCTTGTGCTATATATGAAATTTGAAGCCTTTGGTAGTATATATTACAGATGAAGAAATTTTAAAAATTATCTGAAAATTGTTATAAGGAAATCTAATTTTCTATTTATAAATACGATGTAAATTAATGAATTTTCTGCCAATGATTGGTTCGATTGACATATATATTTCAGTTGTGTCTACGTAAGTAGTGTTTGGTTTGATTTCTTTGTGGTTATTTTTTATTGCTAGATATCTACAAATTGCGGTGCATGTACTTTATCTTAAAACCATATCAATCTATTTGACTCTTTAATTTTTCTTTTATTACTAAAAAAAGAAAATATTGCTGTATAATTAATCTTTCTTCAGCTCAGTTCCTTCCTTCTTAATAACTCGTCTAACTCATTTTTGGATAATATAAATTGAAAATTATGAATGTAATTTATTGAAGCAAATAGTTAGAGTATAGAAGA
>CM073468.1:30830000-30845000 GCA_037074535.1 Gleditsia sinensis | reverse complement strand
ATGGTTAATGGATTTGGGAAATTTTTGAAAAATCCATACAAGGCCCTAGTTGACGAATGGTTGGAATATAATAGAATGGAAAAATTGTAAATAAGTTTCGGTTGAGGTATTAGAGTACACCAAATATAATACTTTACCTCTCAAACTAATCTATAGTAGTGGGAGTAAGGGTCGATCCCACATACACTAGTATTACCTTTTGTGAATAAGAAAGGTAGGATTGAATCATGAAAGTAAATTAATAAAGTAAAAAGAGAATAATTGAAAATAATAAAAGAGTGATTAAGAATGAAAGCATTGGTTTCAATTGATATCCACCATCAAGTTATCCCATTGATCATTGACACATAATCAATCTTAAATTGAGTATATATAATTGGGATTCTATCCCTCTTCCTCCTTAAGTTTAGTAATCGATGACAATAACATCAATTAACCCTAATTAACAAGTGATCTTTTAGCACATCCGTAAAGTATAACTTATTAATCACATGAACAACTAAAGAAACTAATAGAGCTAAAAAAATATAGACACATGGGCTATACTAAATTTAGTTAATCATTCACCATAGGTTTAATAATTTATAATCCAAAATTATTAATCCTATATGCTTCTTGAACCATAATAATGAAAACTTTGTTCAAGATACGATTTAGCAATAGATTGAAATAATGAAATAACTAGTGTGCACCCTAGATATAAATTGAAACAATCATGGAAATAGGAATGGATGAATAATCAATAAATTAAAATTGACATAATAAACTCAAATCAACATCTTACAATTCATAAAAGATTCTTGAGGTTTTAATCTTTCTCAACCAACGAAAAAGGTAACTAGCCACGCAGGGCAATAAGAAAACCTAGAGAAGATGATTCATAATTTGATCCTTTTATGATTGGATGCCCCATTTTCGTGATTGCTTTCCTTCTTATTTACAGGTTGGGAGAGTCCTAAATGAAGTATGATTGATTCTAGGTTGGTTTCTAGGGTTTGGGGCTCCATTTGGAGTCAAAATAACCTAAAAATTGCAATTTTACTTTATGTAGTGATAGTGGGCACCGAGGTAGCATTTTACAGCACCATGGTGCCCATGTTTTTGGGCAACGAGTACCACGATGCACTATTGCTTAAAGCTATAACCTGCTTGGCATGCTAGAGCTATGATGCTGATTTTTGGGCATAGCGAAGCTATTATTTCTTTAGAATTTAGAAAAGTGGTCAACATGAAAGTTCTATCCCTGTCTATTAGATTTCCATAGCCACAAGAATCACCTCAATCAGAGCTTCTATGTGAGAGATATACCAAAATTAGTGATTGAAGGTCAAGATTCATATGCTGCACTTCAATTTTGATTTTCAAGCTTTAGAACTCTATGAAATCTCCGGAATTTGACAAAATGCTCAACATAAACATTGTATATAATTTTTTTAGATTTTGCAGCCACTTGAATAATTTTGATAGGTATTTATATGTTAGAGATCTTGTCTAATTAATGTTGAAAGGTCTGAAATAGCTACAATTCAACATTTTTCTATGAATTTCTTCTCTTTTTCTCCTTTTTTTCTTCTTCCTTAGCTCCTACAACACAAAACACAAAACAAAGCTAATTCCTAATCATATTTTACTTAAATTAAACAAAATTAAGTTTAAAGGTATTAAAATCATGCTAAATTATGAACACATCAAATACCCCCATGCTCAACCTTTTGCTTGTCCTCAAGCAAAATAATCCCTAAAGACAAAAACAAAAATCAATATATGTAGTGAGTGTTAGGCTTACCCAAATTTTGCTTCATAACATGAAAATATGCTCAAGAAACAATTGGAAATGTTATAACCATTCACAAGATTAACACAAATGCAATCCATTATTTTATTCATCTCAATAACGAGTGTTTGTGAACTTTTGGGTCAATAAGTTTTCTTTTACCAAGATGAGTTTATATATCTAAAAAATTTTGGTGTGGATCTCTAATTAGTTTAGAATTTTCATAGGCTTATTTTTCATGCCACTCTCTACTAATGTAAGCCAAAACTACCTCTAGGATCAATAAGGCTTTATTTAGCTTGTAATGTGGCTAAGGTATAAGGTATGATAATGGATACAAACATCACATGATTAAATATGATCTTTTGAGCCTTTTCATGTTTGAGGGAAATTTCCCCCACACTCATTTTCCTACTTCAATTAAATTAAATTCATTATTTTCTCTAGTTCTCTATTTCTTTTCTTTTACCTATTGTATACGCTTTCATCCTTTCTTTTGAATTTTTTTTCTTTGGATTTTTCTTTTCTTTCCTTGCTTCATCCTTCCACCCTTTTGTCAATAAAGCTTTACAATTGGAAGGTTCAGGGCATGGGCTAGTTGACTGAAGCAGGCATGATTATGTTGTGTAATAGAGTGCTGGTAGAGGGCCAGATCGTGCAGTTGGTGGCTCAGATACTCTATGCGTTGCCATAAATCTTCAATGGTATGCTGGGATGGTGGTGGAGCTGAACTGCTGCCTGGTCCCTCTGTAGGGATTGGCTGAATCCCTAACTCCTCCTCTGCTGCTTCTTCATGGCCCTTGTACTTTTGGATATCTGTAGAGGAAATAGGCTTCATAGGGTGAATGAGAGCCTCAGTGGAATCCCAGCTGACTCCCGCCTGCTGACATAGACCAGTAATTAAACTGGGAGCAAAGAGGGATCCGCCTCTAGTATTAATACAGCCGAGCATCTGCCTATGAATAATTTTGCCTACATCAATAGAAAGGTCCTTTAGTATCGCATAGAGCAGAATGGCCCTGTCCCTCCTGACTTGACTCACATTGAAGCTGGGCATGAGTCGTGCTGACACAAAATAATACCATGCTTTAGCCAACTTATTCATATCAGCCCTAGCAAAGTACAACGGTTGGCCATGGCTATCCAATTTCCAGGAGGCCCCTCTATGGCAAAGAGTGCCTATGACGTCTTCAAAGTCAATAAATGATTGAAGAAGAGCAGTATATTCATCATCCTCAATGTCAGGCAGGGAATAGAATTCATTGATGGCATGCGGAGAAAATGGTACCCTCTTGCCTCGAACCCGTGCATGATGATGTTCATGAACTGTAGCATTGGAATAGAACTCCTGGACCACAGGGATAACTCCTGGCTCTGGGTTCCTGCAGAAAATCTCCCAGTGCCTATAGAGGATATTGTCTCTGAGAGGTAGCCCTTCGGTGATCAGAAATCCACGTTCTGGAACAATAGGTTTATGTACCACCACTTTGATGTGGTGTTGATAAACCGGTTCAGTCACAAATGCCACAGTGTCAAATGCTGGAGGGTCCTCAGCTCTGTTCTTCCTCTTTGAAATACTCAATTTAGAAGTTTTTGGAGCCATTAGTTGAAAAAATTCACTAGGGCCTTTTACCGAACACCTTGTGGGCGCTTGTAAAATTTGGAAGAATGAGTGGTGAATTTTCAACTAGATCTCCCAAACTCAGGACAAACCAGTAGCAATCAAGTATAAGGATCAATTGCAGCCAGAAAGAGGAAGAGAACTGTACCCAAATTGCCTTGAATGGTGGCTGGGAATTGCAAGCTCAAGAATACCTTAGAACCCTAGAAAAGTGTCTTTGAATTCGACTCAATTGCTGATATGAGGTGTATAATCTTGCAAAAGTAGATGAAAAATCAAGTTATGCAAGCAATATAATCGAATGGGAGGTGAGTATGGGTGATTGGAGGCAAGAAAAGGGATTTGGGGGTGAGAGAGAGCAAAAACCGCGGGTAGGAGAAGAGGTTCTCGCGAACCTCTTATAGAGAGCGCCGTGGCGCTCTCTGCTGAAACGCGGAGCGCCGCGGCGCTATCTTCAGGCGCCACGGCGCTGACCCAATCTGGGTAGGGGCACCGCAGCTCTGTTCTTGAGCGCCGCGGCGCTTGTGTGCGTCCACAGCTTTTTTTTTTTTTAAACAAATTAAACTATGAAAAGAAAAAATAATAAGAAGAAGAAAAATGATTGTTGGGTTGCCTCCCAACCAGCGCCTTTGTTTTACGTCGTTGGCTCGACTCAAGGCTCCTTATGTCATTCAAGGAGGATCCTTGATGTCAACTTTGAATTGGCTTGCCTTTGAATGTGCAGAATTCTGAGGTTCAGCTACATTATGAAGAGGGAAGTTAGCATTAATCAAAGATTTAATTAAATGAGAACTCAACTTACCTGGAAATAACCGATGTCTTGAGTAGCTTTTGGCATCCATTTTAATTTCATCCTTTTGAGATTCTACCAAAGCATGCAGTAACTTTCCTCTATCTTTAAGTAGGGCATATTTATCTGAGGTTATAACTGCGGGTGGTTCTCCACTGTATATGCCCTTTAAATGGCTAGGGAGGCTCTTTAAGCCTAGGTTAGAATACTACAAAATGGAAGGTACAGGCATCTTATTAGAAATTGATAACAACATAGAAAAATCCTTACCTGTTTGCTGCACTTCTGGTGCTTCCTCTCCTACTATAACATTCTCGTCGAATTTGACGTTTAGGGTACATTCCATAACCTCTTTCCTAGTAGGCTTACTAGTGTCAACTTCCAAGTCATCTTTTTCATTTAGTGCAAAATTTTCTTCCTTTTGCATTAACGATGCTGGGGCTAGACTTTCAATTTCTGAATTTTGAGACTCTAGCCTGCTGACTGTTGTTGCTAATTGCCCAATTTGATTTGTTAAGCTTTCAATGCTGGCCCTTACCTCTTGTTGAAATTGATGAGTACTTTGTGTAAGAGATTTAACAATATCTTCTAAGGGAGTACTTACCTGAAAATCCTGAGATGTATTTTGTCTAGGATAATAGGCCTGTTGAGTATGCTGCAAAATTTGCAAAATTTTGTTCTGCAAGACTATTTTGTGCATTCTCATACCTGAAGTTGAGATGATCCTTCCATCCAGTATTGTACATGTTTGAATAAGAATCATACCTCACTTTTTGTGGTTCATGGAAATCATTAACCATATTTACCTGCTCAAATGACTCATCATAGAAAGTTGGGTACCTAAAAGAAGGATGCCCTATGGCTGAATAATTTCCATAGCACTTCTCTCTTTGCATATTTTCTACACGTTGACGAACAAGAGAAGTTAAATTTGCAAGTTGCTCTTCAAGGGAAGATCTACATACCTCACCAGCATATCTTAATGGAGAGCCCAGCCTAGTGCCAAATTGTTGAAAATTGGCTGCCATATTCAAAGTTATGAACAAAAAGAAAAGAAAAGAAAAATCACAAAAGGTAAATAGACACAGTCCCCGGCAACGGCGCCAAAATTTGGTGTGCACTGTCGCAGGTGCACCCAAATTAATACCTTACTCAAAACTAACCTGTAGCAGTGGGAGTAAGGGTCGATCCCACAGAGACTGGAATTACCTTATGTGATTCAGAAAGGGGGGATTGAGAGTCGCAATTAAAATTAAGTAAACAATAGCAAAAATAATTGAGAGAAAGTGATTAATGAGAAAAGCGTTGGTTTCGGTCGATATTCACCATCAAGGGATTGCATTGATCATTGACAAAATTATCAATCTTAAACCAAATATCTATCATTGGGATTCTATCCCCGTTCCTCCTTAAGCCTAGTAAATTAATGACAATCGCACTAATTATACTCTAATTAACGAGCAATCCTTTAGCACATCGGTAAAGCATAACTTATTAACCGCATGAAGAACAAGAGAAACTAATAGAGCTAAACGAATACAAGCACATCGGTTATATTCAATTTAGTTGATATTCATCATAGGGTTAACGATTTATAATCCAAAATCCTTAATCCTATTTGCTTCACGAATCAAGTAATAAAAGCTTTGTTCAAAACCTAATTCAGCAGCTACACATACAATATACTAGTAGTCCTCCTAGCAATCACATGCATAATATTAAGAAAATAAGAACAGATGAATAAACAATACCCGGTTAAGATTGAATGCAATGAAATCAAATCTGTATCTCACAATGACATCAAATCCCTTGAGGTTTCAATCTCCCTCCACCAACTAAAGAAAATTAGCCGCGCAGGGCCATAGAAAACTAAACAAGAAGTAAAGAAAAGAGTTGAGAACTTGAATGAATTCTTTGCTGAATGAATAGATACCTTCTCTGCTTACTTTCCTTCCTTTTTATCGATTAAACCCTCCTAGTCGAAGTAGGAAAGTTTTTAGGTCAAATCTCCATCAATTGGGCTTCAAATCAGGCGAAAAAACCCTAAAATCGCGACTTCCAGAGCGGCGGCGCCGCGGCGCATAAGTTCAGCATCGCGGCGCTGCGAAACTTCATCCACGGGGTGCCGCGGCACACCCATGCAGCGCCGCGGCGCTCGTGGTTCTGGGGCAAGGGCGCCGCGGCGCCAATAACCAGCGCTGCGGCTCTACGAGACATCCATGACGGGCCGCCGCGGTGCTGTATTGTGAGCGCCACGGCGCATAGAAAACGCCGGATTTTGCCAAAGTTCCGAACACGAAAGTTGTAGTTCTATGTTTCTTCTTTCCATAGCCGCTGGAATCAGCTCAATCGGAGCTAAAATGAGTGAGATATGCTTCCATTAGTGACGAAAGCTCAGAAATCAGCATTTTTCATGATTTTCTTCTATTTTTCTCTTCTTTTCTTCTTTATTATTCCTAAAAACATAAAACACACAATTTAATTAAAACCTATCTATTTATCATTTAAATAAAATAAAAAGAAACATAAAATATGCTAAATACATGCTTAATTTAAAGCATGTTAACATGTGAATGTGGTCTTATGCTGATCTTCTGGTGCTATGGCGATCTGGTTATACCCTGAGTACCCATCCAGGAAGCAATAATATTCCCTCCCAGCAAGTCTATCTAGCATTTGATCAATGAATGGCAGAGGGAAGTGATCCTTCCTAGTGCTTTTGTTCAGCTTTCGGTAGTCCATGCAAATCCTCCAACCGGTTACCACCTTAGTGGGAATGAGCTCGTTGCTATCAGTTTCCACCACAGTCATGCCTCCTTTCTTGGGCACACACTGGACTGGACTCACCCAAGAGCTATCTGATATAGGGTAAATGATTCCAGCATCCAACCATTTGATGATCTCCTTCTTCACTACTTCCTTCATTATTGGGTTAAGCCTACGCTGAGGTTCAATGGACCCTTTTTCATTGGTTTCCAGAAGGATCTTATGCATGCAAAATGAGGGACTGATTCCCTTAATGTCAGCAAGTGTCCAGCCAATTGCCTTCCTGAATTTCTTCAGTGTCAGGACCAATTTCTCCTCTTGCTCCTCTGTTAGAAATGCTGAGATAACGACAGGAAGAGTGGCTGTTTCTCCTAGATATGCATACTTAAGGTGAGCTGGCAGAGGCTTCATCTCCAGAGCTGGTGGTTCTTCCATTGGTGCTTTTAGCAGTCTTGAATCTGTCGTGGTTTCGAACAATGGCTCCTTCTTACTGAAGCCTTGTCTGAAATCAATCCAAGCCCATTCCTTCTCATCTTCTCCTTCGGACTCTGAGTGATCTGTCCACTCTGCTGGTGATGGCTCCTTGCAGCATCTTTCCAGTTGTTCTGATGCTAATGTATCTATCATTGACACTACAGCACATTCCTCTTCTTCACTGGCAAACCTCATGGTCTGGAGCACATTGAATGTAACCTGCTCATCCTGTACTCTCATAGTTAATTCACCCTTCTGAACATCAATGAGTGTCTGGCCAGTTGCTAGGAATGGTCTGCCTAATATAATAGGTACTTCTGCGTCAGCTTCATAATCCAGAATTATGAAATCTACTGGGAAGATGAACTTGTCCACCTTAACTAAGACATCCTCTATTTTTCCCTCTGGGTGTGCAATGGATCTATCTGCCAGTTGCAGTGTAACTGTGGTAGGCCGAGCTTCTCCAATTCCTAGCTTTTTAAAGATGGCCATTGGCATAAGGTTGATACTTGCTCCCAAATCACAAAGTGCCTTGCCGAAATACTGGTTTCCAATCGAACAAGGTATGGTGAAACTGCCTGGATCTTTAAGTTTGGGTGGCAACTTATTTTGCAGTACAGCACTGCATTCTCTTGTGAGGGCAACGGTTTCAAACTCGCCAAACCTCCTTTTCTTTGTCAGAATGTCCTTCATGAACTTCACATAATTGGGCATCTGCTCCAGTGCTTCCACTAGCGGAATGTTGATGTGTAGCTGTTTCAGGACATCCAAGAACCTTCTAAATTGCTGGTCATTCTGCTGCTTCTGAAATCTTTGAGGGAAAGGGGGAGGTAGCTTGGATTGCTGCATATCCTGCTGCAGCAAAGTTGACGACTTTTGCTGCGGCATAGCTGCAGCATTCTCTCCAGAGATGTTTTTGTCCTTGCTTATCTCCTCCTTTTGCTTTTTCTTGGCGTTTTCGTTCTCCAGGGTTGCAGTGGAGTCTGTTTGGTCTTGCTCTCTTGCTTTTGGTGTTTCCACCATCTTTCCACTCCTTAGGGCTATGGCTTTACAGTGTTCTTTCCCCTCTCTCCTAGGGACTTCAGTATTGCTAGGAAGTGTCCCTGGGGGTCTGCTTTTCAGTTCATTGGCAAGCTGTCCCACTTGAGTCTCCAGATTCCTCAGTGAGGCTCCTTGACTCTGGATTAAAGCGTCATTCCTTGCCATATACTCCTTCAACAGAGATTCCAGTGAAGTGTGGGCTTCCTGAGGCTGTTGTCTCTATTGCTGAAAGCCTGGTGGACCCTGTGGTCTTTGTGGGGCAGAGTTGCTCCCTTGTCCTGCACCATAATTGCTCCAGGAGAAATTGGGGTGTTGCCTCCATCCTGGGTTATATGTGTTGGAGTAAGGGTTGTTATTGCAATTCATATTGCCCACAAAACACACTGATTCAGGGTTTGAGGGACAAGCTTTAAATAAATGAGATCCATTGCATAGTACGCAAGATGGTCCAGTTTCCTGGACTACATTGGTTCCTTGCGGGCGGTGAGACTGCTGGCTTTTCAAAACGTTGACTAGCGAGGCTAGCTGGGCTGTGAGAGAAGTCACTTCACTTACTTCATGCATGCCTGCTGCTTTCTTTCCGTTTGAAACCCTGTCCATTGGCCGTTGGTAGTTGTTACTGGCCATTCTTTCGAGCAACTCATATGCTTCGTTGTATGTTTTGGACAAGAGTGCCCCATTGGCTGCTGCATCTACTATGGTCCGGGTTTGGGCATTGAGACCATTATAAAAGGTCTCCATCTGAATGCAGTAAGGGATTTCATGATGTGGGCATCTCCGTAATAGCTCTTTATACCTCTCCCACGTCTCATACAAAGATTCACCTTCTAATTGCTGGAAAGAGGTGATGTCGTTTCTCAATCTGGCATTTTTGGTAGGCGGGAAGTATTTCAGCAGAAATTTTTCTGCCAAATCACTCCAGTTAGTGATAGAGTCAGGTGGCAGAGAGTTTAACCAGGCTCTTGCTCGGTCTCTTAATGAATAAGGAAACAGCTTAAGCCTGAGCACTTCTTCTGTTACACCATTCATTTTAAAAGCATCCGTGACTTCCATGAATACTCTTAAATGAAGGTGGGGGTCCTCAGTAGGCATGCCACTGAATTACCCAGCAGTTTGCAGCATCTGGAACATTACTGGTTTAAGTTCAAAATGTAGAGCCTCAATCTCTGGTCTCACAATGCTTGGGTTCAATCCATTCAGATTTGGTTGAACGTAAGCATTCAAGACCCTATCTCTATCGTCCATGTTGTCTGTTCCATTTTGATTCGCCATCTCCGCCTGCTGCTGGTGTGTTAGCTGTCCTCTTCTTCTTCTCAGAAGTGTTCTTTCTATTTCTGGGTCAAGGGGCAGAAGTTCTCTGTCAGCCCTGCTCATACACCGTGTTACCTGCTCAATCAGGACACTAGAATAAAAGCACAACAATCCTTCACACAGTAGGATATCTAAAAACAATTTTCAAAGTTTGACACTCCCCGGCAACGGCGCCAAAAACTTGTTGGGATACGTTTGTGTGTTATTCATACAAAGATGAATACAATATCGGTACGCAAGTGCACGTATCGTGACCAAGTAATAAAGTGATGAGTGAGTATCGTCCCACGAGGAGTGAACTGAAACTGTCTAGATACCCTTGCTGTATGAATGCTGTAGCAATGTCAAGTTGTTTCACAAAATTGGAATACGCTTGGTTTATCCGATTTTTATTGTGACTAAAGTGAAGAGTATTAGGGAATAGAAAAGGAAATATGTAAGGGGATCTGGGGTGCTCGGGGTTGCCATGGACTTCAGCATTCAGAGATGCTGTAGACTTTGCTGCAGCAAGGTCCCTGGTGCTCAACTCAGTCCTGAATGGAGTCTTCCCGGACTGCCATTCCTTACAACTCCAAGGTTCAGACACGCATTCCTGCCTTAGTCCTCACCTCTTAGTTGTGCATGCATTTCGTTATGGACTAATGGGGTACCCGTATATCCCTACATGAGGTAACCCCCTACAATCAGCCTCTTTTCCAGCCTCCATTACCCTCCCAGGTGAATGGTGGCCTTGGATTTCTTCCTTCAAACTTCCGTTATTAAGGAAAGAAAAGTTACTGGAACAACAGCTGAATGTAAACAAAACTGCAGCAAATGTACTCACGTTAAAAATGTGCCTCAGTCCATTACAACCCCTTGTGCAACCCCAGCTGGAAACTAGCCGAGCCTCATGGGTGCACTAGTTACAAAAAGTTTAGAAACTCTAGTATGCATTCTAAAAGATAAAAACTTGTTTTCAAAATGCGGTTCTTTCTTTTCCTTTGATAAACAACGAAACCTCCGCAGAAAACTAAGTTCCTTTCTACACTACTCCCCCCTTATGCTGCACCTTCCGGTGTTATCAGCACTCTCTATTGTGGAATGATTTTTCTACCTCATTCCCATTTCTTCCTCTCTCTCACGCCCCCTTTTCATTCTCTATTTTTCGGTCCTTTATCAGCAGCCTCTGTGGTCCCAGAAAAGCTCCCTGGATGCTGCCATTCCTTCTGCTCTGCAGCAGGCGCCCTTGCAGCTTTTATACTCTCCACTTTCAGTAGTGGAGGCAGTCCTGTACCAACGGCTTGTAGTGACCCTGCTGCTTTCTGCCTGCACTGCTGCTGTCTGCTGCTGTCTGCTACTGCACCAAATCAAACGGAATCAGAGTATTTCGGGAGGAAGGGGCAGCTCACCCTCTATCACTTGTGGTTCTGCTATCATTGCCACAGATGCTCAGTGAAATGCTGCAGCAATGGGTAGCTGATGTCATATCTAGACGAGTCATCCTTTTTTATTAAATCAGAGGGCAAAAGTGCTTAAAACAACAGAAAATTCAGTAAATAATTATGGGAAATGCATGGAAACTATAGTGAAATGCAGTTAACACAATGCAGTTATCAGTTAGCATGTAATGCATGCCACTAATTATTTTAAGGTTTTTCATATTCTTAAATACTTATAAAATATTTTAAAATTTTCCATTATAATACTTCTCAAAAGTAAAATATTTTAAAAGCACGAGAAGAAAAACCACCAAAAACAATTTTTTTCAAATATCAATTTATGGTTAATGCATAAAAAATTATGCATTGGAAAAGCAACAATTATAACATTTTCAAATAGGGAAATAAAAAAATAGGAAAAATATCACTTATCCTCTATCTAATCCATATGCTAAAGTGAAGCTTTCTTCTTAATCTAAAAATCATTACATCTTCCTCCCAATGTATATATCTATTGCAAAGAGCACATTATCATTCAAAATTGTCATTAAACCTAACATCCTTACCGTGACATGTGTTGCAAGTTCCATTTCTATCATGTAACAGACATAAAATGACAAAAATACCTTCCCTTTACATAGTCAAAAATCTCCTTTCACTTGTGATTTCAAACTTCACAATCTCTTAACTTGCAATTTTGCTTTTCACAAGCTCTAACATAGTGAAATCAGCTTTCACCTTACCAAAAAGGCATGAGGTTTAATTACAATGTTATATGCAAGGATGCTCTTTGAAATGGCTGTATACATTAGAGAAGACATTGCAATGATTTTTAGATTATGAAAAAACAGCATTTGAAGGTATAAATTAGGATACATAAGTTATATTTTCCCTTAAAAATATTAATAAAAGATGGAGTTTGCATCATGTTTTATATATCTATCAAGAAGCCCTAATTTAGCTACAATTAAAACCCATGACTAAGGAAGCCCTAATCATAAGTAGTTGTTTAACATTACCATATTACTATTCCTACGTTAAGTGTCTCACTAATTTTGTATATATAAATGTGGGCCTCTACTTTCCTTTTTACTTAGATGGAACATTATTAGTTAAGGATGCAATTAAAGAAATTCGTATCAAACTAATTAGGTATCTTTTTTTTTTGTTACATACTAATTAGGTATGTTCTATTATTAAGATTAGCTAATATAAATTCTATGTTGAAGATATAAGAGCTATAAAAGCAATTACCAGTTAGAATGGAACATCAATAAGTAGACCTTTTAGCCTTCTAGTGTATTTGTTTGTTAGTTTTCTTTTTGCCTCTCTCTCACACTACTAAAAAATCAAGATTCTATGATGACTAAAGTCATTACAAAGAGTCAAAAAGTTGTTACTAGATACATTAAGTGATGACTTCTAGTCGTTGCCCCTTTGTCGCAAATACAATCGAAAGCGTTTCTATGATGACTTTTTGTGGTCGTCACTAAAAGTGTTCACTAAAACCCATAAAGATCATCACTAACACCATAAAATCTTCATAGAATGACCTTATGGTGCTAATGTCAGCGGTTTCAATGACGACTTTGGTCATCGCTAATAGTGCTTTTTGTAACAACCATAGAAAGTCTTCACTAAAAGTGGGATCAAAAATTAATTCAATGATGATGAAATTTGTGACAAAATCCATCTTTAGTGATGACTTGTGAAGGTCGTCACTGAAAGTTAATGTTTTAGAGACGACTCTTGTCACCATAGAAAGTAGATTTAGTGATGATTTTTGGTAGTTGTCATTGAAAGTATCATACATTTAGGATTTCAATGACGAAGAAAATCATTATTGAATTTAATTTCAATGACAAATTTTTTTAGTCATCACTGAAAGTATCTTACTTGAGAGTTATAGTGATGACTTTTTTTAGTCGTCATTGTAAGTGTTTTTCATTTAGGGTTTCAGTGACGAAATAAGTCGTCACTGAATCTATTTCTAGTGCCGACTTTTTAGAGTCATCACTGAATCTATTTTCAGTGACGACTTTTTGGAGTCATCACTGATAGTCATGTAAATGGGTATTCAGTGACGAAAAAGTTGTCACTAAATCCTCTCTATTAGTTTTTGTTTTATATTTATAATTACATTTGCACTAAAAATAATAGAGCATAATGGGACAAAAATTAAGAACCATAGAAAGTAATAAAACTATATTATAATGGGATAATTTTAACTATAACAAATATTTGTTGGTAAAAAAATACCAAATATCAGTTAATAGAAAATAGTACACATAACAAAAGATTGAAAAATTAAAATAATCAATTATTGGTTCTCTTAGAGATACTAATACTGTATTAATTCTAGAACTTGGTATAACACTACCCATTGGCACTATTAGAATTTTTCCATGTTTATAACACATAATAGCAAATTAATACTCGACAGTAATAAAAAATGAAAGTGAATTAAATAATAACAATAATTATATATGCATTTCAGCGATTTCTAATAGTCAAAATCAAATTAAATAAAAGCATTGATGGTTGTTGTCTTTAAAGGATACTCATACATTTCTATGAGATTTGCATTATTGCCCAAAATTAAAGCTTGTTTGACCCTGCTACAAATATAGGACATAAACATTGCTTTATTTATAAAAGAAATCCTACTTTTTTTACCTTCCTACTTTTTTAGATATATATAAAAAAATAAAAAAAAATCATCAACTAGTCTGAGCTTGAGTGTCATTATTATTGAAGTGAATAAAAATTAAAACTTGGAGAGAATATAAGTGATCTCTTGCTAATAATAAGTTTGCTAAAAACTAGAATTTACAAACACATCCTAATATATTTCTATTCAAGTGGTGAATTCACATTACTGTTAAAGTTTTATAATCTCTTATTTATTCACACATAATTAACTAACTAGTATACTAACTCAATTTAACCCATATATCTATGTATCTATAAGAAACCATTGCTTTAAGGAGTCATTATCCCAAAAATGATTAAACATACAAAACATATATTGCTTTTTTTTAGTGTCCTCCCGCCCTCTACTTATATACCATTGCTTTAAAAGTTGCATAGTAAGTGCTAATAGAAGAAATAAATCTTCGCTTAAAAAAATGAACAAACCAAACATGTTTTGCTATTATCCCCTCTCCCAAGTATTATCATTCCTTAGTCCAATTTCACTAAGTCAAATAGCTTTCATCATATAGTGTCATCTCAGTAAAAGAACATAATACCTCAATATAATGTAAATTAATGGCAAATCCAACAGAACATAACCACAAAGTAATACCACTAATCTAATAGATAGATGTAGAAAATATAGAACATTAAGCATGATAAGCGTAAAGTTTTGAACATTTAGTAGAAGTACAATTGTTTAATTTTTGAATTATTGAGTGTTTCTTTTTATTGCTATCACTAGCTCAATAATGCATGTTGAATTAATTGACTTGTAAGTATTTTATTGTGTGATCTAGCATATTGTGAGCAGCTAAATAATTATAGGTCATGAGAGCTTTGGTCTAGTCAGCTAATTATTACACCTTCAAAACACTACGCATAAATTTCCTATATAAAGGTTTGGGTGAAATCCTTTTCCTGTGTGCAACAAATATTCTTTGCATTATCCAATTTCTCCTATGATACCTTGTACAATGTGAATCCATATATAGAAGGGAACACTTGTGTTGCCAAGGAGCCAGTTGAAGCCTTAAAACCAACTAAAAACTTGATCACCTTAAACACAAACTTTATTGTTATTCTACCACATTTAGATAAACTTACTTAA
>CM073468.1:30792500-30827500 GCA_037074535.1 Gleditsia sinensis | reverse complement strand
TTTAATGCATATCAAATTTGATTTAAGATTACTTAGTATCATATGTGGTTACAGATATTTGAATGTGATTTGAACTGAGAATATTTTGAAAATGCGAGTCCCATCAGGATGTACTTTTGAACGGTAGATTTTGATATGACAAGTTTTAATATATGAGTACATCCTTATGTTGATCTGAGATGTCATATGAGGTATTATCTGCTCACTGAGTTGTAAAACTCACTACACGTGGTTGATATATTTTTCAGATAAAGACCCAGAATTTGGTCATGCGGCTACTTGACCGACTAGGTGTCGTACTTCGGTGGTGAGCCGAACTTGTTTCTAGGCTCTCAGTGTATTATATTGTAATATATTTGTACTCTAGAGTTGCTCTGAACGTCACAGGCAGGATCTTTGTTCCCGTTGTAAACTTGTTATATATAGACTTGGCATGTATAATTATTAGTTTTGTAAATTTGTAAACATTCGATAATACTCGGATATGTGTTATTGTGAGACTATTTGCATATGCGTAATAATAAAGTTTATCGGTGCAAAAAAAATGTTTATTTTACGTAACGTAAATTGGGGGCGTTACACACAAGTTCAATACCAATTTTCCAAAGAGAAGCAAAAAGTACATATTGGTATAATCTAGAAGAACAATCTATTATTGATGCATGACATACTAGCTATTGCTAAGAATTATAGCATTTAATTCATTAAACAACATGTAGTTCAAAATAAAAATATTAATGGAATGAATGTTCTATGTAACATCCTTAGAAATTCTTGCTTATTGTTTTATAGAGATTATTTCTAAGGACTAGAGTAGAAATATTTTTGGAGGTAGACAAAAATTTAAAGTAAAGAAAATAGAAACATAAGAATTTTTTTAGAGGAAATTAAATAACAAGGATAATTTATATTAGAAGATTATATTTTATTAAGGGTTCAAGAGTAAGAAAATTGGAACAATCCAAAAAGGTATAACTGGGAATAGGGAATTCAAGAACAATAAGAAGGCAATTAAAATATATATACTAATGAGAAATGGAATTATATATATATATATATATATATATATATATATATATATATATATATATATATATATATTCTTGCTCTTAAAGATTGGCCGTGTGAAACTCATGAAAGAATTTAAATCCCAACTAAAAAAGAATGAACTAGAGAATTAATGGCAACAAGAAATTTCAAGGGAAACTAAACCAGAAGATTAGGATGTAAAGTTATGGATATAAGGATCAAATTAGGAAAAAAAGGTTAATAATTATAATTATAAAAGATTCCCTTATCTTACTCCCCAAGTACCCCAAGAGGGGATATATTTGTGTGAACTTCTGCCATCCCAAGCCGTGAAAACCATACCAGCAAAGATAGAGAGAGAAAGGAGAAGAAACTAGCAAGAACTTGGGGGAATAAGAAAGAAGAAGAAAAAGGAAAGCTTAGCTAGTTCAAGTAGGTTTAATAATGTCCTCCTCTTACAAACTGATTTTTGGTGTAAGATGGAAGAATTATTCTAAGTATTCCCAATGAAAGTTTTCTAGTTTTGTATATAGGGAAAAAGTTTGATTTTTGATCCTTAAAGCTAGCCATAGATATAATATGCCTTGATGTATGTGTTAGATGTAATATGGTAGATCATTTGATTGAGAATGGTTTCATTTATATGGTTGAAACTTCTAGAATAATGCTTTAGTTCCTGCCATATTATAAGCTGATATATATATATATATATATATATATATATGCTTCCTAATGGTTTGTTGGAAGTAAATGTATTAATGAGAAGAGAAGGGATAAGGTTATGATATTTTGGTTCTTTGAACTGTGAAATTTATGGCTATATTTGGCTTCTTTCAGAGTTGGGTTAAGAAAGGAATGAAAAGAGTGGTGGAATATCAATTTTGGAGGCAGAAGAGCTATAAATCGCAGTGATGAAATACAATCATGCCTTAAGACACGGTCAAGCCATGTTTCGGGTAGGATAGATGCAAGACATGGCTAGGCCTTGTTCGGGGGCTGGAGTTGTGTCAGAATTTGGAGAAAATGAGATGAGTTGCATGCAAGTTAAGGTGTTAACAATAAGAAAAGGCATGCTAAAAAGAATTAGCCAACATAACACATAGTGAAGTGTATGTATAAATTAAGTATCTAAATAGGATTTTTAGGTAAATAAATAGATTAATAATTGATACAAAATGGATGCTTAAGAGCAAGCATCATAAATAGAAACTTAAGTGCTTAAATAATATAGATATAGGTGGCTAGTAATACATACTAATGAAAAGATAAAGTAAAGCACTAGGAATTTCATTAAGGCAAATAAGTATGTTAGACATTCAATGGAAATTCAATTAATTTTTAGATACTTGGCAATATGAATTAAAGAAAACAATATGAACTCCTAATTCAACTTGTAATATTAACACATGAGACATGGAGCTACTCTAATGGATGATTATAAAGAATGTAAGGAAATAAAGTAGGTAAAGATAAGGAAATAGCTAAAGAATAAGTATTTTGATAAGGGTGTGCAAGACCTAGTTAGTTTTAAACATATGAATTATTTCTATTCACAACATTGTTGATGATTTTATTTGCTTATTTTTCAAAATGATTGTTTGGCATCATAATGGCAATGCTATTGTATTGATATATGCATGAAATAAATAGTTAATAATCATGTTGAATATTTATACCACATGCATGATATAAGTGACAATTTGTACTTGAAATGATTATGATGCTGGCTATAAGAATTTGATATTATTTGGCTATTTATACTAGAAAGGGATGATCCTTGGTGGCGCATGGTAATCCTAGGTATCTTGCCCTCTATATTGGTACCAAAATAGGGGATGCCTTATTCACAGATAGAGAAAACTATGATTTATGCTAAGCCTAGATAGTGTGAAGCAAGAACATTCATGGGTGAGTAGAGCAAAAAAAGCATGCTTATTTAACCTCTCAATGTGAGTTGATGCTCACAAAAATAGTAATTAGCTAAAGTAAGAGAAACAGCCTACAGCTTGTTAATGAGAAAAGAAAATCATGTTTTATGAATGCATGCCATGACATTGATAAGATATGAATGCCACTCAATATGTTTCAGACTTGCCATAGTACATGATAGCATATGCATTATACATATTATGTTGATTATGACTATATGCATTATCTAGTTTATAAAGCTAAACAAGACATGATATTTGAAATGTTTATACATTGCTTTCACTATTAAACCTACTGGAAATTATTGTTCTCACTATTGTCTAATATTATGTTAAGATAAGTATACCACCATGTCTATGTATGTGTTGACTCTGCTATTTGTGATTCAGTTGGTTGAGTTACCCTATAAAGGGCAATTTTTGGTAGTACAAAACCTAGTCATAGTAAATATATCTGAACTCCAAGTGCATGTTGTCATGCCCCTAACTTAAGGGAACATGATTGTCATTAGTAGATAACTTTAAAATTATTCTATTGCATACTTGCTTCAATTATATCACATATTAGGATTTATAACATATGTTTACAAGTTCTCCAATATAACCAACTATATAGGCTAAGTCTTTATACACATATTACAGCAGAAGTAGGGATCCTTCATGTGGCGTTCAGAGCATACTCTATAATACAAGTACAAAATAATTTAAACACTGAGAGCCTTGGAAGCAACGTAGGCTCACCTGGAGAGTATGACACCTAGTTGATCACGTAGCTGCAAGATCAAATTACGTATCCTTATCTAAAAAAAATGTAAGTATCGTATAGTGAGTTTAACAACTCAGTGAGCAGATAATACCTCCTATGACCTCTTAGGTCAACACATAGATATACTCATATTTTAAAAATTGTCACATAGAAAATACAGTTTGAAAGTACATCCATATGGGACTTGCATTTCAAATATTCTCAAAACAAAGGATATTCAGATATCCAAAACTATATACTATATTGTATGATCATTAAAAAAATGTGGTTATGCATCAAAATATTTCACATGAAAACATTATGAGAATCCCATATCAGAACCAACATACCAGAGTTCAAGCCCTTCCGTACTTTGGTGGTGTAGGATTTGCCTAAACTCAGCATCTCAGCTAAGATTTGCCCTACCACTATTCAAGAGGACATGTAAAGGGACTCTAATATGAGCAATTTCCCAAGTACATAATAAGGGAGGGAAAATCACATATCATATAGTCGGCATCTCGGCCAGATAGAAGGTATCCCGCTCTCCTTTACATATCATTTCTTGTGTGTTGACCGTCACAAGAGACTAGTACCATGCTTGCTGTTGTTGTTTTAATTAAAACTCGCAAGTGCATGAATCTATTGGAGTATAGATTTAGTGGTATGCAAGGTCGATCCCACAGGGATTGCCAATTGAGAGAAAATTCTAATTTAGATCCGAAATAAATACTTCTAACCTAGTTGCCAATGTCTTGTTTTGTGAGAGAAATATTGAACAAAGTATGCAAAGAACTAATATACTGAAATTAAATGAAGATGTATTAAAAGTAAAGAAGCATGCTAAGGTTAGGGGATCCACTCTTGGTATATCAAATAAAAATAAATTTTACTCTTTTATTACTCAATTAGATTCCTTACATGAATAAGCTTCCAATCGAAAGATATGTTAATTTAAGCTCACATTTGTTTATACATGAGTTATATTTATCTCCTTTTTATTGTATTACTAATATATAACACATTCTTGTAAAATAGATTCAAGCGTACATTGTGCCAATCATCATCTTGTCTACAATAAATCAAGACTGATTCAAGTATTTATTGTGCCAAAAATTGTCTACAATGTATCAAGGTTCACACTTTACACGATTAAAAATACAAAGATGCAAAAGATAACTTGTAAATGGATTCAAGCATAAATTGTGCCAATCATTATATTGTCTACAATAAATCAAGATTGATTTAAGCATTTATTGTGCCAAAGATTGTCTACAATATATCAAAATTCACATTTTACAAGATTAACTTATGCAGAAAATGAAAGAGGTAGAAAACTAATTAACATAACAAAATAAAATAAAATAGAATAGGTGGAAAAGCCAACCATAAAAAATAAAAATAAGAAGTAGACGGCAAAGCCAGCCTTTAAACAAGAAGAAGAAATAGGTGGCTCAGCCAGCCAATAAAACATAACTTAAGAAAAGAAGGAGGTAAATGCAACATCAAATATAAACATTAAAATTAAGAGTTAAATGAATTATTATTTTCATACCAAGAGTTTCACCCTTTCACCTTAGCATTAGGAGATTAGTTCTCCATAATTAAAGAAAGAAAGTAAAATGAAAGATGAAGAAACATGATAATATTACGAAAGAAAATGAAAAATATAAACTGTCTAAAGAGAGAACAACATTACAAGTATGTAGAATTCTAACAAAGTTTTCCCAAGCTCTCTCCAAAAGCTCCTCCAAAGCTCTTGAAAGCTCTCTCCCAAAAAATTTCCAAGCTCACCCCTCGAGCCCTCTATTTATAGAAACAATTAGGTGTGGTAGGTGTGGTAATTGTCAAAATTGTTAGGTAGGAAGTTGTACAAAGTTGACAATTTGGATTTCATCATGTGCACCGAACTTGAACCTTGAATATCGTCTTGAAATCCGCCGAATTGGCTGACTCCATCAACACAAAAGTTGTAGAAAATTTCATTATCGTTCCGTCAAGACAAATTGTGGACAAATTGGATACATAATTGGTGACTTATGGTCAAAATACTAGAGCAAAGTCGGGCTAGACTGCAGCAGGAGACAGATTCTATTCTAGCCCACTTTTGGCCCTTTTAATATCCGAATTTTCTGACCACTTGAACATGAAAGTTGTACCCAATTGTGTCAGCTACACACCTACCAAATTGTATACATATTGGATATGTATTTTCGGAGATATGGCCTAAGTACTACAGCAAGGTTGGGCTAGACTGCAAACAGCAAACATATTCTCAACATTGGGTGCTTTGTCGTGAATCTTTATTTTTTAGTTCTTTTATAAATGTGATCATAAATCAAGAATAAATTTGTGCATATCTCCATTAGGATGCGTCTCAAGAGTCAATATGATAATTCTCCTTACTCAGCCATCCTTAATGAATTTGTTTTATCTGCTTGATTTATAGACATCATTCCCAAAGAACCATAATTTAGCTCTAATTCCTCCAATTAAGTCCATTTTCTACTCTTATCTCTATCTGTAAGAAATACACAAACTAAAGACAAGTAAGGGAGATTTATGCTTAATTATGGCAAAAAGATAAGATGAAAATATTTAATTTATGAGTATAAAACTCACTTATCACCTACTAGCTGAGATATCAAGTTGCACCAGGGTTAACATCACTTGTTGTTAGCAAACAGTGTTTCCAATAGGGTTCCTCCACAAAAATCATATTTGCACATATGTCATATCGTTCAAAACAAATATTTCAGTATAAATTTAGAATTTTCAGTCTCAGTACAATTTCTCTGTCAGACACTTCCCAATCAGGGTAATCACATATACATGCCCATTTCTAAGGAAATCTTATAGTTTTACATATCAATGTCACATGCACAATATATTTTCTTTATCATATAATGAGAAATACATTGAAAATCACTTATTCAATGAGTTTAAAAATTCATTTTCAAAACCATACTCTTCTTAAACTATATACCAGATTATAAACAATTCAGATAATTTAATCCATTTCAGAGACATATAAAAGTATAAATAACTTGTAAATATAATCAATTATACATTTAAAGTTCAAGAAAAGCATAAAGTAAGTCATAGAAAAAATTATATACTCACAAGGAAATGCTTCAGGTAGGACTATGTAATATCCCATAATTTTATTTTTAAATGATAATGTTTTGCTATGAACAAATATATTTCTATTTGTTTAAAAATGATTATGTTTTTAATTAAAATGATTTATGTTTTGGTTACAATAATTATATTGGCCTCTAATAAATTTTTATTGTATGTTTAGAAATATCATTTTTTTAATATGTATAAAGACATTTATTTTGAGATTTGTTTTATTATAATTTTTATCAAGAACAATCATGATTTAAGAGTTTAACTAAAGGTTTGTGAGAATGGAAATTTTTAGAAATTTTTGGGATATTTTAGGATGAAAAATGGAATTTATATGAATATATATAAAATAAAATCTTATTATTCAATTATTAAATAATAATTATTATTATTATTAAAAATAAGAAGAAAAGGGAATGGGGAGAAGGGAGACAACCGGGGGAAAATAATTCTGAAATTTTTTTTTAGACAAATGAATAGTGAGTGAATAGTAACCTTCAACTTTTTCATTAAATTTTGAGTGTCTATTGGCTTCTAATCTCAAATCTGAAGGTGTTACTAGATTCAGGACGAAGAATACTTCAGTTTTGACCGATCAGTTTTTCAAATCCACAGTTGAATCGCTGTAGATCCGAAGTAAAAAATCTCAGAAAAATGTAAATTCTAAAACTCTTACTTAGAGACCTTAAATTAGAAATTTGACACCGTAGATGGATTCAGAAGTTAGATAAATATTAGAATATGTATTTCTCTCGATCATTTGGTAACTTTTTATGTGGCGGTGAATAGTGATTCCGGCGGTGAACAGTTCCCTAAGCGTTGACCAGCGTTGACCAAGGTTATGAGGTCATTTCCTAAGTTTTTGGACCCTCCGGACACGTTTGGTCAAATTCAACTTGGAAAAGTACAATTTAGGGCTGTCCAATCAGGAGCCCTATCCTGTGAGTGGATACTTCCTTCTATGACTTACCACATGCTCTTCTTGAATTATAAATTTATTATTGTTTCTGATTATAAATTATTTACGATTATAAGTTTCTGAAATGTGTTCAAATATCTGTTATACTTACGAACTAGCACATAGTTCAAGAAGAGTATGGTTTTAGAAATGGATTTTGAAACTCATTGAATATGTGGTTCTAAATGTATTTATCATTATTTGATAAAGTGAATATTATGTGCACGATGCATTGATTTGTAAAGCTACATACTTGTGAAAATGATGCATGCCATATTATAAATGAGATTGAATGGCAAGCGTAAAGCTCATGGCGAGTTACTTGATATTTTACATGTATATATATGTATTGATGCATATCGGCTGGTTGTATGGCTTGTGACGGTACCGAATAGGGGATGCCCTATTAGCTTGAGTGAGTCGAGGGAGGGCCGCTCCAACTGGGTGACAGTGGTAATGTGGTGAGGCAGGAGGCTGATGTACTCACATTCCCTGATCACTTATTGTGACTAGGGTCGAGGTCACTATGCGTATAGCAAATTGCATTGACCAAATCGCCGATTGAGGCAGGTTATTTTCAAAATGCATTGACCAAATCGCCGACTGAGGCAGGTCATTTTGAAAATGCATTGACCAGATCGCCGACAGAGGTAGGTCATTTTCAAATTTCATTGACCAGATCGCCGACTCAGGCAGGTCATTTTCAAATTGCATTAATCAGATCGCCTAGTGAGGCAGGTCATTTTAAAAATGATTATTTTATCTCTAGATCGTAATATTTTACTATAGCTTATACAGCTGAGCATAGCAACATTTGTTTAATGATTATACCATGGTGCATATGGTTTTGAATATCTGAATATCCTTTTATTTGAGAATATTTGAAATACGGGTCTCATATTAATGTACTTCTGAACTATATTTTCTATGTGACATATCTAAAAACATAAGTACATCCATATGCTGACCTAAGAAGTCATAGGAGGAATTATTTACTCACTGAGTTGTCAAACTCACTACACGATATTTTCACTTTTTTCGGATAAAAATATCAGAGTCTGATTCGGCAAATAGGTGATATATTCTCTAGGTGAGTCTACGTTGCTTCCAAGACTCACGGTCTTTGAATTATACTGTATTTGTATTCTAGAGTGCTCTGAACGCTACAGGCAGGATCCATGTTTCTGCTGTACTCTGATGTTTATAGACTTGGTCTGTATATTGTGTATACATGAGAGATCCTATATGTATTTGTTCCCATGATAAAGAATTGAATATGTATCTTTTTGGGAAATCTCTGATTGCAAAAATAATAATAGAAAAAAAAATTGTTTATTTTACGTAACGTAAATTAGGAGCGTTACAAGTTGGTATCAGAGCATTAGGTTTCCTTGTGGCTATCAGAGCAAAGGATTCTTTAGTAGGACCTTTAGTATCGATATGAGCCTGACATATTTATACTTCAGGTGCTGTTAAGGGATTCTATAGGGTTTCAAATTCCTTTTTATTACAAGTTGCTAAAGGTTATAGTATAAGATAGATTGTGACATTTTAAGAAGTTTCTATGGATCAATTATAGCTTGAAAGTGAAAGAGATATATGTCTTAAAGAATTTAAAGAATTGATACAAATACCAAATATGGTGGTTTCTGAATGTGACATCCGATGTACCCGGTTGTCTAGATATGGTAGACTGTGATGTGATATTGAGAATGGATTAGTTGGCATTATGTCATGTCATTTTGAAATATCACTTTAAGGTGATTAAATTCAATATTCTTGGAGAATTTTCTATCTTAATACAAGGAAATCGTAGTGAGATACCCAGTAACCTAATCTCTGTTTTACTATCCCATAAGTGATTATAAAAAGGTGCCAAGGATATTTGGCAGTGGTGAGAGATATTGATATAACGTATGCCAGTGTAAATCAAGTTCTAGTGGTCAAATTTTTTTTTAATGTAATTCCTGAGGAATTGCTAAGATTATCTCGAAACGTAAAATAAAATTTGGTATTGAGTTACTTCCTGGAACCTAACCAGTGTCTGTCTATACCCCCTTGTAGAATGATATTGACTAAACTTAAGAAACAAAATAGTTACAAGACTTGTTAGACAAAGGATTTATACTCTCTAGTACTCTCCTTGAGGTGCCCTAGACCTATTTGTGGAAATGAAGGATGGATCACTATGACTATGCATAGATTATAGACAGTTGAATAAGGTGACAATGTGGAAAAAAAATTCATTACCTCGTATATGTTTAACCAGTTATAAGGTGCTTAGTATTTAAAAAAAAAACTTGATTTGGGATATGAGTATCATGAATTGAGGATAAGGGAAGAGGATATTTGAAAAAAAAATTTCTTTTAGGACTCAATATGGACATTATGAATTTTTGGTTATGTCATTTAGTTTGACAAATGTCTAAACTTTATTCATGGACTTAATAAATAAAGTACTTAAGCCATTCCTGGATCAATTTATTATTATAAATATTGACGATACACTAAAATATTCTAAGAGTTTAAAGGATCATAATTAAAGATAGTTTTACAAACTCTAAAGGAGTATGTTTAGTAAGGATGGTATCCAAATAGATTCTAAGAAAATAAAAGTGGAACAGCAATGGCTACGTTCTACTACAGTTACAGATGAAGATCCAAATCTAATTTGCGCTTCCTGCGGTTGTCTTCCATCCATTCTATTTGAGCAATAGTTGGATCAGGTACATGAACATATGCTTGTAAGGCATCAATGAACTCCTCAGCATTTGAAACCGAGATAAGAATTTGTCATGCTGAGTGAGGGATAAACCTCTGTTCCACAGCTTGATCTAAAAAAGATAACAAACCATCAAAGAAGTGATTAACATTTAACAAACCTATCGGTTTGTGATGCATATTCAGTTGTGCCCAAGAGACTATTTGAAAATTTTCCTCTAAAGTACCAAAACCACCTGATAAGGCAATGAAGGCGTCAACATTGCTCATCATTCTAGCCATGCGTTCATGCATGGAAGATACTCTATATTCTTCCCCAATTGTCTTCCCTATGATGCTAGATGCAGCTAGAGCTGTAGGAATAATACCTAGAACTTGGCATCCTCCTACATGTGAAGTTGTAGCCACACACCCCATTAATCCACGGTTACCTCCACCATACACTAAATGAATTCTTCTCCTAGCCAGCACCATACCCAGATTTTGGGCTGCTTTAACATACTCCCCATCTTTTCTAAGACTGGAACCACAAAAGACACAAATATTTCAAAACTGACGGAATGCGGTTCCCTCCATAATTTCTATCACCTTAACTTTGAGTATAGACAAAGATACTAATGTAAGTATTTATAGAACTCAGAGAAGGGCATATTTATAATAGCTATGCGAATAGGCCTGGTATTATTAGAACAACTATGTGAGTGATTGGTGGATATCAGCTAAATTAAAGGTAAAAAAATTTCAAAAATGATGGCAAGCATGTATATGTACAGTAATTATTACTGTGACCCATATTAAGCACATAAAGAGCATAAGATAAGATATCACCAGAAATCTGTCTTTTTCTTGTTGTCTTTGATGAAGCATTGATGTCATGATTATTGTAGAAAAGTTGTAGGTGATAGCCGTCATTGTAAAAAAAATGAAAATGCAAATCAATTAATTGTTGAAGAGGAACACTCAAGTGATTTATTTTGTTTTCTCAATGTTTTTGCCAGTCGACTATCGGTATATTAAGTCGACTAGCTATACTGAGAAATTTTAATTTAGACTGGTTATTTTACAGTTGATTGATGACATCTATTTAGAAGCAATCAACTGCATCCTACCAGTTAACTACGTATTCTTTGATTTTCACAGACTTTTAAAAGCTCATAAATGTTTCTTTTCCATGTGATATTCTTCCACCGAATAACAATATCTTTGAATTAGATTTTGGCACATATATTCAAAATTTGCGGCCACCGATTTTTGCCGAAATCGTAGTTAGATTTTGTTTACAGATTGTCAAGAATTACGGCCACCGATTTTAATGTTTCAATGCTTTGTTCAAATTTTTGACTTCTTATTTTGGCACGATGCTTTATTATGTATTCCGCATTTTCAGCTACATCTCCCTTCATTAATGTTTGGCATTAAATGTAAGGTTCTCTTTTTCCTTATTACAAGGAGGTTTAATTTATTTTCTTTAAAATTCAGTTATTATGGTGTCATAGTGAATATAGATAAAAGTAATGAAAATTTTGAGAGGAACAGAAGGATGATGACCTTATGATTTTTTGATGAATGTAATCAAGAGAATGAACCATGTCTAAAAATAATGAAAGGCGATCAAGGTATTTGAATTAAGGGATTATACCATGCTAAGTTGAGTTTAGTATCTAAGATTTGAATTATGTTGAGATTGAAAATGTACGTGTGAATAATTGTTGAGAAAGGAGAAATTATTTGTCCTTAATTGAATTTGCTCTTATCAATAGTTATCAAGCCAATATACAAATGGCACCATTTGAGGTTTTATATAAAACATTATAGGTCTCCTAATGGGTGAGTGAGTTGAGTAAAGTTAGGTCTACAAAAATCGGTCCAATAGCTTACCGTTGGGCTTTGCCATCTGAATTGGATAATGTTCTCCAGTCTTTCATGTATCTATGCTACGAAAGTATCTACCAGACCCAACACATGTTATTCAGTGTTGGGAAATTCAGTTAGACAAAGAGTTGTTATATGAGGAAAAATCAGTGACTATAGTAGATAGTCAAGTGAAGAAATTAAAGTCAAAAGAAATGTCACGGTGAAAGTGATGTAGTAAAAGTACTTTTCAGAGGAGGCTACTTAGGAAAGAGAGAATAATATGCGCGCCAGATATCCACATATTTTTTAGTGATAAGGTTAGTATCTATCTGCAAATATGGCGATGAAATTGATTAGAAAAAAAAATATAAGCAACTCAGTACAGGCCAAAAGTCTGTAAGGACCATAAATATTAGAGCACTAGACATTATCAGTTGGTGACCAAATATTCTTGAAGAAGTTATGGTTGAAGAAAATCCCTATGGCTAAGGTTATATGGTAAAATCACTAAAGTGAAGAGACTTCTTAGAGAGTAAAGATAATATACAAAGGAGATACTCTCAATAGTTTGAATAATGAGGTTAATAATTGTAATTTATGCCTTGACTTCATTCCCTATTAGTGATAGAATGAATTGAAATTCGGGGACCGAATTTCTTAAGGGGGGAAGAATGTAATATCCCGTAATTTTATTTTTAAATGATAATGTTTTGCTATGAACAAATATATTTTTATTTGTTTAAAAATGATTATGTTTTTAATTAAAATGATTTATGTTTTGGTTACATGAATTATATTGGCCTCTGATAAATTTTTATTGTATGTTTAGAAATATCCTTTCTTTTAATATGTATAAAAACATTTATTTTGAGATTTGTTTTATTATAATTTTTATCAAGAAAAATCATGATTTAAGAGTTTAACTAAAGGTTTGTGAGAATGGAAATTTTTAGAAATTTTTGGGATATTTTAAGATGAAAAACGGAATTTATATGAATATATATAAAATAAAATCTTATTATTCAATTATTAAATAATTATTATTATTATTATTAAAAATAAAAAGAAAAGGGAATGGGGAGAAGGGAGACAACTGGGGGAAAAGAATTCTGAAATTTTTTTTAGATGAATAAATAGTGAGTGAATAGTAACTTTCAACTTTTTCTTTAAATTTTGAGTGCCTATTGGCTTCCAATCTCAAAACTAAAGGTGTTACTGGATTCAGGACGAAGAATACTTCAATTTTGGCTGATCAGTTTTTCAAATCCACCGCTGAATCACCGTAGATCTGAAGTAGAAAATATCAGAAAAATTTAAATTCTAAAACTCTTACTTAGAGACCTCAAATTAGAAATCTGACACTGTAGATGGATTCAGAAGTTAGATAAACATTAGGATATATATTTCTTTCAGTCATTTGGTAACTTTTTATGTGGCGGTGAATAGTGATTCCGGCAGTGAACAGTTCCCTAAGCGTTGACCAGCGTTGACCAAGATTCTGAGGTCATTTCCTAAGTTTTTGGACCCTCCGGACATGTTTGGTCAAATTTAACTTGGAAAAGTACAATTTAGGGCTGTCCAATCAGGAGCCTTACCTTGTGAGTGGATACTTTTTTCTATGACTTGCCCCATGCTCTTCTTGAATTATAAATTTATTATTGTTTCTGATTATAAATTATTTATAATTACAAGTTTCTGAAATGTGTTCAAATATCTGTTATACTTACGAACTGGCACAAACTTCAAGAAGAGTATGGTTTTAAAAATAGATTTTGAAACTCATTGAATATGTAGTTCTAAATGTATTTATCATTATTTGATAAAGTGAATATTATGTGCACGATGCATTGATTTGTAAAGCTACATACTTATGAAAATGATGCATGTCATATTATAAATGAGATTGAATGGCAAGCGTAAAGCTCATGGCGAGTTGCTTGATATTTTACATGTATATATATGTATTGATGCATATCGGCTGGTTGTATGGCTTGTGACGGTACCGAATAGGGGACGCCCTATTAGCCTGAGTGAGCTGGGGGAGGGCCGCTCCAATCGGGTGACAGTGATAATGTGGGGAGGCAGAAGGGTGATGTACTCACATTCCCTGATCACTTATTGTGACTAGGGTCGAGGTCACTATGTGTATAGCAAATTGCATTGACCAGATCGCCAACTGAGGCAGGTCATTTTCAAAATGCATTGACCAAATCGCCGACTGAGGCAGGTCATTTTCAAAATGCATTGACCAGATCGCCGACTGAGGCAGGTCATTTTCAAATTGCATAGATCACCGAGTGAGGCATGTCATTTTAAAAATGATGATTTTATCTCTAGATCTTAATATTTTACTATAGCTTATACAGCTGAGCATAACAACATTTGTTTAATGATTATACCATGGTGCATATGGTTTTGGATATCTGAATTTCCTTTGATTTAAGAATATTTGAAATACGGGTCTCATATGAATGTACTTCTGAACTATATTTTCTATGTGACATATCTAAAAACATAATTACATCCATATGCTGACCTAAGAGGTCATAGGAGGAATTATTTACTCACTGAGTTGTCAAACTCACTACACGATATTTCCACTTTTTTCGGATAAGAATATCAGAGTCTGATTCGGCATATAGGTGATATATTCTCTGGTTGAGTCTACGTTGCTTCCAAGACTCATGGTCTTTGAATTATACTGTATTTGTATTCTAGAGTGCTCTGAACGCTACAGGCAGGATCCATGTTTCTGCTATACTCTGATGTTTATGGACTTGGTCTGTATATTGTGTATACATGAGAGATCCTATATGTATTTGTTCCCATGATAAAGAATTGAATATGTATCTTTTTGGGAAATCACTGTTTGCAAAAATAATAATAGAAAAAAATTGTTTATTTTACGTAACGTAAATTAGGGGCGTTATAGACTGTCTCAAAATACACTTTCTAATTCAAATTTGATCAGATAGACCTCAAAAACGAGTACGGAGGGTCCAAAAATCTAGGAAATGACTTCAGAATTGCGAAATTTGGCCTTTGGGAGCTTAGTGAACACTGGTCAACTTAAGGGTACTATTCATGGTCGGAATTACTATTCACACGTCGAAAATCACTATTCATACAAGCCGGATTTACTATTCATGATGCACAAAATGTTGTTAGATGGCCAAAAAAATTTATATCCTAAGATTTATCTATCTCCTAAATCCATCTACGATGTCAGATTTTCAATTTGACGTCCATAAAAAAGAGTTTCAGAGTTTACCTTTTTCTAAGATTTTTTACTTCCAATCTTCAGCGGTTCTGTGGGTTATTTGAAAAATCATTTTTCCAATATCGTAGTAATCTTCGTCTTGAATCTAATGGTACCCTTAGTTTTGAGATCGGAGGCTCGAAGGTACTCCAGATGTCACGCCCCTAACTTAAAGGAACACAATTGTCACGAGTAGCAGATAACTTTAACGTTATTCTATTGCATACTTACTTTATGTATATCACATATCAGGTTTAATAACATACGTTTACAAGTTCTCTAATATAAACAAATATACAAGTCAAGTCTATAACATCAAAGTACAGCTGAAGCAGAGATCCTGCTTGTGGCGTTCAGAGCATACTCTAGAATACAAGTACAAAATAATTTAAGCATTGTGAGCCTTGGAAGCAATGTAGGTTCACCAAGTTAGTATAGCACTTAGTTGATCATGTAGGTGTAGGACAAAACTGTGAATCCTTATCTGAAAAAAATGTAAGTATCGTTTAGTGAATTTGACAACTCAGTGAGCAAATAATACTTCCTATGACCTCTTAAGTCAATATATGGATGTACTCCTTTTTTTAAATTTATCATGTAGAGAATTACAGTTCGAAAGTACATCCATGGGACCTGCATTTCAAATATTTCCATTTCAATCCACATTCAAATATCTGAAACCATATGTTATATGGTATGATCATTAATAAAATATTGATATGCATCAAAACATTTATCATGAAAAACATTAGGAGGATCCCATATTAGAACTACCATATCATAGTTCAAACCCTTCTGTACTTTGGTGGTATAAGATTTGCTATACTTGGCACCCTAGTTAAGATTTTCCCTACCACCATTCAAGAAGACACGCGAAGGAACTATAATATGGATAATTTTTTAAGCATACAGTAAGGGAGTTCAAATCACATATCATATAGTCAGCATCTTGCCTAGATTGGAGGCATCACGCTCTCCTTCACATAACATATCTCGTGTGTTGGCCGTCACATAAAGTTAGCACCACCCTTGCTAGCTAAGGTATCAAGGTGCACTAAGGCTAACATCGCCTGCTGTTAACAAACTGTGTTTCCAAAAGGATTCCTCCATAAAAATCATATTTGCATATATGTCATATTGTTTAAAACAGAGGTTCTAGTATAATACAAAATTTTCAATCTCAGTACAATTCCTTTGACAGAAACTTCCCAATCAAGGTAATCACATATACATGCCTATTTTCAAGGCAATCTTATAGCTTTACATATCAATGACACATGCATAATATATTTCCTTTACCATATAATGAGAAATACAATTTAAAATCATATATTTAATGAGTTTAAAAATCCATTTTCAAAACTATACTCTTCTTGAACTATATACCAGATTGTAAACAATTCAGATAATTTATTTCATTTTAGAAACATATAAAAGTATAAATAACTTGTAAACATAATCAATTATCTATTTAAAATTCAAGAACAGCATATGGTAAGTCATAGAAAGAATTATCTACTCACAAGGTAAGGGCCTCAGATTAAATAGCCTTAAAATGTAATTTTTCAATCAAAGTGTGACCAAATAGACTTAAACAATGAGTCCGAATGGTCCAAAAGCCTAGAAAATGATTCCGAAAGCACGATCAACACTGATCAACTGATGGGGTACTATTCATACTGAAAAATTCTATTCATGCCGAAAATACTGTTCACACATTATTCGTGCACTATTCCCAGTTATTGTTCACCAAAGAACAATTTGTAAAATTGGAGCACCAAATCACATTGTTTGATAGTAAAATTTATCATACAACCAATACTCTACATCATTAACAAAACCCCTAACTTGAAAGCTTGAAACACTATAAAAAATCTAGTATTTTAGAAAAATTACCTACAAGTTACTATTCACAATTTTCCAGTGAGCTTTCGGTGAACTTTCAATGAAATTGATTGATGGGTTTTAAAGCTCTTGTCATCACAAGTCTAACGGTATCTCCAGTATCTCAATTAGATGTCTAGAATAGAAGATATCTTAGAGTGATGTTTGAAAACTAGAGAGAGAAAGGAAAACTTCACGAAAAATTTTCTCTTCTCCCCACGTTCATTTACTTCCCTCTTTCATGTTTTGCTTCTATTATATATTATTTTTATTATTATTTAATAATTAAATAATTAAAATTTATTCTTTGATTATATTCATATAAATATTATTTTTCATCCTAAAACATCCCAAAAATTTCTAAAAATTTGTATTCTTGCAAAACTTTACTTGCAATATCAAATCATAACTTTTGTTGATAAAATTTTAATAAAAAAAATCACAATATAAAATGTCTTCATGTATATTAAAAGAAAGAAATTTATAAAAAATAAAAATAAAAATTATTTAAAGCCAAATATAATTATTTTAAGCAAAACAAAATCATTTTAATTAAAATCGTATTTACTTTTAGCAAAACATAATCAATTACAATAAAAAATATATTTTTTTATAGCAAAACATTATTATTTAAAAATTACTGGATATTACACGAGATCTAGAGAGAGAAAATATGAAGAGAGAAATACTATTCATATTATTCATATACAAAAGTTTCGCATGTTTCTCTTCACGCTTGCATCTCCCCCTCCCTCTCTTTTTTTATTATTATTTAATAATTAAATATTTAAAATTTGTTTATTTTTATTGTATGTATAATAATATTATGTTTCATCCTAAAGTATCCCAAAATTTTTTAAAAATTTATATTCATGTAAAACTTTAGTTGAACTCTTAAATCATGATTTTCTTAATAAAATTTTTAATAAAACAAATCATAATATAAAATAACTTCATGCATATTAAAAGAAAAAAATTTATAAAAATAAAATAAAAATTTATTTAAAGTCGAATATAATTATTTTAAGCAAAACAAAAATTATTTTAATTAAAAACGTATTTACTTTTAACAAAACATAATCATTTAAAATAAAAATATATTTAGCAAAACATTATTATTTAAAAATAATGGGATATTACATTCTTCCTTCCTTAAGAAATTCGGTCCTTGAATTTCATCTTCGTATTTACAATAAAAACTAAACTCATGATTCAAAAAGACGTGGATATTTGGCACGCATGTTATTTTCTCTTTTTCAAGTAACGTTCTTAGAAGAGTGATTTTGCCATATCACTTTTACTGTAGATATTTCTTTTAAACGCAATTTCTTTACTTATCTGTCCACTATTGCTACTGGTTGTTCCTCATAAGTTAAGTCTTTCTGTAACTGAATCCATGGGCACTGTATAACATGTGTAGGATCTAGTAAGTACTTTTGTAGCATAGACACATGAAAGACTGGATGGACATTACCAAATTCAGGTGGCAAAGCCAAACGATAAGCTACTGGGCTGATCCTATCAAGAATTTCAAATGGTCCTATGTACTATAGACTTCCCTTTTTTTTCCAAATCTTACTACTCCTTTTGTAACATCCTTAATTTCGTTTCTTTTATTGATAAAGGTACTTAAAAAAATTATTTAAGGAAATAAAATTTATTAGACAATATTTTAGATATCTAAGGAAATATAGTCCTTAGAAATTCTTCACCTTATTTATATGCATAGAAAATGTTTCTAACATTAAGAGAACAAATAAAGAAGGAAAATCTAATAGGAAAGAAATTAGAAATAACATACTAAAGAGATGCAAAATTCTTGGATAAGGAAGATAAATTTTTAGAAACAAGTAAAAGTCTTAAATTAGGGTAATTTTTCCTAATTCAAGAACTATAGTTACTAAGTTTAAAATCTTTACCCATACATTGGGCTTTTACCTATGGACACTTCATATAGAGTTTTTCCACTTCACATAAGTTTCTAACAAGCCCATTGGATAACCTAAACAAGAAATAAAACATAGACTTGGACTAGGATATAGTAATTGCACCAATAGCCCAAAAATTATGAAAATGTGACCAAGCCCACCAAGAAAGGAAGAATTCTATCCAAAGCAAAGAAAATGGGTAGGACAAGCCCATAATGGGTAGGAATAAGCCCAAATCCAAGAGGAAAAATAAAATAAAATAAATTAGATGATAATATAATAATAAGAATAAAGATTAGGTTACATGGCATTAAGAAAAAAATTTAGCAAGTGGTGTGATTCTACATTCATCATTTAGGCAAGTGGCATGATAATACAAGGCTTTAGGACAAAAACATCTATATCCTACACTCATAATTTTAGCAAGTGGTATGATAATACATGGTATTAGGACAAAACATTCATAGCTCACACAAATAATATCAACCAAATAATGGAGATTCAAGGGCTAGAAATTTGCCACCTAAAAAGGCAAACCTATCATACTTGTTTAAGACAAAAGAAAATGGAAATGAATCCCTAAATCAAAGGGACCTTGTCCCTTATCTTAAAAACATATCATCATAATTTTCAAAATACAAATCTCCTTTTCCTATGCATATCTTGACTAAGGAAGAGGAAGACAAGAACATAAGTTGTTTGTTTTCCAAAAATTCAACAAAGTGTATCTTAATTGTGATAAGGTAGACCCATGATCATGAAAGGTGAATTATTTGATGGTCTATATAAGAAAACCCACCCTTACAACATTAGAATTTCGTCCAAGTGAGGGAGAAGAAAAATAGAAGCAAGGTAGAGTGAGGAAAGGAGAGGAAGAAAGGAAGAAAGAGGAAGGAGAAGTCTAAGGGACTAAGTGCTCCAGGTAAGTTTAACAATATTTCTTTTCGAAGAAAACTTTTGAAACTTATAATATTTATATGAGATTTTGATCTTAGAACTTTTATGATTGGTCATGATGTTGCTATATCATGTTACATATTGATCTTGCATGTGATGTATGTTTGAATACTTAGGTTGGTGTAGATAGTTCTGCATGGTTATGGCTATGGGTGGCAGAATTTTAAGCTTCGGTATTTTAATTTCTGGGAACAATCTATAAGGAATTAAAATAAATGGTTAACATAAGAATTAAATATATATGTGTCATGGATATTTAGGCACTAGAATCATTCAATTTGGAGTCCATATAAGGGAGATATGAGCCGATTAGTAGACAAAGGTCAGAAAATGGGTCATCAGGGAAAAATATGTTAGGATAGCTTCAGTATTTTAATTTCTGGGAACAATCTATAAGGAATTAAAATAAATGGTTAACATAAGAATTAAAGAAATATGTGTCATGGATATTTAGGCACTGGAATCATTCAATTTGGAGTCCATATAAAGGAGATATGAGCTGATTAGTAGACAAAGGTCAGAAAATGGGTCATCAGGGAAAAATATGTTAGGATAGCTTCGGTATTTAAATTTCTGGGAAGTATCTGTAAGGAATTAAAATAGCGCGCCAACATAACAATTATAGATATATGGCTCATGGAAGTTTACCAACTGGAATAACTCAAGTTGGAGTTCATATGAGGTAGATATGATCCGATTAGTAAGCAGAGGTCAGAAAATGTTTATTTAGGGAAGAGTATGTTATTAAAGCTATAGTTTTTAAATTTCTGAGAATATTCTGTAGGGAATTAAAATAGCACGCCAACATAAAAATTATAGATATATGGCTCATGGAATTTTACCAACTGGAATAACTCAATTTGGAGTTCAAATTTGAGAGATATGGTCTAATTAGTCAGTAAAGGTCAGAACCTACACGAGAATAAATAATACTAAATTTAAAGGAGTAATAACACCATAATATCATACTATTTTGTTGATATGATTAACATAATAGTTTTAGATAATTGTCTTAGCTTTTCATAGACACTAAGATCATCTTAATTGGAGTTAAAATGAGAGAGTTATGCTCTGATTTGTAAGCAAAGGCTGTGTTAAAAGTTAGTAAAACATATTTTCAATATTTTTTCTACCCTAGATCAATTTTTAAGGTAATAGTAGAAATCAATTTGAGGAAAAATGCTCTATAAAATTTGTAAGAACATGTGTTGGAAATGATATAAGTAGAAATAAAATGACTAAATGCCTAGACATAAAGAAAATGAAAAGATGAAAATAATATTCAAGAAAGAAGAGGAATTTTATAAATGAAAATAATAAATGCCTAATGTATGCCCTAGCTATTGCCATTGCATGAACTTACTACCATTTTAAGTGTGTAATTTTTAACATAGAATTTACCCTAGTACTCATATAAATTTCCAAGAAGTTTTGAAAGTCCCGGTTTTATTTGAAAAAAAATCTTAGTATGCTCTGTGGTTGCAGTATTTTCACATCAAAAAAGAATTATTCTAGTTACTGGAAAAAAATTGTGATTTGTGAAAAGTGCATGTCTAAGGAAAGCTCTGGCAAGGAAAGACTTGGTACTTAAGCGTGTCCATTAGTGACCCACCTCTCTTTTCTGGGAACTTTCCTGGTGCGCTGTTTACATACTACAATTACTATTCAGTTATCGAGGTATTAGTGTGGAATTTTGACATGGAAATATTTTATAAATTGAAAATTTGAAAATGATTATATTCATGGCATAATTTCAGTTTACCAATGAATTTTGAGAATGATTATGTTTTGATACATTATGGCATGAGAATATAATGAACATACTTGTTATTGGAATCATATTTTCCGCTATTAATATGAAAAGAAAAGAAATGAGTACGGTCACATGGCAATCCGTGTGGTGCACCAGTAGGGGACGCCCTACCAACGGTTATGATTATATTCATGAGAAAAGAAAGAGAAAGTGTGCCATGTCGGACGGAGCGAGATAAGCCCGTACCGAAAAGTAGAGAATACTCACCCTGACCGGGGTAGCTTGAAGTAAGAATAAGTTGATAGCCATCATATGAAATTCAAAAAAAATAGTTATTCATGCCATACATGTCATAACTGTATAATTTTCATGTGCATGATAAAGTGCATTCATGTGACCTAAAGATATTTTCTGTAGTTTATACAACTGAACATGACGTGATGAACTATATTGATAATGAATTATTGTTGAACATACTGGGATTTAATTCTCACTATATTTCCATATCATGTTCAGAAAATTAGCTATGCAGTTGTTTTAAATGAGACTTATTATTGCCGTACGTATGATCGAGGTGCCCTATCTTGGGCAAATACCTATTATTGCGGATATATCAGTTGTTGAAGTGACTGAGATTCCGGCGGAGGTGCCACCACCCGAACCAGTGGCCCCGGAAATAGTCTATGTGGAAGATTAGGGCTTATATGTACATGTATGTCTTGTACAAATGTTTGTATTAATGATGTGAGTGTAAACTTAGTATTGTATAATTAAATAAATGTTATTGTGAGTTAAGTTGAGGTAATAACTTCATGATGTTAAATAAAAAAAAAATTTGTTACATAAATGGAGCTGTTACACCTTTCATATGAGTTATCTTCAAGAAGATATGTTCACCTATGACAAATTTCAATAGTCGAAGTTTATTATCAACATAAGCTTTCTGTCTACTCTAGCCTGCTAATAACCTTTCCTTAATTAAATTTACCTTGACAAGTGCATCTTGTATCAAATTAGGCCCTAAAATCTTAGCTTCACCCATCTCAAACCATCCGATTGGAGAACAGCAACGTCTACCATATAATGCCTCAAAAAGGGCCATTTATATACTGGCTTGGTAGCTATTTTTATAAGCAAATTCTACTAGGGGCAAGAATCTTTCTCAATTACCTTAAAAATCTAGCACACACGCCCGAAGCATGTCTTCCAATATTGGATAGTTTGCTCAGACTGTCTATCTGTTTGAGGATGGAAAGCAGTGCTGAGATTTAACTTCGTGCCCAAAGATTCTTAGAAGGCTCTCAAAAAACAAGATGTGAAATGTGGTCCTCGATAAGATATAATCAATATCGGTACCCAATGAAGTCTCACTATCTTATTCAAATATAGATTTGCATATTAAGCTATGTTGTATGTGGTTTTCACTGATAGAAAATGTACTAATTTAGTCAACCAATCAATGATCACCCATATTGAATCAAACCTTTTTAGTGTCCGTGGTAGCTCTGTAACAAAATCCATAGTTATTCTTTCCTATTTCCATTTAGGTATCTCTATCTGCTGATGTAATCCTGTAGGCCTTTGATGTTCTGCTTTTTCCTGTTGCCAAGTTAAATATCGAGAGACATAATTAACTATATCTTTCTTCATACCGTCCCACCAATAAATTTCTTTTAGATTTTATACATTTTAGTTACCCCAGAATGAATGCTATATATGGATTTATGGGCTTTCACTAAAATCTCTTTCTTAAGTTCTTTTTTATTATGTACACATAATCGCTTACCCATTCTCATAATTCCATCAAAGTCCACAGTAAATTCAACATCGCTGCCACTTTTTACCTCTTCAATTTTCTTGTATAAATAGGCATCCTCTTCCTATGCCTTTTTCACCTGCTTAACCAAAGACGATTAAAATTGTATATAGGCCAATAGTATCCCAGGCTCCTTTAATTCCAATACTATTCCATGACTTTTCAACTCATGCATTTCTTTAACCAACGGTCTCCTTACCACTGTGATATAAGCCAAACTACTAATAGACTTCCTACTTAATGCATCAGCCACTACATTGGCCTTACCTGGATGATATAATATTGTGCAGTCATAATCTTTAAGTAATTCCATCCATTGTCTCAGTCTCAAATTAAGATTTTTTTGTTAAAAAAATGTATTTGAGACTTTTATGATCTGTATAGATTACGCATGTCTCACCATACAGATAATGCCTCCAAATTATCAGAGGAAAAACTACTACTGCCATTTCTAAGTCATGAGTCAGATAATTTTTCTCATATGGCTTAAGCTGTCTAGATGCATATGCAATGACTTGACCATGTTGCATTAACACACACCCTAATCTAATTCTTGATGCATCACAATATACCGTGTATCTTCTAGTACCTGAAGGATTAGATAGTATTGGTGCCATAGTCAAACATTCCTTGAGTTTCTGGAAGCTTCTTTCACATTCATTTGACCAGTCAAACTTTATTCCTTTCCTTGTTAACCTTGTCAAAGAAGCAGTTATTTTTGAAAAATCTTTAACGAATCTATGGTAATAGCCTGCTAAACCAAGAAAACTATGAATCTCTGAAATTGTGGTAGGGCGTGACCATTACTGCATTGCTTCTACCTTTTTTGAATCAACTTGAATACCATCATTGGTAACCATATGCCCTAAGAAAGTAACACTACTAAGCCAAAATTCACATTTTGAAAACTTATCATATAATTGGTGTTCTCTTGGAGATTGCAAAGTTATCCTTAAATGTTACTCATGCTCCTTTGAACTCCTTGAATATACCAGGATATCATCTATGAAAACAATAATAAACTGATCCAAGAAAAGTTTAAATACTCTATTCAACAAATCCATGAATGTAGTTGGGGCATTTGTTGAACCAAATGGCATTACTAAGAACTCATAGTGCCTATATTGAGTCCTGAAAACAGTTTTCAAAATGTCCTCCTTCCTTATCCTTAATTGATGATACCCAGATCTCAAATCAATTTTTGAAAAGCATTAGGCACCCTGTAGCTGGTCAAATAAATCATCTATACGAGGTAATGGATACTTATTACGTACTGTCACCTTATTCAACTATTTATAATCAATACACAGCCATAGTGATCCATCTTTCCTTTTCACAAATAGGACTGGAGCACCCCAAGGAGAAGTACTAGAGCGAATAAATCCCTTGTCTAACAAGTCTTGTAGTTGATTTTTCAATTATTTAAGTTTGGTCAGTGCCATTCTATATGGAGGTATAGACACTGGTTAGTTTCTCGAAAGTAAATCAATATCAAACTCAATTTCTCGTTCTGGGGGTAACCCTGGTAATTTCTCAGGAAACACATCAGAAAATTCTCTAACCACTAGAACCTACTCTACGTTGGTGTACTTCATATCAATATCTTTTACCACTACTAAATACCCTTGATATCCTTTTTGTAATTTCTTTTGAACTTTTAGAGCAGAGATTAAATTACTAGGTACCTCACTACGATCTCCTTGTATCAAGAAGGAAGATTCTCCATGAATATTAAATTTAATTACCTTAAGGTTACAGTCTAAAATGGCATGGCATGATGACAACCAATCCATTCTCAATACAACATCAAAGTCTACCATATCGAGAGCTATCAAATCTATAAAAGTCTCTTTATCTTCTATCGAAATCTCACATGATTTATACACATCATTTACCAGTAAGAATTCTCCCACTAGAGTAATAACCATAAAAGAACAATGTAAACTAGTAAGATCACTACCCAATTTTTTAGTAAAGCAAGGTGATATATAAGAATTAGTATAACTAGGATTAAACAGTACATATGCTTTTTGGGAACATACTGATAATGTGCCTGTCATCACTACATTTGACGCCTAAGCATCTTGTCATGTCAAGGCAAAGACTCGGGCTTGTTCTCGGCCTTGACTTCCTGATTCTTTACCAATACCACCACTACTTGCTTGAACTAAAGTTGTTCTATATGGCCGTGCTGGTACAGATGCAGGGGGTGAAGTTGGCTGTACTAATGCTTCAATTAAATTTTGTAATTGTAGATAATTCTTCATCAAATGACCTATTTGTGCATACTTAAAATACACACTAGTTTCTCTGCGACACTATCCAGTATGAGGCTTGCTACAAATGGGACATAATGGAATCGATCTTGAATCTTGTTGACTAGTGGGTGTCATATCTGTCACGGCCCCAAATGATGGAACACATGACCGGCACGACATAAGGGTTTCCCCCTAGCCGCAAGCCTAACACATAGCATGCACAAACATCCAGCACACAATCCAGAGTACATAATAAATATAACTGGCCACATATGCCACATCCAATATCAGAAAATACTGTATATATGTATATATATATATATATATATACCTCATGATATCTCATGAATCCAACATTCTGATTCAACTTGGCCCAAGGCCTCATAATACCAACATTATTATAAAATATAAAACCATTTTTCAAACAACACATCAAAATACGCAAGAAGCGAGGATCCTGCCTGTATGTTCATGGAGATACTCTAGACATAACTAAACTAAATAAACAGTACAAAAGAGCCTTGCCCAAACTGGGGCTCACCAACACTATCTTCAGCCTCCTACGAAGCTGTAGCTGGATCAAAGTCTCTTTGACTATCTGTAGGGAGGAAACAAAAGAGGGGTGAGATTACCACATCTCAGTGAATGAGTAAATCATACTATAACTGAAACAGGGCAAACCAAGCACGAGTGTTTCGCAATGGGTTTAATAATTGAAATCCAAATATAAAGATAACAATAGAAACATTAAGCATTTAACCATAATTTATTGAAAGAATGCTAAACAGTTCAAATGTATGTTCAAAAGATAAAACAGGATTAAATCAATAACCGTAAGCAAATCAATTATGCATGGTAAGTAATAAATGAAGATATTTATGCAATAACAATGATGAATGAGCTTGTTTAGAAATATTTAATCTTTAAGAAAAATGCATCAGTTTATTGGAGGTCTTTCCTAACAGATCTATCATCTCCCCCAAGCACACAGCAAGGGTAGGGTAATCACTGTAGACGTAGACATAAGTCCACCCTAAATTTTCCCAAGCACATAGCAATGGGAATGGCAATCACTGTAGGCGAAGACATAAGTCAACCCTAAATTTCCCCAAGCACATAGCAATGGGTATGGCAATCACTGTAGGTGAAGACATAAGTCAACCCTAAATCCCTATGTCTTAGGCAGTCATATGCCCGTCACAGTATCCTAGGCCGAAGCCTTAACATGATCATGGTGCACTAGGGCTAGCACTACCTGCGGCTAGCTAATAGTGATCTAAAAGGGTCCCTCCAATAGAAAACATTTGAAATATGCTATTCAAAGAGTTTAAAGTAAAACATTTCAATAACTTTACAATAAAGCTATAATTCTCCATCTAGCTCTTTTCATGCATAAAAATTCCGTTCTAAAATATATCTCATCCATGAATTCCCATGAAGATCTTTATCATCATAAACTTTCCCTTTAAACATATCGTCCGTAGACGTCACATAGATGCTCATCATGCATCAAATCATTTCATGGCTAACTTAGTTCATTTCTATGACTAAGTTCGCATTTCTATAAATCTAGCTCAAATGGAGAATTATCAGCCTAGATGCTTGCCCTGTATACCTAGAGTTCAACTAGGATTTAAATTTATAATTTCTAACATGGTTGGAATATATTGGTTTCCAAATCGGTAAAACAATTTAGCATACATTCCAACTAGTTAAAATCATACGAGAGAGTTATAAATCAAATTCTTAAAACATGCGCTATAATATGAAAAACCCACTCACCTTACTAGGAGTCCAACAACGAGAATTTCACCTCGTGATGGCTCAACAACCTAGAAAACATAGACATAACATGAAAATTAGAAAACTCTAAAAGTCACTATTCACGCCAGAAACACTATTCACTCACCGAAAAACACTATTCATGCCGAAACCTAAAAACCCTATATTCTAGTATAGAAACTAATTCTAAGACTATCTATGGAAAGAAATTCGGTAAAACGGAGCCTAAAACGCAATTAAACGGAGTTTTACCTTGGAGGTTACTATTCATGCGATTTTCCGGCGACAATCCGGCGAATTTCCGGCGAAATTGATCGGTGAGATTTGTAGCTCTTCTTCCCACGAGTCCAACGGTACCTTACTTGCTCAAATCGGACGTCTGGATGATGAGATATCTTAGAGAGAAGTTTGAGAAAAATTTTAGAGAGAGAGAGAAAGCTTCAGCAATGGAGGAAATGAAGGAAAAAGGAGGGGGACCGCAAAAAAATGCCTCTCTGACGAATTTCGCCGCCGGCGAGATTGCTGGTGCGCGATTTTCGCCGGCGGCGAGAATATTTTTGCCGCGGCGAGATTGAAACCAGAAAAACTCATGCTCTCGGGAAAATGCTGCAGCATTCTCGCCGCGGCGAACTTATTCTCGCCGCGACGAACTTCATTTCGCCGTATTTGACAAAATGTCCAACATGAAAGTTGTATTCCTTTCTCTTAGCTTTCCGTAGCCACTTGAATCACCTAATTTGGAGTTCATATAAAGGAGTTATGTATAAAATAGTGAACAAAGGTCCATACCACACTTTGCTGCGGTTTTTGCCTCTTATCACTATAATATTCACCGAATTAGCAAAAGTTCCCAACATCAAAGTTGTAGCTATATGTCTTATCGTTCAATAGGAATTTGAATCATGTGATTTGGATTTCATATGAGAGAGTTATGCCTATATGAGTGATGAAAGGTCAAAAGAAAAGGTCAGAAACGCTCTAAAATTTTACATTGTTCTCAACTTCCTTGTTTCAAATGCTTTGTACTTAACCTTCAAAGGTTTGGGTTATTACAATATCTCTTTGAATCATTCTTCACTTGTTGATATTGATTGATGTTTGGCTAGAGCTACCAAATCCTACTTGAGTTCAACGCTATGGATTTTGAAATCTTGGTTCTCTAATATTAGGATTATAACTAGTTAGGATATTACTATCTCGATCTCTTTTTCTTCTCTTTAGACCTTCTATGTCTGTTAGCTTTCGTGTTTCCATCATTCTAGCACAATCCACAGCCGCTGAATAAGTTGAAAACTGGTTCATCTCAGGACCCACCGATTTAAACAATGGACAGATTAACCCTGAAATAAATATCTTAATTCTATCTTTTTCATTAGGAACTAGATATGGTGCATATCTAGATAATCGGGTAAAACGAATGTCATATTCAAAAATTGTCATGTTCGGTATTTGTCTTAATTCTTTAAATTCTCTAGCCCTCTTGTCCCTTTTACTCATTTGTTGGAAATGATTCAAAAATGCTTCCTTAAATTCATCCCACTCCATTGGTAGCAAGGTAATTGCTCTTCCTTATACTATAGTCTCAAACTAAACTTGGGCCATATCTAATAGTTAAAAGGACTCTAGTTCAATAGATTTTCTAGTATAACACTCCAAAGCTCTGAGAACTCGTTCCACAGCATCAATGAATATCTATTGGTCTTCCTGAATATCTGACCTAAGAAAATTCAAGGGTTTCAGCTTTAGGAATTACGGTAATGTCACCTCAATCCCTGTAAACTTATTCTTTTATTCAGCTGGTCTTTCCAATTCTTGCGCTTCATGAGCATTTTCTAGTGGCTGGCCTTCCCTTCTGCCCTATTTTACTATAAATCCAGCTAATGTTTCCAAACTCCTATATATGCCAATAATCATATAAGTTATTATATTATGTGGCTCCTGAGTGGTTTTTACTTTCTCCTCAAGGACTCTATCAGATACATGGACTTGTTCATCATGTCTTGGGGTTCACGTACCCCGTGCACGTCGTCTGCCTCATCCTTTTCCTCTAAGTTGGTCTCTACTATGACCTCTTTATACTAGAATTATAGATTGTGTAGACTCTTCTGTAGAGGGTGTATGATCTATAGCTTTTCTAGCAACCGCTCTAGTTCTTGGCGGCATCATAGGCTATAGAAAACAAAATACATTTTTAAAATTCCATAATATTCAGTTGGCCTTATACTAGGAACTTCAACAAACTTGGACTGGAAAAAAAATTGAAACCCTATAGAATCCCTCAACAACATCTGAAGTATAAATATGTCTGACTCATATCCATACTAAAGGTCCTACTAAAGAATCATTTTCTTTGATAGCCACAAGGAAACCTATTGTTCTAATGCCAACTTGTCACGCCCCCAATTTAAGGGAATACGATTATCACGAGTAGTATATAACTTTAAAATTATTCTATTGCATACTTACTTCAAGTATATCACATATTAGGATTTATAACATATGTTTACAAGTTCTCCAACATAACTAACTATGCAAGCCATGTCTTCATACATATATTATAGCAGAAGCAAGGATCCTGCTTGTGGCGTTCAGAGCATACTCTAGAATACAAGTACAAAAAAATTTAAACTCTCTAAGCCTTGAAAGTAACGTAGGCTCACCCAGAGAGTATAACACCTAGTTGATCACGTAGCTGCAGGACCAAATTATGTATCCTTATATGAAAAAAATGTAAGTATCGTGTAGTGAGTTTGACAACTCAGTGAATAGATAATACCTCCTATGACCTCTTAGGTCAACACATGGATGTACTAATATTTTAAAATTTGTCACATAGAAAATATTGTTCGGAAGTACATCTATATGGGACCCACATTTCAAAAATTCTCAAAATAAAGGATATTCATATATCCAAAACCATATAATGTATTGTATGATCATTAAACAAATGTGGTTATGCATCAAAATATTTCACATGAAAACATTATAGGATCCCATATCAGAACCGCCATACCAAATTTCATGCATTTCCGTACTTTGGTGGTATAGGATTTTCCTAAACTCAGCATCTCAGCTAAGATTTACCCTACCACCATTCAGAAGGACACTTTAAGGGACTCTAATATAGGTAATTTCCTAAGCACACAGCAAGGGAGGGCAAATCACATATCATATAGTCGGCATTTTGCTTAGATAGGAGGCATCCCACTCTCTTTCACATATTATATTCCTTGTGTTAACCGTCACACAAGGCTAGCACCACCTCTGCTAGCTGATGTATCAAGGTGCACCAGGGCTAACATCACCTACTGTTAGTAAATAGTATTTCTAATAGGATTCCTCCACAGAAATCATATTTGCACATATGTCATATTGTTCAAAATAGAGGTTTCAGTATAAATTCAAAATTTTCAGTTTCAATACAATTCTTCTGTCAGAAACTTCACAATCAGGGTATCACATATACATGCTCATTTTTAAGGCAATCTTATAGCTTTACATATCAATACCACATGCACAATATATTTCCTTTATCATATAATGAGAAGTACATTTAAAATCACTTATTCAATGAGTTCAAAAATTCATTTTCAAAACCATACTCTTCTTGAACTATATACTAGATTGTAAATAATTCAGATAATTTAATCCATTTCAGAGATATATAAAAGTATAAATAACTTGTAAACATAATCAATTATACATTTGAAGTTCAAGAAGAGCATAGGGTAAGTCATAGAAAGAATTATCTACTGACAAGGTAAGGTTCCAAGTTAGACAACCCTAAAATACACTTTTTCAATTCAAATTTGATCAAGTAGACCTCGAAAACGAGTCCGAAAGGTCTAAAAAGCTAGGAAATGACTCTAAAATTGTGAAATTTGACCTTCAGGAACTTAGTCAACATTGGTCAACTGATGGATACCATTCACCGCCGGAAATCTCTATTCATACTAGTCGAATTTACTGTTCATGACGCACAAAAAGTTGTCAGAAGGGCAAAAAATTTCATATCCTAAAGTTTATCTATCTCCTGAATCCATCTACGGTGTCAGGTTTTTAATTTGAGGTCTCTAAATAGAAGTTTTAGAGTTTACCTTTTTCTAAGATTTGCTACTTTCGATCTACAGCGATTTTGCGATTGATTTGAAAAATCATTCAGCCAATATTGTAGCACTCTTCATTCGGAATCCAGTGGTACCCTTAGTTTTGAGATTGAAGGCTCAAAGGTACTTCAGATCTAGAGAGAAAAAATGAGGAGAGAGAAATACTATTCACACTATTTATATAAAAATGTTTAGTAGGTTTTTCTTCACACTTGCATCTCCCCCTCCCCCTTTTTCTTTCTTTTTTTTACTTATTATTATTTAATAATTAAATAACTAATTTTTATTATTATTATATGTATAATAGTATTATTTTTCATCTTAAAGTATCCCAAAAATTTCTAAAAAATTATATTCTTGTAAAACTTTAGTTGAACTCTTAAATCATGATTTTCTTAATAAAAATTTTAATAAAAAATCATAATATAAAATAACTTCATTCATATTAAAAGAAAGAAATTTATAAAAATAAAATAAAATTTTATTTAAAGCCAAATATAACTATTTTAAGCAAAACAAAAATTATTTTAATTAAAAGCGTATTTACTTTTAGCAAAACATAATCATTAAAAAAATAATTTTTTATAGAAAAACATTATTATTTAACGATTATGGGATATTACACACATGCCTCTGCCACCACCCGCAGCATTGTGGGATCCCGATGGACAATAGTGAATATATTAGTTGAATTCTATATATGTAGATATTTGTACTAACTTTAGCATGAGTGATATTTTTGGAATAGTGACTGAGTATCCTTTTGTCTTTTGTATCCCATGGTAGATATGATCATTGTAACAACTTTTTTATTATTATTATACAATATAGAGTTCACATACACATCATTAATTAAAACATACATACAACATATCAAACACATAAATATCTACATCTTATTTATTCTGGTTGACCAATTTCGGAGATACAAGTGCGGTTGGTTGCATCTTCATCGGGATCTGAGCCAACTCGACCATAAACATTTTATTTGATTCTGGGATTTGCCCAACATAAAGTAACTCAATCCAATATGCACTAAAAGCCAGAACCATAAAAAAAATCTACATAACTAATTTTCTGAACATGACATAAAAATATAGTGAGAATTAAATTCCAGTAAGTTCAACAATAAATCATCATCAATATAGCTCATCATGTCATATTCATTTATATAAACTACAGAAAATATCTTTGGTCACATGAATGCACTATATCTATGCACATAAGAATCGTACAATAATGACAATTATGACATGATTAACTATTTTCATAATATCATATAATGACTATCAATTTATTCTCATATCAAGCTACCCCGGTCAAAGTGAGTATTTTCTACTCTCCGGTACGAGCTTTTCTCGCTCCGTCCGACATGGCACACTTTCTCTTTCTTTTCTCATTAACATAATCATAACCGTTGGTAGGGCGTCCCCTACTAGTGCACCACACAGATTTGCCATGTGACCGTGCTCATTTCTTTTCTTTTCACAATAATTGCCAAAAATTATTGGTAATCATGTCATAAACATAACCATTTCAAATATCACTTTATAAAATATTTCCATGTCAAAATTTCACACTTAAAATGGTAAGAAGTTCATACAATGGCAATGGCTATAGCATATACTAGTCATTTATTATTTTCATTTATAAGATTCTTCTTCTTTTTTAAATATTAATTTTATTTCTTTATTTTCTTGATGCAGGTTTTCATCCTATCTAACCTTCTCCTACTAATCAAAGCATAACTCCCTCACTTTAACTCTGATGTAGGTGATCTTGGTGTCAATTTAAAAATAAAACAATTATCTAAAACTATTATGTTGAATAGTTTAGCGTAATATTAAGAAATCAAGGTGATATTACTCCCTTAAAGTACAATTTATTTCTTCTCTGGTAGGTTCTGACCTCTACCTACTAATCTGTCTATATCGCTCTCATACAAAATCCAAATTAAGTTATTCTAGTGGCTACAAATCTGTGAAACATGTAGAAATAATTTTTCTGTTAATAATTTATTTTAATTCCCTACAAAATGTTCCTAAAAATTAAAACACAGAAGCTATCCTAAAATATTCTTCCCTGATTAACTAATTTCTGACCACGGCATACTAATCGGATCATATCTCCCTCATACGGACTCTGAATTGAGTGATTCTAGTGGATAAAAATCCGTGACACATATATCTATAATTATTAGGTTAACCATTTATTTTAATTCCCTACAGAATGTTCCCATAAATTAAAACACAAAAGCTATACTAACATATTCTTCCCTGATTAACCATTAACTGCTTACTAATTGGACCATATCTACCTCATATGGACTCCAAATTGAGTGTTTTTTGTGGTTAAAAATTAGTGAGACATAGATCTATATTTTTTATATTGACCATTTATTTTAATTCCTTATCGATTCTTCCCAAAATTTTAAAAATAGAAACTTAAAATTTTTCCACCTATAGCCATATCTATGCAGAACTATCAACACCAGCCTAAGTATTCAAACATACATAATATGTAACATGATATAGCAACAACATCCATGACCAATCATCAGTTCTAAGATCAAAATCTCATATAAATATTACAAGTTTCAAATCTTTTCTTCAAAAAGAAATATTGTTAAACTTACCTTAAGCACTTAGTCCTCTAGATTTCTCCTTTTTCTTTCTTCCTCTCCTTTTCTCACTCTACCTTGCTTCTATTTTTCCTCTCCCTCACTTGGACGAAAATTCTAATGTTATAAGGGTGGGTTTTGCTTATATAGACTATCAAATAATTCACCTTTCAAAACAATGGGTCTACCTTATCACAATTAGGATGCACTTTCTTGAATTTTTAGAAAACAAACAATTCATGTTCTTGTCTTCCTTTTGGGCTTGGGCTC
>CM073468.1:30565000-30775000 GCA_037074535.1 Gleditsia sinensis | reverse complement strand
TCATACACAAACTTTGACACAAAACTAAATAGAAATGAAGAGAAGAGAAACCTCAACGATTTCAAAATTTATAAATTGAAAAAGAGTAAATCAATTATTATACGCTATATAGTATCCATTCCTATATTCTCACTTTATAGGTTGTAAATGATTAAAATTGTATTTTGAAATCTTTATTCATAAAGTTGTGATCAATATAAAAGTAAGAACATATAGAATTACTTGTTGGAGAGATGTGATTAAATAGACCGTATGTACTTACAACCTATCTTTAAATTGTTCTTGCAATATTGTGTGTACCTATTCTTCTCCTAATTTCATCTATCTCCCAACATAGTTCTATAGCAACTTCTTCACATATTTTTCTCTTTTACTCTTGAAGATGTTAGGTATCATGCCCCTACTTTTAAGGACACATGAAACACATACTTTATGGGTATATATTTGTCATAACATGCATGATACACTCCTTTATAATAGGAAATAGATACAAATAGGTTATCTCATGTAAACACAATATACAGATCAAATCTATAAATATCAGAGTAACAGTAGGAGTAGGGATATTGTTTATGGTGTACAGAGCATACTCTAGAGTACAAGTACAATATAAATCAAAATCTATGAACCCTGAAAACAAAATAGGGTCAGCATATAATATGTTGCCTAATTGATAACCTATAAAAAGGGAAATGACCAAACTCGGTATTCCTATATGAAAAAATAGGTAGATATCGTGTAGTGAATTTGATAACTTAGTGAGCAGATAATAACTCCTATGATCTCTTAGGTCAACATATGGATGTACTTATATTTTAAAATTTATCACGTAAAAAATTACAGTTTAGAAGTACATCCATATGGGATCCGTATTTCAAATATTCTCAAATCAAAGAATATTCAAATATCCAAAACCATATACTATATTGTATGATTGTTAATCAAATATTGATATGCAACAAAACATTTCTTGTGAAAACATTAGGACGATCCCATATCAGAACCACCATATCAGAGTTCAAGCTTTTCTATACTTTGGTGGTATAGGATTTGCCTAAACTCAGCATCTCAACTATGGTTTGCCCTACCATTATTCAAGAAGACACGTGAAGGGACTCTAATATGGGCATTTTCCAAGCACACAACAAGGGAGGGTAAATCACATATCATATAGTTGGCATCTTGCCTTGATAGAAGGCATCCCGCTCTCCTTCACATATCATATCCTGTGTGTTGGCCTTAACACTAGGCTAGCACCACCCCTACTAGCTAAGGTATCAAGGTGTACTAGGGCTAACATCACTTGATGTTATCAAATAGTGTTTCCAAAAGGATTCCTCCACAAAAATCATTATTTTCACATATGCCATATCGTTCAAAACAGAGATTTTAGTATAATTTAGAAAAATTGTTTAATAAGTTTTATTTTCTTAATTAAATATTTATGTACCTTTATTAATAAAAGAAAAGAAATTAGGGATGTTACAAAGACTATATCAACATCACTTAATTCTAATAGCAAGGCTAGGCGATATACTACTATGCCTACTTTGTTTAAGATTTCAAAAGAGTATATATACTGAAGCTTAATTTTTTTTTCTTTTTTTTTTCTTTTAAATCTCATTACCTCTTTCATGGGTGAGTCCTTTAAGAATATTTGCTCACCAACTGATAATTTCTAGTACTCAACATTCACAATCTTTATAGATTTTTGACCTGTATTGAGTTGCTTGTATTCTTTTCTAAATCAATTTCACTTTATCAATGACATCTTATAATAAGTCTAACCTCACTGAATCATTTAACCGAAAGTTAGTAACATCTCTTATGTAAGGCTATAAGTCATCTAATATCACTTTATTATAGGCAAATTCTACTAAGAGATCTCTCACCAAACTCGAAGACATATACTTGAAGCATACTTTCCAAACTAGTATCATCAATTAAGGTTAGTCATATTATATCTATTGTATGTTATTCCAAATTAGATTCCAAAAACTTAACTTTACTCAACTCACTAACTTATTAGGAGACCTACGATGTTTCATGTAAAACCTCAAATGGTGACATTTGTATACTGACTTGATAGCTATTGTTATAAACAAATTTAACTAGGGGCAAGAATCTTTCCCAATTGCCTTGAAAATCAAACACACATGCCTAAAGCATGTTTTCCAATATTTGGATGGTTCACTCAGACTGTCCATTTTCTTGAGGATGGAAAGTAGTATTAAGATTTAGCTTCATGCCCAAAGCTTCTTGGAAGGCTCTCCAAAAATAAGCTGTGAACTATAGTCCTCAATCAGAAATAATCGATATCGATACCCTATGAAGTCTCACTATCTCATTCAAATACAGATTTGCATATTAAGCCACGTTTTATGTGGCATTTTACTAGTAGAAAATGTGCTGATTTAGTCAACCTATCAATGATAACCCATATTGAATCAAACCCTTTTGGTGTCTGTGGTAGCCCTATAACAAAATTCATAGGTATTCTCTCCTATTTCCATTCAGGTATTTCTATTTGTTGATTTAAACCCACAGGCCTTTGATATCCTACCTTTGCTTGTTAATATGTTAAATATCGAGAAACATAATCAGCTATATCTTTCTTCATACTATCCCACCATAAATTTCTTTTAAATCTTGATACATTTCAGTTTATCCAGGATGAATGGTATACGTAGATTGATGGACTTCTCCTATAATCTCTTTCTTGAATTTGTTTTTATTAGATACATACAACTGCTTGTCCAATCTCAGAATTCTTTCAGAGTCTATAGTAAATTCAACATCAGTACAATTCTTCATCTATTCAATTTTCTTGCCTAAAATAGGCATCCTCTTCTTGTGCCTTTTTCACCTACTCAACCAAAGATGATTGAAACTGTATATGGGCCCATACTATCCCAGACTCCTTTACTTCCAATACTATCCCATGACTTTCTAACTTATACATTTCTTTAATCAACAGCCTATTTACCAATGTGATATGAGACAAACTATTCATTGACTTCCTGCTTAATGCATCAGTCACTACATTGTCCTTACCTGGATGATATAATATTGAACAGTCATAATCTTTAAGTAATTTCATCCATCGTCTTTGTATTAAGTTAAGATCTTTTTGTTAGAAAATGCATTTAAGACTTTTATGATCTGTATATGTAACATCCCTAATTTCATTTTTTTTATTAATAAAGGTACATAAATATGTAGTTAAGAAAATAAAATTTATGAAACAAATTTTAGATATCTAAGGAAATATAATCCTTATAAATTATTCACCTTACGTGTATGCATAGAAAATGTTTCTAACATTAAAGGAATAAGTAAAAAGAAAAAAAACCTAATAGGAAAATTTTTGAAATAATATACTAAAGAGAGGTGAAATTCTTGGGTAAAGAAGATAATTTTTGGAAAGTAAGTCAAGGTGTTAAAATTTTAAGAAGATTGAATTAGGGTAATTTTTCCTAATTCAAGAGCTAGAGTTCCTAAGTTTAACATCTCCACCCATACATTGAGTTTTCACCTATGGACACTTCATATAGAGTTTGTTCACTTCAAATAAGTTTCTATCAAGCCAATAGGATAACCTAAAGAAGAAATAAAACATAGACTTGGACTAGGATATAGTAATTGGACCGATAGCCCACAAACCATGAAAATGTGACCAAGCCCTCCATGAAAGATAGAATTTCAGCCAAAGCAAAGAAAATGGGTAAGAATGAGCCCAAATCCTAGAGAGAGAAAATAAGAATCATGTCAGGAAATAGTAGTGTAATAATAATCAAGATTAGGTGGCATGGTATTAGGAAAAAACATCTATATCCTACATTCATAATTTCAACAAGTAGGTAATAATACATGACATTAGGACAAAACTTATGTATCCTACATTCAAAATTTCAACAAGTAGGTAATAATACATGGCATTATGACAAAACATCCTTATCCTACACAAATAATTTCAGCCAAGCAAGGAAGACTCAAGGGATGGAGATTTGCCACCTAGAAAGGCAAACCTATCATACTTGATTCAGACAGAAGAAAAAGGAAATGAATCCCTAAATCAAAGGGACCTTATCTCTTGTATTAAGAACATTTTATCATAATTTTCAAAATACAAATCTTCTTTTGCTATGTATATCTTGACTAAGGGAGAGGAAGACAAGAACATGAGTTGTCTTTCCCCAAAAAAAACCAAAAGCATCCTAATTGTGATAAGGTAGACTAATGATGATGAAAGGTAAACCACTTGATAGTTTATTTGAGCAAAAAACACCCTTATAACATTATAATTTCGTCTAAGTGGGGGAGAGAAAAAACATAATCGAGGTAGAGTGAGGAAAGGAAAGAAAGAGAGGAGAAGAGAGGAAGGAGAAGTGTAAAGGACTAAGTACTCAAGGTAAGTTAGCTTAATCTCTACTTGAATCTATCTTTTCTCTTCATCTTTAGGGTTCAAAACTCACCCTCCTTATCTTATTTAAGCTGCTAGAAAAGCTAAAGGAAGGGAGGAATCTTGCTACTACCTTCAAGAAGAAACAAGAAAAAGGATTCATTAAGTGAGTTAGGGAGATCTTTAGGTAGGTTTAACAATATCTCTTTTTGGAAGAAAAGCTTTGAAATTTGTAACATTTACATGAGATTTTGATCTTATAACTTTGATGAAATTTACAATATTTGTTACTTTGATTATTGGTCATGGATGTTGCTATATCATGTTACATGTTATCTTGCATATGATGGATGTTTTGAATATTTCGGTTGGTGTGGAAAGTTCTTCATAGGTATAGCTATGGGTGGCAAAATTTTAAGATTTTTATGCTATTATTTTGTATATTTGAATGTGGTGAAAAATTGTTGGAAGATGATTAGATGTAAATTAGGAATAAAATGGAAGAAGATGTAATAAAATGATGAACTAAAGCCTTAGGAAAGGTTTGGTTAAGAAACTGGATTTCAGAGTAACTAGGGAAGCATGTTGTTTTGAAATTTTGGGAAGAATCGGTTAGAAATTAAAAGACATGGTTAACATGAAAAATATAGATATATGTCTCACAAATTTTTAGCCACTGGAATTACTTAATTTGGAGTTTAGAGGAAGGAGATATTGTCCAATTAGTATGAAATGGTCAGAAAAAGGTTAACCAGGAAAGAATCTATCAGGTAAGCTTCTGTGTTTGAATTTATGGGAAAAATCTATAGGGAACTAAAATAAATCATTAACAAGAAAATATATATATATATATATATATATATATATATATATATGTCTCAAGAATTTTTATCCATTGGAATAATTCAATTTGGAATCCATATTAGGAAGATATGGTTAGATTAGTAAGATGTGGTCAGAAACTAGCTAACCAGGGAAGAATATGATACATATGCTTCTATGTTTGAATTTATGGGAACAATCTATAGAGAATAAAAGGAAATTGTTAGCATAATAAATATAGATATATGTCTCATGAATCTATAGGCTCTGAAATCACATAATTTGGAGTCCATATGAGGGAGATATGGCTAATTAATGAGTAGAGGTCATAATTAGTCTAGAATCCAAGATAGTAAATGTAAGCGTTTTTGTTTTCAATTTTTGGGGAATAATTCATAAGGAATATAAAGCAATGATAAAAATAAAAGTTGTATATAAGTGTCTTAAATTTTTATTAGCTTTGGAATCACGTCAATTGCAATTTGTATAAGGGAGATATGGTTAGATTAGTAAGTAGAGGTTTGAACCTACCCGAGAAACAATAACATTGAATTTGAGGGAGTAGTAACACCACGATTACTTAAGATTTCAATAAAATAATCAACATAAGGGTTTTAGAGTATTGTCTTATCTTTCAATTGACACTAACATCACCTCAATTGGATTTAAAATGAGGGTGTTATGCTCTATTTAGTGAGAGCAAAATAATATTTTAAAAAGAATAATAATCTTATAAATGAAAATAATAAATTACCATTGTATACCATAGCCATTGTCAATGCACGAACTCCTTACCATCTTAAGAGTATAATTTTGACATGGAAATATTTTATAAAGTGATATTTGAAAATGATTCTATTCATGGCAAGATTGTATTTTACCAATGTTTTTTGGTAATGATTATACTTTGATGATAAATTATGGCATGTGAGTATAATGAACATACTTGTTATTGAAATAATATTTTTGGCTATTAAGTGAAAAAAAGAGAGACAAACACAGTCACATGGCGGTCTGTGTGGTGCACCAGTAGGGGATGCCCTACTCATGCCTATGATTATGTTAATGAGAAAAGAAAGAGAAAGTATGCCATGTCGAACGGAGCGAGAATAGCCCGTACTAGAGAGTAGAAAGTACTCACCTTGACCAGGATAGCTAAATATGAAAATAAGTTGATAGCCATCATATGATATTCTGAAAATAGTTATTCATGTCAAACTTGTCATTACTGTATGATTTTCACGTGCATAGATAAAGTGTATTCATGTGACATAAGATATTTGTTGTAGCTTATACAGATGAACATGACATGATGATCTATATTGATGATAATTATGATTTATTGTTGAAACTACTGGGATTTAATTTTCACTATATTATCATATCATGTTCAAAGGACTAGATATGCAGATATTCTCTATGATTGGCTTTTAGCGTATATTGGGTCGAGTTGGCTAAGATCCCGGTGAAGGTGCAACCACCCGCACCCGTATCTCCGAAACTGGTCAAGATGGCTGAATAAGATGTATACATATATGTGTTTGATTTGTGTATGGATGTTGTTAATTAATGATGTGTAAGCGAACCCAAAATTGTATCAGTATTAATGGTATACCATAAACCTTAATTATGCTTGGTTAATTTAATTGAATGTTATTATGAGTTAAATAGTTAGAAATAAAGAGGTAATGACTTCATGGAATTTTTTTTAAAAAATATATGTATATATGTAAAAAAGATGGAGTTGTTACAGTATAGATTTCATATGTCTTGCCACACAGATAATGCCTCCAATTTTTGAGAGCAAAAACCACCGCTACCATTTCCAAATCATGAGTCGAATAATTTTACTCATGTGGTTTAAGCTGTCTAGATGCATATGCAATTATTCGACCATATTGCATCAACACACACTCTAATCCAATTCTCGATACATCACAATATGCTATCTATCCTCTGGTACCTAAGAGATAGACAGTACTGGCTCCGTAGTTAAATATTCTTTAAGTTTTTGAAAACTTTTCTAACATTCATCTGACTAGTTAAACATTATTTCTTTCCTTATCAATCTCATAAAAGAGCAGCAATTTTTATTAAAATATCTTTAATAAATCCGTCGTAATAACCTACTAAACCAAGAAAGCTATGGATCTCTGTAATTATGGTAACGCGTGGCCATTGCTGCACTACTTTTACCATTTTAGGGTTTACTTGAATACCATCCTTGTTAGACACATACCCTAAGAAAGTAACACTATTAAACTAGAATTTGCATTTTAAGAACTTAGCATATAGTTGATACTTACTTAGAGTTTGTAAAATTATCCTCAAATGTTGCTTATGATCCTCTAAACTCTTTGAATATAGTAGTATATAATTAATAAATACAATAAAAAGTTGATCTAAGAATGGCTTAAGTACTCTATTAATTAAATCCATGAATGCACCTGGGCATTTGTCAAACCAAATAGCATTACTAAGATCTCATAGTGCCTATACCAATTCCTGAAAGCAGTTTTCAGAATGTCCTCCTCCCTTATCCTCAATTAATGATACCCAGATCTCAAATCAATTTTTGAGAAACATTGAGCACACTATAGTTGGTCAAAAAAATCATCTATATGAGGGAATGGATATTTATTACTCACTTCACTTTATTCAATTATTTGTAATCTATGCATAACCGTAGTGATTCATCATTCTTTTTCACAAATAGGACTAGAGCACCTCAAGAAGAAGTACTAGAGTGTATAAATCCCTTGTATAACAAGCCTTGTAATTAATATTTTTTTTAGTTCCTTAAGTTTAGTCGATATCGTTCTATGTAGGGATATAGATACTAGTTAGGTTTTAGGAAGTAAATTAATATCAAATTCTACTTCTTGTTTCGGGGATAATCCAGGCAATTCTTCTGGAAACACATCAAGAAATTCCTTAACCACTGAAACTTGATCTACATTGGTATACTTTATATCAACATCTCTCACCATTTCCAAATACCCTTGGCACCCTTTTTGTAATAACTTATAGGTTGCTAAAGCTAAAATTAAATTATTGGGTATATGCTTCCACTAATTGTTCAGTACTTATAACTCCTTTACTAACCTTTTATAATATTGATGACAACTTCATACTGTATTAACTAGAACGCACTTCAAAACACTTAAACAAGGTTAACCCATTTTGACTTTATTCTTTAACATGCTTATGCAATATCTTAATAGTCAATCATGAAAAGTTTATGTTTATCTAAGAGTCCTTCACATGAATTGCCCATTTTGTATACCTCAAATTTAAAATTTCCATAGGCAAACCTTCCTTTCTCATAATGCTTGTACATAATATTATTGAAAACCAAACTGTCTTTGAATCCTTTATATCAACAATATCTATCATTGAAGAAATTATCTTTATAGATTCCCTGCTCTCAAATTCAATCCACTCCACAACTTACCAAATTCATTTATATGCATAAGTTCCAACTCATCCATCCAAAAAGAGATTTACATAAACTTCCAAAACACTCACTTTATTAAAAACCATTATCTTGGAGTTAACAACCTCGATCACATCATAACCCACTATCAATATTATATTAGCCATTCGTCATATTGTTTTACATAAGCAAATCAAACAACCAATTCAAACCTTCTTGATATCCAAACAAGCCATTACTTTTCTGTTTGGATAGAATCTTCTTATTTTCAGCTAATTCTTTTTCTTTGTACCCAAGAGGGTTCTCTTTATCACTATTCATCAAAATGAGTTCAAAAGCTAAACTAGTAGTCCACACTAAAGAGGCACCATTTAGAACATACGCATCGATGCTTAAACATTGCATACCTAAGGATAAGAGTCAAAAGAAAGAAGAGGATGACACCCTATATAATTTCACAACAATGTAACATCCCTAATTTCGTTTCATGTATTAATAAAAGTACAAAAGTATTCAAAGCAACATCCATAATTTCAATTTTTTTATTGATAAAGGTACATAAATATTTAATTAAGGAAATAAAATTTATTAGACAATTTTTAGATATATAAGGAAATATAATCCTTAGAAATTCTTCACCTTACGTTTTTGTATAGAAATGTTCTAATATTAATGGAATAGGTAAAGAAAGAAAAATTAAGAGGAAATATTAGAAATAAACATGCTAAAGAAAGGTGAAATTCTTAGGTAAGGAAGATACATTTTTGTGAAGTAAGTAAATGTCTTAAAATTTCAAGAAGATCAGATCAGGGTAATTTTTCTTAATTTAAGAGAAAAAGTTACTAAGTTTAGTATCTCCACCCATAAATTGAGCTTTCACCTATGGACACTTCATATATAGTTTTTCCACTTCACATAAATTTTTAGCAAGCCAATAGGATAGCCCAATGAAAAAATAAAACATATACTTGGACTAAGATATAGAAATTGGACCGGTAGCCCAAAAATCATGAAAATGTGACCAAGCCCATTATGAAAGGTTGAATTTTAACCAAAGAAAAGAAAATGGGCAAGAATGAGCCTAAACCCAAGAGGAATAATAAAAATAAAAATAACATTAAAGTGATAAAATAATGGTGTAATCAAGATTAGGTGACATGGCATTAAGACAAAAATTTAGCAAGTGGTATGATAATACATAGCATTAGGACAAAACATTTCTATCCCACATAAATAATTTCAACCAAATAATGGAGATTGAAGGGCTAGAAATTTGTCACTTAAAAAGGCAAACCTATCATAATTGATTAAGACAAAAGAAAAAGTAAATGAATCCCTAAATCAAAGGGACCTTGTCCCATATCTTAAGAACATATTATCATAATTTTCAAAATACAAATCTCCTTTTCCTATGCATATCTTGACTAAGGAAGAGGAAGACAAGAACATAAGTTGTTTGTTTTCCAAAAATTCAACCAAGTGTAACCTAATTGTGATAAGGTAGACCCATGATCATGAAAGGTGAATTATTTGGTGGTCTATATAAGAAAACCCACCCTTACAACATTAGAATTTCGTCCAAGTGAGGGAGAGGAAAAATAGAAGCAACGTAGAGTGAGGAAAGGAAGAAAGAGGAAGGAGAAGTCTAAGGGACTAAGTGCTCCAACTAAGTTTAACAATAATTCTTTTTGAAGAAAAGTTTTGAAACTTGTAATATTTATATGGGATTTTGATCTTAGAACTTTAATGATTGGTCATGGATGTAGCTATATCATGTTACATATTATGTATGTTTGAATACTTAGGTTGGTGTAGATAGTTCTGCATGGGTATGACTATGAGTGGCATAATTTTAAGCTTTTGTGTTTTAATTTCTGGGAATATAAACAAATGGTTAACATAACAAATGTAGATTTATGTCTCACAGATGTTTACCCACTGGAATCATTCAATTTAGAGTTCATATGAGGTAGATATGGTCCGATTAGTAAACAAAGGTCAGAAAATGGTTAATTAGGGAAGAATATGTTAGGATAGCTTCGGTGTTTTAATTTCTGGGAACATTCTATAAGGAATTAAAATAAATGGTTAACATATGAATTATAGATATATGTGTCACGGATATTTTACCACTGGAATCATTCCATTTAGAGTTCATATGAGGTAGATATGTTCCGATTGGTAAACAAAGATCAGAAAATGGTTAATCAGGGAAGAATATGTTAGGATAGCTTCGGTGTTTTAATTTCTTGGAATATTCTATAAGGAATTAAAATAATTGGTTAAGATATGAATTGTAAATATATGTGTCATGGATTTTTATCCACTGGAATCACTTAATTTGAAATTCTTATGTGGGAGAAATGGATAGATTAGTAGGTAGAGGTCAGAACCTATTCGAGAAGAAATAACTTGTACATTGAGGGAGTAATATCACCTTGATTTCTTAATATTTCACTACAATGTTCAACATAATAGTTTTAGACAATTGTTTTATCTTGAAATGGACACCAAGATCACCTACATCGGAGTTAAATTGAGGGCGTTATGCTCTGAAATTTAATTCTCACTATATTTCCATATCATGTTTAAAAAATTAGTTATGCAGATTTTTCTATGGCTCTTGGTTTTAGTTCACATTGGATCGAGTACTTTATGTTGGGCAGATCCCAGAAGCAAATAAAATTTTTTTGGTCGAGTTGGCTTAGATCCCGGTGAAGGTGCAACCACCCGCACCTGTATCTCCGGAATTGGTCAACCAGAATAAATAAGATGTAGATTTTTATGTGTTTGATATGTTGTACGTATGTTTTGATTAATGACATGTATGTAAACTCTGTATTTTATAAATTAAATAAATGTTATTTTGAGTTAAGTTGTAACGAGTTAATAACTTCATGGTATTTTTTAAAAAAAGTTGTTACATAATTGGTATGAGAGCAGGTCGATCCTAGATGGCTAGTGGGTGCATGGTTATCTAAATCAATCTTATAGTGTCTTGAGTATGTTTGTGGTTGTGCTATGTAGGGACCAGTGAATTCATATAGGTAAGAAATTACTAGTGTTTCCTACCTACATGCCGAGGTGGTGTTATGACTGTTGTTAAATATTTTTGAACTAACTATTGGGCTTGATCACCTCAATAGCAGCATAACTTTGTTTTTGCCATAGTAGGAAATGGCACCACCAAGGAGGAATCCAGCAAACAATGCGGAGGAAACCCTGCACAACCTGGCCACGACAATTCGAGACCAAGTCATGACTACTAATCAAATTTTCCAATACCTCCAGAATGCTAATAACTCGAATGCTGTGAATGGTGCTAACAATCGGATGGCTGGAAATGATAACAGCATATCCGAGTTCCTGAGGACTAGGCTACCTTGTTTCCAAGCCGGCTTTGACCCGATTGTAGCTGAAAGATGGATAAGGGAGTTAGAGAAAATCTTTGAAGTGATGGGCTGTACTGAGGAGCAGCAAGTAATCTTTGCTGCATATATGCTAAAAGATGAGGCAGAATACTGGTGGCGTGGAGTTAAAGAACTTATAGCTCACCAGGGAAGGTAGATCACTTGGCAGGTGTTCAAAGACACCTTTTTGGAAAAGTACTTTCCAAGTACTGTGTGGGCGGAGAAGAGATCAAATTTCTCTAACTCCGGTAGGGTAGCATGACTATAGACCATTACATCGCAACGTTCGAGGAATTGTCTAAGTTCTCCCCTTATCTACGATTTAACCTTGATAAAGCATGGAAGGCTGTTAAGTTCGAAGCAGGACTAAACCCGGACATAAAGAATGCTGTTGTAACTATGGAGATTAGGAATTTGGTGCCTCTGATAAATAAATGCAGACTCTTGGAGAAAATTTTAAAGGCAGTGGAGGACGAAAAGCAAAGGTGAAACCTATGGAAAAGGAAGAAAAATTTTCCCAACCCTAGCAAGAACGTGAGAAGAAGTGGATATGGAGCTGGTAAGAGGCCATTGACTGCGGACGCATACATGGTAATCGGCAATGCTACATGGGACAAGATGTCTGCTTCAACTACGGACAGAAGGGTCATTTTGCAAGAAACTGCCCACAGAATGTGGAGAAGTAGCCAGAACAGAGGCCTCAAGTGAAAGGAAGGGTTTTCAACCTGAGCCAAGAGGCAGCTCAATCTTTTGAAATGATTCAAGGTACATACTATATCTATGGAATTGCTCTTATGGTGTTATTTGACTCTAGTGCTAGTCATTCATTTATATCGAAAGAATGTATTAGGAAGTTTTAGTTTCCTATTTCTGAAACTCCTTATGAGCTATCCGTAGTAACCCTTACAGGGGAAAGGGTATTAACTTCCACTGTATGTAAGGACTGTCAAGTCACCATCTAGGAGAAAATTTTTTCTGTAGACCTCATCTGTTTACCTTTAAGAGGTATTGAGGTCATTCTAAGGTTAGACTAGATGTCTATAAATCGAGTCTTGCTGAATTGTTGTAACAAGACCATTGAATTTCTACCTCCTACTTTGAAAGAGGAGGTCCAGTTATTGATGCTTAATGCCAATCAAGTTAATAGGGAGTTGAAGAATGAAGTACTTGGATACATTCTCTTGTATTTATCAAACCTAGAAGTCGAATCAAAGGTTGATGAAATCCCAATAGCCAACAAGTTTCCTGAAGTATTTCCATCAGATATTCCACGCTTACCTCCTAAGAGAGAGATAGAGTTCTCTATTTATCTCTTACCTAGGACAGGGCCTATCTCTATTACACCATATCGAATGGCCTTGAAGGAACTACAGGAATTTAAGAAGCAGTTGGAGGAACTATTAGACAAGCAATTCATTAGACCGAGTGTATCAACTTGGGGAGCTTCTATATTGTTTGTTAAGAAGAAAGACAGGAGCTTGAGACTATGCATAGATTACAGACAGCTGAATAAGGTGACTATAAAAAACAAGTACCCTCTCCCTAAGATAGATGACTTATTGGATCAACTGAAAGGAGCCTCCATCTTTTCTAAAATTGACTTAAGGTCAGGATATCATCAGATTGGGATCAAGGAGGAGGACGTACCAAAAACTGCCATCAAGACTAGGTATGGGCACTATGATTTTCTCGTAATGCCCTTCGGGTTGACAAATGTACCTGCAATTTTTATGGATTACATGAATCGCATTTTTTGACCCTACCTAGATCAATTTTTTGTAGTGTTCATTGATGACATCTTGATATATTCTAAGAGTGAGAAAGAACATGAACAACATCTCCGAATCATGCTGCGAATGCTAAAAGAGAAAAAGTTATATGCCAAATTAGAGAAGTGTGAATTTTGGCTGTCAGAGGTAAAGTTTCTTGGACATGTCATCTCTAATAGTGGGGTAGCTGTAGATCCTAGCAAGACAGAAGCAGTGATTCAGTGGGAGAGACCAAAGATGGTTACGGAAGTCAGAAGTTTCCTAGGTTTGGCAGGGTACTACAGGAGGTTTATACAAAAATTCTCTCGTATAGCCTTGCCATTGACTAAATTGAACCGGAAAGGAAGTCCTTTCACATGGACTGATCAATGTGAAGCTAGTTTCCAAGAGCTTAAGACAAGACTGACCACTCCTCATGTTTTAATTATTCCAGACCCCACAGGACATTTTGAAGTGTATAGTGACACTTCAAAGAAAGGGCTAGGATGTGTGCTGATGCAAGATAAGAGAGTAGTTGCTTACACCTCTAGGCAACTGAGACCCTACGAAGGAAACTATCCAACCCATGATCTTGAATTGGCGGCAGTGGTGTTTGCCTTAAAGATTTGGCAACACTATTTGTACGGGGCAACCTTTGAAGTATATTGTGATCATAAGAGTCTTAAATACCTCTTTGATTAGAAGGAGTTAAATATGAGGCAATGAAGATGGGTAGAATTCCTCAATGACTACAAGTTTGAGATAAAGTATCATCCCAGAAAGGCGAATGTTGTAGCAGATGCCTTGAGTCAAAAATCTTTGCACATAGGTCAGATGATGATGTATGAGATGTAGATGCTAGAGGAGTTTCGAAATTTAAAGCTAGCCATTACTCTTACTCCAAAGAAGCTAATCATCCATGGGTTAAGTATAGAGTGTGAACTTAGAGCCCAGATTAAAGAGGCTCAAGGCCACGACCAATACTTACGGGGTCATAAAGATCAAGGTAATTTTTTTGTCATGGAAGATGGAGCAATCATGTATCAGGGAAGGATTTGTGTCCCTCAAGAACGAGAGTTTAGGACCAAGATCCTGTAGGAAGCGCATCAGAGTAAATACACAGTTCATCCTGGATGCACTAAAATGTACCAGGATTTAAAGAGGATGTATTGGTGGCCAGGGATGAGAAAGGACATTGCCGAGTTTGTGGCGAAATGTCTCATTTGTCAAAAGTTGAAGGTGGAGCATCAAAAGCCAGCGGGATTTCTACAACCTCTTGAGATCCCTAAATGGAAATGGGATAGTATCTTAATAGACTTTGTTGTGGGATTACCTAAGACTTTAGTAGGACATGACTCTATCTGAGAAATAGTTGACAGATTAACCAAATCTGCTCACTTTTTGCCCATAAAAATTAACTATTCACTGGATAAATTAGCCCAATTGTACTTCTAGGAAATAGTTAGACTGCATGTAATTCCCTTAAATATCATTTCTGATAGAGATCTGACGTGCACATCGAGGTTTTGGAAGGCATTGCAGGAAGCATTTGGTACTCAGTTGCGATTTAGTACTGCCAACCATCCTCAGATTGACGGGCAGACAGAATGAACCATTCAAACCCTAGAAGATATGTTAAGGGCCTATGTGATAGAGCAAGGTAAAGGATGGGATAAGTACCTACCTTTAGTAGAGTTTGCTTATAATAATAGTTATCACTCCAGTATTAAGATGGCCCCCTACGAAGTTTTATACGGTAGGAAGTACCGATCTCCACTATCTTGGTTTGAGGTAGGAGAAAAGAACTTGTTGGGTCCTGATCTAGTTCAACAAACCACTGAACAAATTAGGATGATACGAGATAAAATACTCACAGCTCAAAGTAGACAAAAGAGTTACTATGATAAGAGACATAGACCTCTGGAGTTTGAGGAAGGGGACCATGTATTTCTAAAACTTTCTCCGACCACTGGAGTTGGTATGTCTCTCAAGACCAAAAAGCTAAATCCGCAATTTTTAGGACCCTACCAAATTCTGAAGAAAGTAGGGACGGCAGCATATCAAGTTGCTCTCCCACCTAAATTGTCCAACTTGCATAATGTTTTCCACGTATCACAGCTTCAAAAGTAGCTTCCAGACTCCCCACATGTGATACGAGATGAACCAATCCAAATAAAGGAGAACATGACATACCAGCTAGTACCAGCATCTATTTTGGACACTGACGTGAAGCAATTGTGGAACAAAACTATTCCCCTAGTTGAGGTGTTATGGGAAGGTTTGACTCCAGAAGAAGCAACTTGGGAGCTAGAACAAGTCATGAGGAAGAAATATATGAAATTGTTCTTATTAGGTAATTTCTGAAATTTTGAGGACAAAATTTTTTTTAGGGGGAGAGAAATATAACATCCTTAACTTCGTTTCATGTATTAATAAAAGTACAAAAGTATTCAAAGTAACATCCATAATTTCATTTCTTTTATTGATAAAGGTACATAAATATTTAATTTAGGAAATAAAATTTATTAGGCAATTTTTAGATATCTAAGGAAATATAATCCTTAGAAATTCTTCACCTTACGTGTTTGTATAGAAATGTTCTAATATTAATGGAATAGGTAAAGAAAGAAAACCTAAGAGGAAATATTAGAAATAAACATGCTAAAGAAATGTGAAATTCTTAGGTAAGGAGATACATTTTTGTGAAGTAAGTAAATGTCTTAAAATTTCAAGAAGATCGGATTAGGGTAATTTTTCTTAATTTAAGAGCAAAAGTTACTAAGTTTAGTATCTCCACCCATAAATTAGGCTTTCACCTATGGACACTTCATATAGAGTTTTTCTCTTTTCACATAAATTTTTAGCAAGCCAATAGGATAGCCCAATGAAGAAATAAAACATAGACTTGGACTAGGATACAGAAATTGGACCGGTAGCCCAAAAAATCATGAAAATATGACCAAGCCCATTATGAAAGATTGAATTTTAACCAAAGTAAAGAAAATGGGCAAGAATGAGCCGAAACCCAATAGGAAAAAGAAAAAGAAAAAGAAAAAGAAAATTAAAGTGATGAAATAATGGTGTAATCAAGATTTGGTGACATGGTATTAAGACAAAAATTTAGCAAGTGGTATGATAATACATAGCATTAGGACAAAACATTTCTATTCCATATAAATAATTTCAACCAAATAATGGAGATTGAAGGGCTAGAAATTTACCACTTAAAAAGGCAAACCTATCATAATTGATTAAGACAAAAGAAAAATTAAATGAATCCCTAAATCAAAGGGACCTTGTCCCATATCTTAAGAACATATTATCATAATTTTTAAAATACAAATCTCCTTTTCCTATGCATATCTTGACTAAGGAAGAGGAAGACAAGAACATAAGTTGTTTGTTTTCCAAAAATTCAACCAAGTGTAACCTAATTGTGATAAGGTAGACCCATGATCATGAAAGGTGAATTATTTGATGGTCTATATAAGAAAACCCACCCTTACAACATTAGAATTTCGTCCAAGTGAGGGAGAGGAAAAATAGAAGCAAGGTAGAGTGAGGAAAGGAGAGGAAGAAAGGAAGAAAGAGGAAGAAGAAGTCTAGGGGACTAAGTGCTCCAAGTAAGTTTAACAATATTTCTTTTTGAAGAAAAGTTTTGAAACTTGTAATATTTATATGGGATTTTGATCTTAGAACTTTGATGATTGGTCATGGATGTTGCTATATCATGTTACATATTATGTATCTTTCAATACTTAGGTTGGTGTAGATAGTTCTGCACGGGTATGGCTATGGGTGGCAGAATTTTAAGCTTCTGTGTTTTAATTTCTGGGAACATTATATAGGGAATATAAACAAATGGTTAACATAACAAATATAGATTTATGTCTCACGTATCTTTACCCACTAGAATCATTGAATTTAGAGTCGATATGAGGTAGATATGGTCCGATTAGTAAACAAAGGTCAGAAAATGGTTAATTAGGGAAGAATATGTTAGGATAGCTTCGGTGTTTTAATTTATGGGAACATTATATACAGAATTAAAATAAATGGTTAACATATGAATTATATACATATGTGTCATAGATATTTAGCCATTGGAATCATTCCATTTAGAGTTCATATGAGGTATATATGTTCCGATTAGTAAACGAAGGTCAGAAAATGGTTAATCAGGGAAGAATATGTTAGGATAACTTCGGTGTTTTAATCTCTTGGAACATTCTATATGGAATTAAAATAAATGGTTAACATATGAATTATAGATATATGTGTCACGGATGTTTAACCACTAGAATCACTTAATTTGGAATTCTTATGTGGGAGAAATGGACAGATTAGTAGGTAGAGGTCAGAACCTATCCGAGAAGAAATAATTTGTATATTGAGGGAGTAATATCACCTTGATTTCTTAATATTTCGCTACATTGTTCAACATAATAGTTTTAGATAATTGTTTTATCTTGAAATTGACACCAAGATCACCTACATCGGAGTTAAATTGAGGGCGTTATGCTCTGATTAGTAAGAGACGGTTAGTTAGGATGAAAACCTGCATCAAGAAAATAAAGAAATAAAATTAATATTTAAAAAAAAAAGATTAATCGTATAAATGAAAATAATAAATGACTAGTATAGCCATAGCCATTGCCATTGTATGAACTTCTTACCATCTTAAGTGTGAAATTTTGACATGGAAATAGTTTATAAAGTGATATTTGAAATGGTTATGTTCATGGCATGATTACCCATGATTTTTGGTAATAGTTATATTTTGATGAACATACTTGTTCTTGAAAGCATATTTTTGGCTATCATTGTGAAAAGAAAAGAAATGAGCACGATCACATGGCAATCCGTGTGGTGGACCAGTAGGGGACGCCCTAGCAATGGTTATGATCATGTTAATGAGAAAAGAAAGAGAAAGTAGGCTATGTCGGACGGAGCGAGAAAAGCCCGTACCGCAGAGTAGAAAATACTCACCCTGACCTGGGTAGCTTGATATAAGAATAAATTGATAGTTATCATATGATATTCTAAAAATAGTTAACCCTGTCATACATGTTGTTATTGTACGATTCTTATGTGCATAGATATAGTGCATTCATGTGACCAAAGTTATTTGCTGTAGTTTATACAGCTGAACATGATGTGATGAGCTATATTGATGATGATTTATTATTGAACTTACTGGGATTTAATTCTCACTATATTTCCATATCATGTTCAGAAAATTAGTTATGTAGATTTTTCTATGGCTCTGCCTTTTAGTGCACGTTGGATCGAGTACTTTATGTTGGGCAGATCTTAGAAGCAAATAAAATGTTTGTGGTTAAGTTGGCTTAGATCCCGGTGAAGTTGCAACCACCAGCACCTGTATATCCGGAATTGGTCAATCAGAATAAATAAGATGTAGATTTTTTTGTGTTTGATATGTTGTATGTATGTTTTGATTAATGACATGTATGTAAACTCTGTATTGTATAAATTAAATAAATGTTATTTTGAGTTAAGTTGTAACGAGGTAATAACTTCATGGTATTTTAAAAAGAAAAAGTTGTTACAAACAGCACCGTGAGAATAAATATGTCTGTGGTTACATCAAAGTCTTACTATAGAATCCTTTGCTCTGTTTGCCATAGGGAAATCCAATGCTCTAATACCAACTTGTCATGCCCCTACTTTTACGGGCACGTGAAACACATACTTTACAAACATATGTTTGTCATAACATGCATAATACACTCCTTTATAATAGAAAACGGATACAGATAGGTTCTCCCATGTAAGCACAATACACAGATCAAGTCTGTAAATATCAGAGTAACAGTAGAAGAAGAGATCCTGCCTGTGGTGTACAGAGCATATTATAGAATACAAGTACAATATAAATCAAAATCTACGAGCCCTGAAACAAAATCGGCTCACCAAAGAATATGTCGGTTAACTGATTACCTATAGAAAGGGAAATGACCAAACTCTGTATTCTTATATGAAAAAAAAAAGATAGATATCGTGTAGTGAGTTTGACAACTCAGTGAGCAGATAATAACTCCTATGATCTCTTAGATCAACATATGGATGTACTCATATTTTAAAATTTATCACATAGAAAATTACAATTTGAAAGTACATCTATATGGGACCCTTATTTCAAATATTCTCAAATCAAAGGATATTTAGATAACCAAAACCATATACTTCACTGCATGATCGTTAACCAAATATTGATATGCAACAAAACATTTCTCTTGAAAACATTACGAGGATCCTATATCAGAACCACCATATTAGAGTTCGAGCCCTTCCGTACTTTGGTGGTGTAGGATTTGCCTAGACTCAGCATCTTAGCTAAGGTTTACTCTACGACCATTCAATAGGACATGCAAAGGGACTCTAATATGGACATTTTCCAAGTAAACAACAGAGGGTAAATCACATATCATATAGTCAACATCTCACCTAAATATGAGGCATCTCACTCTTCTTTACATATCATATCATGTGTGTTGGCCGTCACATGAGCTTAGTACCAGGATTAACATTGTAACGACCGGTGTTTTTTTCTTATATATATATAGCAACTAATAACACATTTCAAGTAGTAAACCATACACATCTATATAAGCATCTAATGTTCCATCACCATCATATCCAAAACTACATCAGAGATTAATATTTATACAAAAACAACACTGAGTCACATAATTACATTAAATCGACCTAAGTCCCTATACATCACACCACCCCTAGGGTATAGAGGGTGAATGAGGTGGTGTTGGCATTAGGATCTTCACAACATTAATTGTATAATGTTCAATTGACCCAACTAAGGTATTTCCACCATTTGGAACTCTTAAGCAACGATAGGAAGTCAGTCGGCGTCTTAATTACCTTTATTTGAACATAACACCCAACATTAATGAGAACATAGTCTCAATAGGTTTAACATTAACATCATATTATAAGAAAATCATAGTGTTATGTTTAGCTCTATAAACTACAGAAAACATCAATCTTTTGTGATAAAATTCATAATAATTGCAAATGCATGATTAATATAGTATAGTCACATGCTCAACAATTACAAATATCATATACAATGCTTTTATGCATAGAGACTAATCATCTGTAGCCACGAGGTTCAACAAATAGTGACTAATCGTCTGTAGCCACATTTCCACACTTAGTGACTAATTGTCTGTAGCCATGAGTTCAACAAGTAGTGACTAATCATCTGTAGCCACATCTCAACCCTCAGTGACTAATCGTCTATAGCCACTAGGTCAACAAGTAGTGACTAATTGTCTGTAGTCACATCTCAACCCTCAGTGACTAATCGCCTATAGCCACGAGGTCAACAAGCAATGACTAATTGTCTGTAGCTATATTTCCACACTTAGTGATTGATCGTCTGTAGCTACAAGTTCAACAAGCAGTGACTAATCATCTATAGCCACGAGGTTAACAAGCAATGACTAAACGTCTGTAGCCATATCTCAACCCTAAGTGACTAATCGTCTGTAGCCACGAGGTCAACAAGCAATGACTAATTGTCTGTAGTCACATCTCAACCCTTAGTGACTAATCGTCTGTAGCCACGAAGTCAACAAGAAATGACTAATCATCTGTAGCCACATCTCAACCCTTAGTGATTAATCATCTATAGCCACGAGGTCAACAAATAGTGACTAATCATCTGTAGCCACGAGTTTAACAAGTAGTGACTAATCTTCTGTAGCCACGAGTTCAATCATATACATTAACATGATATAACTATGTATACATCAAGCAACTCACCTTTATTATAATGCTTTCAACCCACAATCAACTTCGTCTCTTCATATAATCACTATGTAATAACCCCTCTATCGTTATATAATAATGTATATATCATATTCTTTAATCATCATGACCATCACAATAGGATTATGCATTAACCAAATACGTCACTAATATCATGCATAATATCATCACTGCATCATTTAACAAATATGTATTAATACATTTACCATCATGTAACAAGGCATACATTATATTTTCTAATCCTCATGCATTGATATACTAGCATAGGCATCAAATCAACATGCATTTCATCCATACATTACACATATATCTCATATGCAATTCACTTATATATGTCTCATAATAAAAGAATGGAATTAACACCACAATCCATCATACATATATCTCCTATGCAATTCACTTACATATGTCTCATCAATACATAACAAATTCACTTGCATAAGTCTCATTAATATGAATTTTTATCCATACATTAAACATACATCTCATCAATATGCAATATGTGATTTAATTTCTCATAATAAAAGGATGGATTTCATACTACAATTCATCGTTAAAATGGTATTTATTTGTATTTTGGTTTCCCTTATCATAATTCATTCATTAGAGTTCATTTAGAGTCTTCAAAAAGTAAAACAGAGCAATTTCAACCTCAAGCACAGCTTGGCCATGTCACAGAGCACGACCGTACTTGACGTTGTGCAAACCGTGCTGCAAAAATCACAAAACAACCTAAAACATGGCCTGGTCGTGCCTCGAAACACGACCGTGTTTCGCGCTGCAAACTCACAACCAGCCTGACTGTCCATCACTCTTTAAGCCATAACTAATTCATTTTAACTCTAATTAAGGTGATTTTGGTGTGTATGGAAATATAAGTCAATTATCTACAAATTTTATGTTTACTAATTTAACAAATTAGAAACAAAAATAGGTGAAAAAGGTGTTCGAAAATAGCATTGTGACTCTGTGTGTTAGATCTTATCTTTCTTCACTCGTCCAGACATATCTATTTCATTTCAATTCCGGTTAAGGTGATTCTAGAGGTATTAGAAAGCTAAGAAATAAGGCTACAACTCATATGTTGAACATATTTCTAAATTTGACATAAATCATAACCTCCAGAACAAACCATTCAGAGCATCGATTTTCACCATTTTCAAGCTAATTTCAGCAAACACATGTATGATCTATGCTTCCAAACTCTCACTTTTCATGGCTAAGCATAAATATTCATCATGCACCATCAAAATAGGATATTTACAACAATTTTAGATCATTCAAAATACATGAAATTCCATGGAAAGATTAGTCATGATGATTAGAGAAGATTGAATGCTTAGATGCATAAAAATTACCTTAGATTCCTTCTCTTGACCTTTCTCTCTCCTATCTTTCTTCTTCTTCTTTCCTCCTTCTCTTAGTTCCTCTCTTTCTCTTCTCCCTTGTGTCATAGCCCCTCTTGGATATTTTCCCCCTTGGCTTAGTTGACTTCACCTCTAAGTCAAGAAAAAATATTTGTTTAATCCAATCTTCTCCAACAAGCTATTCCTTCCTTAACTAATGCCCCACAAAAGCCTAACTATTACAAGATTGCCACTCCATTAGATTGTGAGTAACTCCTTGACTAAGGCCTTGTTTGACTTCCTCAAATTCTCCAAATGCTTTAATTCCTCTATTAGGAAGATACTAATAGGCTTTAAAGTCACATCCAAAGGCATATATCTAGCTTCTTTCTTGATATTCTGTTCTAGCCCCAAAGAATTAAGGAATTACAATTTCTTCCCTTCACCATCACCTGTTGTTAGCAAACAATGTTTCCAATAGGATTCCTCCTCAAAAATCATTATTTTTACATATGCCACATCATTTAAAACAGAGGTTTCAGTATAACTCAAAATTTTTAGTCTCAGTACAATTCCTCTGTCAAAAACTTCCTAATTAGGGTTATCACATATACATGCCCTTTTCCAAGGCAATCTTATAGCTTTACATATTAATGCCACGTGCACAATATATTTCCTTTACTATATGATGAGAAATACATTTAGAATCACATATTCAATTAGTTTAAAAATCTATTTTTAAAACCATACTCTTCTTGAATTATATGCCAGATAATAAATAAATCAGGTAATTTAATCCATTTCAGAGACATATAAAGGTATAAATATCTTATAAATATAACTAATTATATATTTAAAGTTCCAGAAGACCATAGGGTAAGTCATAGAAAGAATTATCTACTCACAAGGTAAGGCTCCAAGTTGAACAGCCCTAAAATGTTCTTTTTCTATTCAAATTTGACTAAATAGACCTCAAAATAAAGTTCGGAGAGTCCAAAAATATAAGAAATGACTCCAGGAGCTTAGTCAACACTGATCAATTGATGGGGTACTGTTCATGATCGGAAATACTATTCACATCGATAGGAATCACTATTCATGCGGTCGGAATTACTGTTTGCACCTATTGGAATCATTATTCACGCTGGTCGGGGTTATTGTTCATGACACCAAAAGTTGTCAGATGACTGAAATTTCATATTCTATAGTTTATCTATCTCCTGAATCTATTTACGGTGTTAGATTTTCAATTTGAAGTCTCTAAATAGGAGTTTCAGAACTTACTTTTTTCAAAGATTTTCTACTTCTGATCTGCAACAATTCTACGGCCGATTTGAAAAAGTATTCAGCCAATATTGTATTACTATTTGTCTTGAATTCAGGGGTACCTTTAATTTTAGGATCGGAGGCTTGAAAGTACTCCAGATCTAGAGAGAAAAAATGAGGAGAGAGAAAGCACTATTTATACTACTCATTCGCCTCGTTTCTAGAAATTTTTCTTTCTTTTTTTAATATTGATAGAGGGACCATTCTACAAATAATCAATTTTTGAGAGAGTTCCTTGCAAATTTCATTATTTGCATTTTAACCCCTAAACTTTTAAGAAATTACAATTTGACCCCAAAAATATTAATAAGTTTTCATTTTTGTAACATCCCTAATTTCATTTCATTTAAAAATAAAGGTACAAAAATATTTAATTTAACATCCCTAATTTCGTTTCTTTTATTAATAAAGGTACATAAATATTTAATTAAGCAAATAAAATTTATTAGACAATTTTTAGATATCTAAGGAAATATAATCCTTAGAAATTCTTCACCTTATGTGTATGCATAGAAAATGTTTCTAACATAAAGAAAATAGGTAAAGAGAGAAAACCTAATAGAAAAAAAAAATTAGAAATTACATACTAAATAAAGGCGAAATTATTGGGTGAGGAAGATACATTTTTGTGAAGCAAGTAAAGGTCTTAAAATTTCAAGAATATTGGATTCGGGTAATTTTTCCTAATTCAAGAGTTAGAGTTACTAAGTTTAACATCTCCACCCATTTATTGGGCTTTCACCTATGGAAACTTCATATAGAGTTTTCCACTTCACATGAATTTCTAGCAAGCCAATAGGATAGCCCAAGTAAAACATAAAACATAGACTTGGACTAGGATATAGAAGTTGGACCGATAGCCAAAAAATATGAAAATGTGATCAAGCCCTTCATGAAAGGTAGAATTTCAGCCAAAGTAAAGAAAATAGGTAAGAATGAGCCCAAATCCAAGAAGAAAAAATAAGAATCATGTGAGGAAATAGTAGTGTAATAATAATCAAGATTAGGTCATATGGCATTAAGACAAAACATCTATATCCTACATTTACAATTTCAACAAGTAGGTAATAATACATGGCATTAGGACAAAACTTCTATATCCTATGTTCATAATTTCAATGATAAAGGGGAATTTTGAGTACTTAATGGCTATATTTTATCCACTAATTCACAGTAAACTTGTGGTTATTTCCCTGCTTTTGGTTGTGCTTTGCTCTGGATACTGCTTTGGTTATTTTTATGCTTGTAGGTGAGCAAAAGGGGCCAAGAAGCAAGGGAAAACACTCATGAAAAGTGGAATATGGACTTGGAACAAGATGAGGAGGAAGCAAGGAGCAAACCCTGAAGAAATTAGAAAATTCTGAGAATGGCAGCCCCCAACACGGCCAGGCCGTGCTCTGTGCAAGAAGTGCAGGAACTCCCGAGAATCTAGCCCGAAGCATAGCCAGGCCGTGTCTTGGAACACAGTTGTGTTTCGGGTCCATACACATCGTCTGTTTTAGGGTTTTGGCTGCCAAAATTGATATATATGAAAAGGGATACGCAGCCAAAAGGGGAGAGACATAGAAAGGCTTACTTTTACTCTGTTTTAGGCTTAGGAAACACCTTAGGATTAGGTTTAGAGTTTACTTTCATGTTCTTAGCTTAGATTTAAGATTGATTCAGCATTGTATTTCATCTCTACATTTAGCAATCCAGGTTTTGTCTTTCCATATTTAATTCTACTTCTACTTCTACTTTTTCTCTTGAACTGTATTGAACCATTGATGATTTACTTAATGATTATGGCTTTGCTTTATCTTTCTATTATGCTTGAGTAGATTTGATCTAGGGTTTCGATAAACCCACTTATGGTGTGATGATACACTATGCTAATTGAATTAAGAGAACCCTAATTTTGTTATCCATGGTTAATTAGGGTTAGATATTATGCATTGGTTATAGGAGTTGATGAATGTCTGGCCAACGTTTTATCACGTCTTAGGATATTAATTGATGGACTGAAAGGTGAAGATTAATACCGAAACCAAATTAGGGATATCTTAATCACGAAAGTAGTTTAAGGTTCTCTAGGAATGAATCAATTAGTGGGCATAAGAAAATCGATTAATTGTATTCCATGGTTGGCATAGAACTTAATGGACCTAGGTTGAATAAGAACCACGAAAGTAGGCAATTGGATTAACGTAGGTACGATTAGTAACGCTTGAAAGAGGTTGCTAGTTAATTAAGCTCAAACCATCCCCAATAACCTAGATAACTGTAATTAGAGGTGCATATTAGTTGTTGAGTATCATAAGTGTGGTGAACCGTAACCCTAGGCTTTTGTTTAATTGATTGTCTTTACTTATCTAATTGTGACAAACTTCCATCGGATTACATCGATTTAGATAGCTCGTTTCGTATAATTCTAGTAATTGACATTTTTCTTTGTGGGATACGACCCGTACTCGCCGAACTATCTATAGCTACGCCGTGCGCTTGCGGTAATTAGTAAAACATACACACAACAAGTTTTTGGCGCCATTGCCGGGGAGCAATTGTCTATATTAGATATTTTGCAAAATAATTAGACTAGATCACTTTCTTTTTATTTTTCTGCATAATTTTCTTTTGCTGATTTTTGTTCCTTTTTCTTCCTTCATAGGTGTGTAGCTATTTTATGTGAAGAGGCCACAATCTCTTTGCTAAATTTGACCCAGAGATTGAACGCACCCTACGGAGAAGAAGAAGAATACAGCAATAAAAGAATTCTGCACCTACCATGGCAGATAGAGATAACCGACCTCTCAAGGATTTTACCGCATCAGATACTCATAGCCTGAATCTCAGTATCGTAAGACCAGTTGTTGAGGCCAACAACTTTGAGCTGAAAAAGAGAGTCATCCAAACTCTCTTCAAGCCTCCTTGAGTGGAAAGCATGGAAAGGAAGTTGAGCTAATAACTTTAAATAAACACTTTGTGGGAGGCAACCCACCTTTTAATTTTTAAGTTTCTTTTCTGTTTTGTTTTCTTGCCTTTTGCTTTAGTTTTTATCTTTAATTTTAGTTGATTTCTTAGGTTACAGTTTAATGAGTATTTCCATATGATTTATAGGTCCATTCCCATATGCCCAAAGTTGAAATAAAGAATGAAAATCAAGGGAACTTGAGTAGGGTTGAAAAATGCAGCTAATTTTCGAATAATTGGAGGATCCAGCCGCCAACACGGGTAGGCTGTGTCACAGGACACGGCCGTGCCCCAAGCCTAGCCTAAGCACTCCTTACCCATGTTGGCTAACATAGGCCAAATCCAGAGTTTTTGGATTTCCAGCGCCAAGAACGGGTAAACCGTGCTGTGAAGCACGGCCGTGCTCCAGGTAAAAAAAATAGAGGGCAAAGAGAGAAAGAGCCATCTGCTATTGGCATCACCATTATAGCTTCCCTCCAGGTATAATTTTAACCTTTGCTTTGCGGCTAATTTCTTGTATCTGGATTGGAATTCCTTGATGGTTGGACTGGATTATTCCTCAGGATTGAACTAGATTGGATTATATATCTGATTATATATTTTATTCTGCAACTGTGGATTTATTAGCATGGTTTTGGGAATTTCTACAGAATTGGGACTAAATCTATACTGAATTCTCTAGTTGTTATCTGAATGGTTTTATCTGAATATGGATTTTCTGATAACTGTTACTTGCTAATTTGCTGATCTTGCCATTGATTTGAAGTTAGAATTTGACATTGGCTTTACATGTTGCTAATGTGAACCAAATACATTTAGCACCAGAGTCAGAACCCTCCACCACCTCTTTCAGAAGACCAGTGAGCACGTAAGTTCCTTCTCCCTTTTGCCTATACTTTAATTTATACTGACATTGAGGACAATGTCAAGTTTAAGCATGGGGGAGTAGACTTTAGGCTTGTGGTTTTCACTGATTGAATATTTTATCTCCTGTTTCACTGTATAATCATAAAGTTTGCTAATTTAGAGATAGATTGGCATAATATAGGTTGATTTTTAACTCATGAACATGTGATGGACAATAGGATATGAAATAGGTAGTTATTATTTTAGTCTCTCTCTTCTAGGATTAAACCTCAAATTTTTTGAAAAATATCTCATTATTGTGCTGTGAATTGTATGCTATTTTTTATTTTTAACACTATGAGAGTGTGGAGGTAGGGACAGGTGAAAAATGAGGGAATGTGCACCCCAAAAAGTTTTCACTCTGAGTACCCCTTCAAGGCACCAAAAAGGCCTTAGTATGAGTACCTAGATGCCTTTACCCTAGTGAGATGGAGCATAAAATGCACTCACTGCATATTTCTAATAAAATAAATGAAAAAAAAATTTTTGATGATGGAAAGTAAAAGAGTTTAAGTGAGAAAAATAGTGATAAAATAGAAATAAGGGTAAGGCAACATAGGGAGATCTAAAGGATGAGGTGTCCTACTTGAGTGTCGAAAAATCAATTAGATGCATACATTCAAAGGTACCAATAGAAGAAGATATATAATAGGAGAATTTTGGTTTAGTTTTAGAAGAACAGAGACTATCTAGTAAATTTCTATTCATATATCTATTGTATTCACATTGATTGAGTGACAAATTACCTGTATTGCACTTTTATTTATTCTAGAATCTAATTGCATCTTTCCCGCTTCCTAATATAATATGTTATTTGCTTGAGGACAAGCAAAGGTTTAAGCATGGGGGAGTTAATAAAGGGGAATTTTGAGTACTTAATGGCTCTATTTTATCCTCTAATTCATAGTAAACTTGTGGTTATTTCCCTGCTTTTGGTTATGCTTTGCTTTGGATACTGCTTTGGTTGTTTTTATGCTTGTAGGTGAGCAAAAGGGGCCAAGAAGCAAGGGAAAACACTCATGAAAAGTGGCATATGGACTTGGAACAAGATGAGGAGGAAGCAAGGAGCAAACCCTAAAGAAATCAGCAAATTCTGAGCATAGCAGCCCCCAACACGGCCAGACCATGCTTAGTGGCATGAAACACGGCCAGGCCGTGCTATGTGGAAGATTTGCAGGAACTCCCGAGAATCCAGCCCGAAGCACAGCCAATCCGTATCCTGGAACACGGCCGTGCTTCGGGTCTGTACACATCGTCTTTTTTAGGGTTTTGACTGCCAAAATTGATATATATGAAAATGGATACGCAGCCAAAAGGGGAGAGACGCAGAGAGGCTTACTTTTAGTCTGTTTTAGGCTTAGGAAACACCTTAGGATTAGGTTTAGAGTAGAATTAGAGTTTACTTTCATGTTCTTAGCTTAGATTTAAGATTAATTCAGCATTGTATTTCATCTCAACATTCAGCAATCCAGGTTTTGTCTTTCCATATTTAATTCTACTTCTACTTCTACTTTTTCTCTTGAACTGTATTGAACCATTGATGATTTACTTAATGATTATGGCTTTGATTTATCTTTCTATTATGCTTGAGTAGATTTGATCTAGGGTTTCGATAAACCCACTTATGGTGTGATGATACACTATGCTAATTGAATTAATGGAACCCTAATTTTGTTATTCATGGTTAATTAGGATTAGCTATTATGCATTGGTTATAGGAGTTGATGAAGGTCTGGCAAACGTTTTATCACGTCTTAGGATATTAATTGATGGACTGAAAGGTGAAGATTAATACCGGAACCAAATTAGGGATATCTTAATCACGAAAGTAGTTTAAGGTTCTCTAGGAATGGATCAATTAGTGGGCATAAGAAAACCGATTAATTGTATTCCATGGTTGGCATAGAACTTAATGGACCTAGGTTGAACTAAGAACCACAAAAGTGGGCAATTGGATTAACGTAGGTACGATTAGTAACGCTTAAAAGAGGTTGCTAGTTAATTAAGGTCAAACCATCCCCAATAACCTAGATAACTGTAATTAGAGGTGCATATTAGTTGTTGAGTATCATAAATGTGGTTAACCGTAACCCTAGGCTTTTGTTTAATTGATTGTCTTTACTTATTTAATTGTGACAAACTTCCATCGGATTACATCGATTTAGATAGCTCGTTTCGTATAATTCTAGTAATTGACATTTTTCTCTGTGGGATACAACCCGTACTTACTGGACTAGCTACAGCTACGCCGTGCGCTTGCGGTAATTAGTAAAACATACACACAACATTCAACAAGTGGGTAATAATACATAGCATTATGATAAAACATCTTTATCCTACATAAATAATTTCATCCAAGTAAGGAAGACTCAAGGGCTGAAAATTTGCCACCTAGAAAGGAAAACCTATCATACTTAAGTGAGACAAAAGAAAAAGGAAATGAATCCCTAAATCAGAGGGACATTGTCCCTTATCTTAAGAATATTTTATCATGATTTTCAAAATAAAAATCTCCTTTTGCTATGCATATCTTGACTAAGGGAGAGGAAAACAAGAACATGAGTTGTCTTTCTTTAAAAAACAACCAAGTGCATCCTAATTGTGATAAGGTAGACCCATGATCATGAAAGTTGAACCACTTGATAGTTTATTTAAGAAAAACCCACCCTTATAAAATTATAATTTTGTCCAAGTGAGGGATAGGAAAAATAAAAGCATGGTAGAGTGAGGAAAGGAGAGAAAGAGAGGAGAAGAAAGGAAGGAAGAAGAAGGAGAAGTCTAGAGCACTAAGTACTCAAGGTAAGTTAGCTTAATCTCCACTTGAATCCATCTTTTCTCTTCATCAATGAGGTTCAAAAACTCACCCTCCTTCTCTTATTTAAGCTGCTAGAAAAGCTAAGGTAAGGGAGGAATCTTGCTACTTCCTTTAAGAGGAAACAAGAAAAAGAATTCACTAAGTGAGTTAGGGAGATCTTTAGGTAGGTTTAACAATATCTCTTTTTGAAGTAAAGTTTTGATGAAATTTACAATATTTGCTACTTTAATGATTGGTCATGGATGTTGCTATATCATGTTACATGTTATTTTGCATATGATGTATGTTTTGAACATTTTCAATTAGTGAGAAAAGTTCTGCATAAGTTTGGCTATGGGTGGTAAAATTTTATGATTTTTATGATGCTATTTTTTATATTTGAATGTGGTGAAAAATTTATGGAATATGATTAGATGTAAAGAAAATGAAAGAGGATCTAATGTAATGATGAACTAAAACATTAAGAAATGTTTGGTTAGGAAACTGGATTTCGGAGTAACCAGGGAAGCTTCTATTTTTGAAATTTTATGAAGAATTGGTTAGAAATTAAAAGAAAATGGTTAACATGAAAAATGTAGATCTACGTCTCATAGAATTTTAGTCACTTAAATCACTGAATTTGGAGTCTAGATAAGGGAGATATTTTTGATATGTAAGAAGTGTTCAGAAAATGGTTAACTAAGGAAGAATCTCTCAGGTATGCTTCTGTGTTTGAATTTCTGGGATAAATCTGTAGGGAATTAAAGAAATGCTTAACATTAAAAATGTAAATATATGTCTCAAGAATTTTTATTCACTGGAATCATTCAAATTGGAATCAATATGAGGGAGATATGGTCAGATTAGTAAGCAGAGGTCAGAAACAAGCTAACTAGGGAAGAATATGTTAAGTATGCTTATGTGTTTGAATTTCTGGGCAAATTCTGTAGGGAATTAAAGGAAATTGTTAACATAATAAGTAAATATATATATATGTATCACGAATCTATAGGCTCTTAAATCACTTAATATGTAGTCTATATGAGAGAGATATGGTTGATTGATGAGTAAAGGTCAGAATCAATCTTGAATCCAGGTCGGTAAATGTAAGCCTTTTTGTTTTCAATTTTATGGGAGTAATTAGTAAGGCATCTGAAGAAATAATAAACATGAAAGTTGTATACACGTGTCTTAGGGTTTTATAGGATTTGGCATCACCTCAATTAAAGTTCGTATGTGGGAGATATGGTCTGATTAGTAAGTAGAGGTCTGAACCTACCCGAGAAGAACTAACATTGAATTTGAGAAAGTAGTAACACCACGATTACTTAAGATTTCACTAAAATGTTCAACATAAGGGTTTTAGAGGATTGTCTTATCTTTCAATTAACACCAAGATCACCTCAATCATATTTAAAATGAGGGTGTTATGCTTTATTTAGTGAGAGAGGATAATAATATTTAAAAAAAAGAATCTTATAAATGAAAATAATAAATGACTATTGTATGCCATAGCCATTGCCATTACATGAACTCTTTACTATCTTAAGTGTGTAATTTTGACATGGAAATATTTTATAAAGTGATATTTGAAACGATTATGTTCATGGCATGATTACCAATGATTTTTGGTAATGATTATATTTTGAGGAAAAATTATGGCATGGGAGTATAATGAACATACTTGTTATTGAAATCATATTTTTGGCTATTAATGTGAAAGGAAAAAAAAGAAAAGAGTACAGTGATGTAACGCCCCCAATTTATGTTACGTAAAATAAACATTTTTTTAATTATTATTTCCGCAATCAGATATTTTTTATAAAGATACATAATTCAATTCTTTATCAAGGGAACAGATACATTTAGAATCTCTCATGTATACACAATATACAGATCAAGTCTATAAACATCAAAGTACAGCAGAAACGGGGATCCTGCCTGTAGCGTTCAAAGCACTCTAGAATACAAACATAGTATAATTCAAAGACCGTGAGTCTTGGAAGCAACGTAGACTCACCCAGAGAATATATCACCTATCTGCCGAATCAGACTCTGATATTCTTATCTGAAAAATGTGGAAATATCATGTAGTGAGTTTGATAACTCAGTGAGCAAATAATTCCTCTAATGACCTCTTAGGTCAGCATATAGATGTACTTATATTTTAAACTATGTCACATAGAAAATACAGTTTAGAAGTACATTCATATGGGACCCGTATTTCAAATATTCTCAAATCAAAGGATATTCAGATATCCAAAACCATATGCTGTACGGTATGATCATTAAACAAATGTTGTTATGCTCAGCTGTATAAGCTATAGTAAAATATTAAGATTTGGAGATAAAATCATCTCTTTTATTGTACCTGTCTCACTCAGTAATCTGGTCAATGTAATGAAAATATAACTCATTTGCTATATGCATAGTGACCTCGACCACAGTCACAATAAGTGATAAGGGAATGTGAGTACATCACCCTCCTGTCCCCCCACATTACCACTGTCACCAGTTGGAGAGGCCCTCCCCCCGGCTCAATCAGGCTAATAGAGCGTCCCCTATTTGGTACCGTCACAAGCCATACAACTAGCTGATATTCATCAATGCATATAAATATATGTAAAATTATCAAGCAACTAGCCATAAGCTTTATGCTTGTCATATTTATCAAGCAACTCGTTATAAGCTTTACGCTTGCCATTCAATCTCATTTATGATATGACATGCATCATTTTCACAAGTATATAGCTTTACAAATCAATGCATCGTGCACATAATATTCACTTTATCAAATAATGAGAAATACATTTAGAACCACATATTCAATGAGTTCCAAAATCTATTTCTAAAATCATACTCTTCTTGAACTATGTGCCAATTCGTAAGTATAACAGATATTTTAACACATTTAATAAACTTATAATAGCATAAATAATTTATAAACAGAAACAATAATACATTTATAGTTCAAGAAAAGCATGGGACAAGTCATAGAAAGAATTATCTACTCACAGGGTAGGGCTCCTATTGGACAGCCTTAAAATGTATTTTTCCAATTAGAATTTAACCAATTAGATCTCAAAAACGTGCCCGGAGGGTCCAATGACTTAGAAAATGGCTCCGAAGCTTGGTTACTATTCATCGCCAGAAAATACTATTCACCAAGAACAAAAAGTTGTCAGATAGCTGAAAAATTTTATATCCTAAGGTTTATCTAACACCTAAATCTATCTACGGTGTCAGATTTTCAATTAGAGGTGTCTAAGTAAGAGTTTTAGAGTTTAACTTTTTCTGAGATTTTCTACTTCAGATCTACGGCGATTCAACGACTGATTTGAAAAATTAATCAGTCAAAATCGTAGTATTCTTCGTCCTGAATCCAGTGGTATCCTCAGTTTGGAGATCGGAAGCCAATAGTCACTCCAAATTTAAAGAGAAAATTAAAAGTTACTATTCACTCACTATTCATCCATTTTTCAGTTTTTCCGTAGCCGTCTCCTTGTCTCCCCCTTCCCCTTTTTATTTTATTTTTATAATAATAACAATAATAATAATAATTTAATAATTGAATAAAAGTATTTTATTTTATTTCATATAAATTCTGTTTTTCATCCTAAAATATCCCAAAAATTTCTAAAAATTTACATTCTCATAAACCTTTAGTTAAACTCTTAAATCATGATTTTTCTTCATAAAAAATCTTAATAAAACAAATCACAAAATAAATATCTTTATACATAATAAAAGAAATAATATTTCTAAAAATACAACAAAATTGTATTAAAGGCCAATATAATTATTTTAAGCAAAACAATAATTATTTTAATTAAAAATATACTTATTTTTAGCAGAGCATAATATTTTTAAACAAATAAAAATATTTTTTTTTATAACAAAACGTTATTATTGAAAAACAAAAATTACGGGATGTTACAAGTGACATGGCAATCCGTGTGGTGCACCAGTAGGAGATGCCCTACCAACGGCTATGATTATGTTAATGAAAAAAGAAATTGAGCCATATCGCACGGAGCGAGAAAAAGTCTGTATCGGAGAGTATAAAGTACTCACCCTAACTGCAGTAGCTTGATATGAAAATAAGTTTATAGCCATCATATGATATTCTGAAAAATAGTTATTCATGCCATACATGTCATAATTGTACGATTTTCATGTTTATAGATAAAGTGCTTTCATGTGACCTAAAGATATTTGTTGTAGTTTATACAAATGAACATGACATAATGAGTTATATTGAGGATAATTATGATTTATTGTTAAACATACTAGGATTTAATTCTCACTATATTTTCATATCATGTTTAGAAAATTAAGTTATGCAGATATTCTCTATGATCGACTTTTAGCGTACATTGAGTCAAGTTGGCTAAGATCCCGGTGAAGTTGCAATCACCCACACCCATATCACCAGAACTGGTCAATATGGAGAAATAAAATGTAGACTTATATTTGTTTAATTTTTTGTACAGATGTTTTGATTAATAATGTGTATGTCAATCTAGAATTGTATAAGTGTTAATGGTATTTCATAAACCTTAATTTTTTTTGGATAATTTAATTGAATGTTATTATGAGTTAAATAGTTAGAAGTAAAGAGGTAATGACTTCATGGAATTTTAGAAATATATATATGTGTATATATGTAAAAAAATATGGATTTGTTACAATTTTCATCCCTAAAATCTTTCAATTACATCCCTACTCTTTTATTTCTTTTAATAATCCATACATAAATGAAAATTACTAAATCTTAAGGGTGTTACATTAGGGAGTGATTTGGATAGAGGTTCCGTTGGAAAGAGGTCTAGCATTGTATCCCTTACTGTAAACATACCCTATAACATCCTCTCATTTTGTTAAATAGAAAATAATTTTAAATGGTGAAGAGAAGGAAAGAAAATGAAATAATACATTAAAGGAAACCATCGAAAATAATAAAATAACTAAATCACAAAAAGGAAAACTAGAAGGGGCAAAATTGTAATTTCCTCATTGTTTGAGGCTAGAATCGAACGTCAAGTAATGAGTTAGAGTTATGTTTTGGGTGTGACTCTAAAACCCATTGGAATCTTCCAAAGATAAGAATGAAAGGATTTGAAGAATTTGAGGAATCCAAACAAGGCCTTAAGTAATAGGTAGTTAGGATGTAATGGAGTGGCAAACTTGTAAATATGTAATAGTTGGAAGGGAAAAGGGCCTTCTAGAATAAGTTATTTTTTAAATATTTTCTTCGTGACTTTATGAAGAAGTCGACCAAGGGGAAAGGAAGTAGAAGAAAAAGCAGCCAAGAGAGCAAAAGAAGAGAGGAAAATTGAGAGAGAAGAGGAGAGAAAGAAAGAGAGAGAAAGGTAGAGAAAGGGCCTAAGGTAATCTTATATGTTTTTAGTCCCCTTCAATCTTATTTTCTACTCATGTTTGGCTTCCTAAAAGATGGATTTTAATGGTAAAAATGCAGGGATTTTGTAGAAAAGAAGAAGAAACAAAGGGTGATTAAAGAAGAAGAAGGCCAATGGTGTCTTAGTGGGTAGGTTTAACAATAATCCTTCATTGGAATTCCATGTCTTTTGGAAGATCTAAAGTGTTTCAAATCTCATACATTGATGAATATGATGCATATTTAAGATTATCCATGTAGAGTAAAGGTTTGGATGCATATGTAAGATATGTATTGTTTTGAAATTCGTCTTTCAAAAGGGTGAAAATCGATGCTTTCAATGGACGATTTTGAGAGTTGGAATTTGTGTCGAATTTAGAAATATTTTTAACACAAAAGTTGTATTCTAATGTCGTAACTTTTTAATCCCTTTAGAATTAATTCAATCAAATTTAATATGAAAAATTTATGCCATAGTGAGTAAAGAGAGGTCAGATCTAGCGCATAGAGTCAAGATGTTGAATTTTTGACACTTTTACATTTGTCTTAAATCTTAATTTGTCGATGTACCAAACATAATAGTTGTATCTTATTGTGTTATCGTTCTATAGGCTCCAGAATCACCTCAATCAGAGTTGAAATAAGGATGTTATTACCTAATCAATAAGGGAAGGTCAGCCTAGTTTGAAACCTAAAGCGTGGACAACCAAGATCATAGTCATGTTGCAGGACACGACCAAGCCATGTTCTACACGAGTTAGGGTTTTGTGTAGCCTAGAGCATGGTTGTGTTCTAAGACATGGCCAAGCTGGGTTAGGTGCTAGTTTAGCTTAGTTTCAACTACATTCTACCCTAAATGAACCTCATTAACTAGATGATAATTATAGAAACCAAATTGAAAAAGAATGCCCTATAATGTTTGCGATACAATTCTAGTTTTCACCATTTATTGTACTAACAAGAATGACATATATTGTGTATTAATACATATTTGTTAAATGATGAGGATGATAATATGATGTCTATACTATTGCATCCATGCATGATGATTAGATGATATAATATATACATTGTTACATGATGATATATGTAACATCCCTAATTACGTTTCTTTTATTAATGGTACATAAATCTTTAATTTAAGAAATAAAATTTATTAAACAATTTTTAGATATCTTCGAAATATAGGCTTTAGAAATTCTTCACCTTATGTGTATGCATAGAAAATATTTCTAACATTAAGGGAATAGGTAAATAGAGAAAACTTAATAGGAAAAATTAGAAATGATATCCTAAAGAGAGGCAAAATTCTTGGGCAAGGAAGATAAATTTTTGGAAGTAAAGGTTTTAAAATTTCAAGAAGATTGGATTAGGGTAATTTTTTCTAATTCAAGAGCTAGAGTTCCTAAGTTTAACATCTCCACCCATACATTGGGCCTTCACCTATGGACACTTCATTTCCACTTCACATGAGTTTTTAGCCAGCCAATTGGATATGCCAAACAAGAGTTATAACATAGACTTAGACTAAGATATAGAAGTTGGACAGATAGTCCAAAAATCATGAAAATGTGACTAAGCCCTCCATGAGAGGTAGAATTTCAACCAAAGAAAAGGAAATGGGCAAGAATGATCCTAAATTCAAGAGGAAAAAAATTTATGTGATGGAATATTGGTGTAATAATAATCAAGATTAGGTCACATGGAATTAGAACAAACTATCTATATCCTACACTCACAATTTTAGCAAGCCATATGATGATATAGTAGGTAATATTACATGGCATTATGACAAAACATCCCTATCCTACACAAATAATTTTAGCTAAGGAAGGGAGACTCAAGGTCTTGCTATTTGCCACCTAAAAAGGCAAACCTATCATACTTAAGTGAGACAAAAGAAAAAGGAAATGAATTCCTAAATCAAAGGGACATTGTCCCTTGTCTTAAGAACATTTCATCATGATTTTCAAATACAAATCTCCTTTTTCTATGCATATCTTGATTAAGGGAGAGGAAGACAAGAACATGAGTTGTCTTCCCCTAAAAAACATCCAAGTGCATCCTAATTGTGATAAGTTAGACCCATAATTATGAGAAAATGACCACTTGATAATTTATTTAAGCAAAAACCACTCTTATAACATTAGAATTTCATCCAAGTGAGGGAGAGGGAAAAATAGAAGGTAGAGTGAGGAAATGAGAGAAAGAGAGGAAGGAAGAAGAATGAGAAATCTAGATGACTAGGTACTCAAGATAAGTTAGCTTAATCTCTACTTAAATCTATATTTTCTCTTCATTCTTGGGGTTCAAAACTCACCCTCCTTCTCTTATTTACACTGCTGAAAAAGCTAAGGGAAGGGAGGAATCTTGCCACTTCCTTTAATAGGAAAAAAGAAAAAGAATTCACTAAGTGAGTTAGGGAGATCTTTAGGTAAGTTTAACAATATCTCTTTTTGAAGAAAAGCTTTGAAATTTATAAAATTTATATTGGATTTTGATCCTATAACTTTGATTAAATTTACAATATTTTCTACTTTGATGATTGGCCATGGATGTTGTTATATCATGGTACATGTTGATCTTGCATGTAATGTATGTTTGAATGCTTAGGTTGGTGTGGAAGGTTTTGCATAGGTATGGCTATGGGTGGCAAACTTTTAGGGTTTTGTGCTTCTGTTATGTATATTTAAATGTGGTGAAAAATTGATAGGATATGGTTAGATTGATAAAATGAATATGGCCTTATACAATTGAAAGAAGACCATGAGAAATTTCTGTTGGAAAACACCTTTAATAATACATGATTTAATTTCTATTTTCTTGAGAAGTTAATGATGGAATATGTTAAATTAAGTGTAAGGAATCTAATTAAAATTCTGAAATGAGTAATCTTATGGTTAGATTAGTAAGCAGTGGTCAGAAATTAGCTAACCAGGGAAAAATCCATTAAGTATACTTCCGTGTTTGAATTTCTTGGCAAAATATGTAGAGAATTAAAGGAAGTTATTACCATAATAAATATAGATATGTGTCCCACGAATATATAGGCTCTAAAATCACTTAATTTTAAGTCCATATAAGGGGGATATGGCTTATTAATGAGCAGAGGTAAGAATTAATCTAGAATCTAGGGTGGTAAATATAAACGTTGTTGTTTTTATTTTTTGGGAATAATTCGTAAGGAATTTGAAAACATGAAAAACATGAAAGTTTTAGATAAGTGTCTTAACCTTTTATAAGTTTTTGAATCATTTCAATTGGAGTTCGTATGAGGGAGACATAAGTGAGGAAAAATCACAGAACACTGTCAGGCCGTGTTCTGGGTTGCTTCAGCACAAGTATGCCATGTTTAGGGCTATTTTTGAGTACGTTTGAAGTATTTTTCAAGCATGGCTGTGTCTTGAAACATGGACAAGCCGTGTTCGAAGCTCGTAAAGCTTATTTTCAACATTTTTTTAGCCTAAATGAATCTCATTAACTATAAGATAATAATAGAAACCAAATTGAACAAGAATGCCCTATAAAATTTGGGAAAACATGTGTTGAAATGATATAAGTTCGAGAAAAGTAACTAGAGGCCAAGCATAAAGAAAATGAAAAGATGAAAATAATATTTAATAAAGAAGAAGAATCTTATAAATGAAAATAACAAATGACTAGTGTATGTTTTAGCCATTGCCATTGCATGAACTCCTTACCATCTTAAGTGTGTAATTTTGACATAAAACTATTTTATAAAGTGATATGAGAAAATAGTTATGATGATGGCATGATTACATTTTACCAATGATTTTTTTAGGTAATGATTATGCTTTGATGATAAATTATGGCATGTGAGTATAATGAACATACGTATTATTGAAGTCATATTTTTGGCTATTAACGTAAAAAGGAAAGAAAAGGGACGAGTACGGCCACATGGTAGTTCTTTTGGTGCACCAATAGAGGACACCCCACTCATGGCTATGATTATGATAATGAGAAAAGAAAGAGAAAGTGTGCCATGTCGGATGGAGCAAGAAAAGCCTGTACCAGAAGGTAAAAAGTACTCACCCTGACCGGGGTAGCTTGATATAAAAATAAGTTAATAGTGACAAACATCATTTCTATATATTATTTGATCATCATGTATAGTGTTTTCATCCTCTCCTACACTTATTTCTATCACTTAAGCTAGGTTTTATGATTTGAGATTTATTTTGGTCTTTGAGATTTTTTCCAGCAATTCCATCTTTTTGAACCTGTCTGTGTATTTCGGTTATATTTGGAGTTTGAAACCACCAAAAATTCTGATTTCAGTCTTGTAGGAAAGCTAAGACAAATGTCCATAACTTTCATGAAGAGCCCAAGATCCAATTCGGAGGTCCAATAGGCCGAATTGGACCAAGAGTCCAATACATGGGCAGCATAAACAGAATCTGACCTTTGGGTGTTTCGATGGCCATAAACTGAGTTAGAAATGTCCCTTTGGCATGATTTCGGTGGCCCTGGAACCCTATGACGTAGAGGAATAATTCATATGAAGACCACTTTGCCATCCAGAGGCATCTGGGACCCCTAATTAGTGGTGCAAGGCTGGAGAAACACATGCAGCCGAAAGCAGAGCTGTCACATGTTGTCCTGGTCGGTTTTAATGATTAAGATTCCCTTCCTTTGGTCTAAGTGGGGGGAATTCGGAATTCAGACCACTTACCACTCTCATACACACATCTATCTTCATCTTCATCCTCTGGAGAGAGCTTGGACATCCATGGCAGAGTAGAGAACTTTGTAACCAGCTGGACTTCCTCTTGAATTCGGTTAGGTTTTGAGATTCAGTTTGTATTGTAATCAAGTTTACATCATCTTCTTTGTTCTCTGAAATATTTCGAATCTTGTATGAATATATAGAGATTTCTGTTATCCATTCAAGTTTGATGTATGAGATAGAATTTTGATTGATAAACCTTGATTATATTGCATGAAACAAAGGAAATAGACTGGTTGATATTTGATCTTCAGATAAATAGCAGATTACAAGTTGTATGTGATAGCATGAATTTGTAATATATGTTGTTATCGAATTTTGAATGATGAAGGTTATGATGCAGATATTTCGATTATAACTGAAAATCAACCAACAACTTGATTGATCATTTTTAGTCTAGGATAAATCGAACGAATTCTTGAAGAACGTCTAGTGAGGTTACATTTTCGGTAATATAATCTTTGTCCAATTTTCCAATTGTGATCTAGTTGATTGTGATAAAATCCAACCCCCCCCGTTAGGGTCTTGAAACTATCATTTAACATTAGCATTCCTTGAGAGACGATCCGGAGTTACCCTATACTACATTATAGGGGTTCGGTAATATTTTTGGTAGATCACGGCAATTCTCATCAAATAGCCATCATATAATATTCTGGAAATAGTCATTCATGCCATACATGTCATTACTGTACAATTTTCATGTGCATAGATAAAGTGCATTCATGTGACCTAAGATATTTGTTATAGCTTATACAGATGAACATGACAAGATGAGCTATATTGATGATAATTATGATTTATTGTTGAACCTACTGGTATTTAATTCTCACTATATTTCCAAATCATGTTCAAAAGAACAAATATGCAAATATTCTCTATGATCGGCTTTTAGAGTACATTGTGTTAAGTTGGCTAAGATCCTGGTAAAGGTGCAACAACCCACACCCGTATCCCTGGAATTGGTGAACATGGATGAATAATATGTAGAAATATATGTGTTTGTCTTTTCTACGGATGTTTTTAATTAATAATGTGTATGTGAACCCAGAATTGTATCAGTGTTAATGGTATACTATAAACTTTAATTATGCTTGATTAATTCAATGTTATTATAAGTTAAATAGTTAGAAGTAATAGGTAATCCCTTCATGGGATTTTACAAATATATATGTATATATATAAAAAAAATTGGAGTTGTTACAATATATGTATTAATTCATACATGTTAAATGATGTGATAATGATGGAAAATATGATGATGACAATGAATAAGAGAATGATGTTATGCATGTGTTTAAATATGAGAAACAAAGAAAAGTCATCAGGATAACCCTTACAATAGTAAGGTGACTAGATGGGTCGTATGCCTTTTGAGACAATACCGAATAGGGGATACCCTGTTAGCCTGATTGAGTTGAGTGGGAGTTTGGCCACACTGATCAAGTAACAACAGTGTGTGAGTAATGAGTGGGAGAATGAATCACATTACCCTGTTGTTGAAACAGAGATGGGTATTAGTGGTATGTGAGTAGCAAGTGGGAAAATAGCTCACGTTACCTTATTATTGAGACAGAGATGTGTAACATTGGCATGTAAGTAGTGGGCGGGAGATTGGTTCACATTGCTTTGTTAGTAAGACAGAAATGAATGATGAATAATCAGCCACTATGTGTAATGTTTTTCTATATAGTGAATGTGATTATCATATATATATGACATGCTATACATTAAGCATGTCTTTAGCATGTTTTAAGTTGGTTTTTATTTAATTTGAGAAGGAAATAAATAAGATTTAATTGAGTTTTGTGTTTTATATTTTAGGAATAATAAAGAAGAAAAGAAGAGGAAAATAGAGAGAAAATATGGAAAAATGCTTATTTTCGACCTTCTGTCAGTAATTGAGGCATATCTCTCTCATTTGAACTTTGATTGAGGTGATTATAGCAGCTATGAAAACATAGAGCTACAACTTTTATATTTGACACAGAATCCGAAAGTTTTTGGACATTGCATTAAGGCGAATCCATATTTTCTCAAGATTTGGGATTTTGAGAGCTTTGATAAGTGACAAGGGAACACATTTTTGCAATAGGACTACTGAAGCCCTATTAAAGAAATATAATGTCACTCATAAATTTTCAACTGCATACCACCCCAACTGTAGGGATTGGAGTCTCAGATTAGATGATGCTCTATGGGCATTCAGAACAACCTATAAGACCCCAATTGGTATGTCTCCATATAGGTTAGCATTTGGAAAAACTTGTCATCTTTCAGTTGAATTGGAATATAAAGTATTTTGGGCTATAAAGAAATTTAACATGAATCTGGAAAAAAGTATAGAATACAAAAAATTACAGCTTCAAGAATTAAAGGAAATTAGAAATGAGGCCTATGAAAATGTAAATATCTATAAGGCCAAAACTAAACTCCTACACGATCGTATGATTTCACGTAAGGAGTTCACTAAAGGATAGAAAGTCCTCCTCTATAATTCTAGTTTTAGATTGTTCCTACGTAAGTTTCATTCTAGATGGGAGGAGCCATTTATTGTTACTGATATTTTTTCTCATGGTTTAGTGGAAATAAAAAGCATGGATAATCAGAATAGCTTTAAAGTCAACGGCCATAGGCTAAAACCATATTATGAAGGATTTCAGCAAAAGGAACCACAATGGACAACTCTTGAAGATCCTCTATAAATTTATGAGTTTACGTCGAGCCAACGACGTTAAACAAAGGTGCTGCTTGGGAGGAAACCCAACAAATCTTCTTTTTCTTAATTTGTTTTCTTTTTACTTTGTAAAAAATTTGACCTACGCACGAATAGCGCCGCGACGCTCGAAACCCAGAAAAGGTGAGTGCTGCGGCACTCCCGACCCAGAATGGGCAAGTGCTGTAGCGCTCTCTATAAGAGGTTCGAGGCCTCTTCATCTCCCACACCCAATTTTGCACTCCCCTTCACCCACAAACACAATTTCCTGCATTCAATCAACCATAATAACCTCCCATTACGTTTCCTTACTTGAATTAAGTAATTTTTCATCTTCTTTTACAAGATTTAACAACTCTTTCAGCAATTGGTTTGGATTCATTGGAAGTTTTCTAGGGTTTCTAAGGCAAATTTGATCTTCCATTTTCTAGCCACAAATCAAGCTCAATTGGGTACGGTTTTCTTCATATTTCCTACTATAGATTGATCTCCATACTCCATTGTTACTTGGTTGCACTTAATTGGGATTTCAAGTTAGGAATCTACTACCCATTCTTCTCATATTTTAAGAGCACACACCAAGTGTTCGGTAAAATGCCGCAATGAGCTTCTAAGTTCAATGGCTCCTAAAACTTCAAAATTAGGCCTCTCAAAGAGGAAGAATAGAGCCGATGACCTTCTAGCATTCGATAGCACAACATTCATGACTGAAGAGGTTTATTAGCACCACATCAAAGTGGTAGCGCACAAACCCATCATTCCAGAACAAGGATTTTTTGTCACTGCTGGGTTACCTCATAGAGACAATATGCTCTATATGCATTGGGAGATTTTCTGCAGGAATCCAGAACCAGGGGTCATTCCCGTGGTACAAGAGTTTTACTCTAATGCCATAGTCCACAAACATCATAAAGCACGAGTTAGAGGAAAGATGGTGAAATTCACTCTGCATGCCATCAATGAGTTTTACTCACTACCTGACATTGAGGATAATGAATACTCGGTGCTCCTTCAGTTATATATTGATTTTAAAGACATTATTTGAACTCTTTTCTATAGGGAGGCTTTTTGGAAATTGGATAATAATGGCCAACCAGTGTACTTTGCCAGGGCCAACATGAACAAAGTAGCTAAAACCTAGCACTATTTCGTGTCAGCAAGATTCCTGCCCAGCTTAAATATGAGTCAAGTTAGGAGGGATATTGCCATTATGAAGGCTTTTCTATTGATGTAGGAAAAATTATCCATAGATAGATGCTAGGCTGCATTAATTCTCGAGGTAGCTCCCTCTTTGTCCCAGTCTAATGACTAGTCTATGTAGGAATGTAGGAATAAACTGGGATTCCACTGAGGCTCTCATCCAACTAATAAGACCTATATCCTATGCAAACATACAAAAATATAAATGGCATGACGAAGCAAAAGAGGAGGAGTTAGGGGTTTACCCACTAACTACAGGGAAACCTAGTAGAAGTTCAGCCCTACCACCATCCTATCACATTATTGATGACTTATAGGAGCGACTGAGTGCTTGAGTCTCTAGATGAATGATCTGGCACTCTACCAATACTCCATAGCATAGCATAACAATGCTTGTTTCAGTCAGCTAGCCTATGCCTTGAACCTTCCAATAGCATTCCCAGCGCCTCCTGAACTGCCCTTTTAGCCTACACCTGAGCAGGACGAGATAGATGATGACAACTAATTGGGAAAGTTCCACTAAACCCCTCCTCATTTTATTACTTGTCTCTCCTATCTTTTTCTTTTCTATTTTACATTGGGGACAATGTAAGTTCTTAAGTGTGGGGGGGTCACTTTATGATTCAGTTGGATGATTGTATAATAAATCATACACTTATGCACTATTTACTCTGCTTCTATGATCTATGCACTTTTAGTTCCAGTTATTGAATGAGGTGAGCATGTGAACTTATTTCAATCTTTGAGTTTGTGTTAGTTAAATCAATAGCCAATGATATAAATGTTTAATTTGCTAATAGCTCTTCAGAAATGTAGGAAAATCATGATTGTGTAATTTTAATGTTCTTGCAATTTATTATTATTATGTAGTTTTTAGAATCCTAAAACTATTTTGCACAACAAATTTGGGTATTTAATTTATCTTTTACTTAAAGAAAGTTTATATAACTCAAAATATTTTATGATCTCACCAATTTTCTAAAACTTATTTAAATGCTACTTATGGCAAAATCTTAAGCTGATACTATTAATTAGGAGATGATTTAGGCATTATTTGATCAGGTTAAATCTTTCAAGTCAAACCCAAGCAATAAAATATCCTTAGCACCTATATTTTGAGCATAATTAATATATTTCTTTTTTTTTTCATACCCACTGTAGAGCCAAGAGACCAAATTTTATGATTAATTCCTTTATTTGTTTTTCCTAATTCACCCACTCCATGATTAATTTTGAAATGCTTGTAGAGCTACATTAATAAAAGGGTGGAAGGTTGAAGCAAGGACAAAAAAAAGAAAAAATCCAAAAATACGGATGAAAGTCTAAGCAATGAAAGAAAAATAGAGAATCAAGGAAAAGAAAAAAGTGAATTCAATAAAGTAAAGGAATAACTATGGGGGGGAAATTCTCCAAACTTGAGAAAGCTCAAGACAAGTATAATTAATGATGTGGTGCTGGGTGATCAAGCCTAAATTTATATCTTCTGTCTCACTATATAACCTAGTCACATTACAAGCTGATTAAAGCCCTTTTGATCATAAAAAGTAGTTTTAGCCTACATTAGTGGAGAGTAGCATGAAAAATAAGCATATGGAAATCCTAAAAAGAGATCCATACCTAAATTCTTGAGATATATAAACTTATTTGGGTGAAAGAGGGTTAAATTACTCAAAGACACACACACACCCAGGTCTCTAGAAAATAAATCATGAATTGCATTTGAGTTAAATATTGCACATAATTATTAAATTTTCTGAAATTTCTTTAAGAGCATACAATTTTCACTATGAGGTAACTTATTGGTAAGTCTTTCACTCATCTCATATATTGAATATTGTTCACATGAATTAAATTGTTTGAGGACAAGTAAAGGAGTAAGTGTGAGGGTATTTGACATGCTATAAATTAAGCATGTCTTTAGCATGTTTTAAGTTGCTTTTTATCTAATGAGTAGGAAATAAATAGGATTTAATTGAGTTTTATATTTTATGTTTTAGGAATAATAAAGAATAAAAAAAGAGGAAAAATGTGAAAAAGTGCTAATTTTTTACATTCTGTCACTAATTGAGGAATATCTCTCTCATTTGAACTCCGATTGAAGTGATTCTAGCGGTTATGGAAAGAAGAGACATAGAGCTACAACTTTCTTGTTCGGCACTTTAGAAAAATCCAAAATTTTTTAGGCACCGTGGCGCTGCGTTAAGGCCTATCCAAAGCGCTACAATGCTGAGCTATCCAGAAAAGGAGTGCCATAGCGCTAGACCCAGTACACTGTGGCACCCCCCAGTGCCAATTTTTGAAGTGCCGCCGCACCAAATTGCTAAATTGTCGATTTTTAGGTCTTTCTAACTAAATTGAAGCCCGACAGGCCGAATTTTTATCTAAAAACAATTCTAGTTCAAGGATGAGAAGCCAATCTATAGAAAGGGAAGAAAGGAAGCATCAAAGAGGATTCAAGCTCTTAATTACCTTCTTTAATTCTTGTTTAGATTTTCTTATGACCCTGCACGGCTGATTTATTTTTAGTTGGTAGAGAAAGATTGAAACCTCAAGGGATCGTTATGCATTGTGAGATTTGGAATAGATTTTATTAGTTCAATCTTAACCGGGTATTCATTTTTCATCTACTCTTCTCTTTTCTTAATGATTATTCACATAATTGCTAGGAAGGCCTACTAGTATATTGTCTGTCTTAATCTACTACTAAATTTGGTTTTAAACAAAGTTTTCATTACTGTATTCATGAAGCAAATAGGATTAAGGATTTTGGATTATAAATCATTAACCCTATGATGAATGATCAACTAAATTAAATATAACCTATGTGTTTATATTTATTTAGCTCTATCAATTTCTCTTGTTCTTCATGAAATTAATAGGTTACACTTTATTGATGTACTAAAGGATATCTTATTAATTAGGGTTTAATTGGTGCGATTGTTATCAATTTACTAGGCTTAAGGAGGAACAAGGATAAAATCCCAATGGTGGATATTTTATTTAAGATTGATAATATTGTCAATGATCAATGCAATCCCTTGATAGTGAATATCAACCGAAACTAACGCCTCTCTCATAAATTACTCTCTTAATTACTTTCATTATTGTTTGTTTTGTTATTTACAATTATCAAACCCCCTTCTCTTAATCACATAAGGTAATTCCAGTCTCTGTGGGATCGACCATTACTCCCCCTATTACAGGTTAGTTTTAAAGTAAGGTATCAATTTGGGTGTACTGGCGATAGTACACACCAATATATATGAGTACATCATGTTTGATCTTGTTTTTATGATAGTGATTATGCCGAATATATATTAATGAAATATTTATGCATAATATGCCTTTATCATGATATGTGTATTTATTATGCATTTGTGACACATAGCTGACTATTTTGTAGCATATACAGTTGAACATAATGTTGTAATGATTATTTATTCTATGATGTATTAATGTTAAATTTATTGGGAATTCTATTCTCATTATTTTGTTTGGTGTTATGTTTAGATAAAGATAACTAAGATGCTAGCAGGTTTTTATCTTGGGTCGTAGAGTTTCAATTGTGGACCCATCCTGTTTGGGGCAATTCACTATTTTGCAAGAGATGATAATAGCGAATGTCATGGAAATTCCGATGCCAGCACCACTTCCTCCACCCTTTGTACCCTACAGGTGATGTGTTGTATAGGGTCTATTATTATATTAATATAACTATGTGACTTGGTGTTACTTCTGTATAAACACTAATCACTAATGTAGCTTTTTGGTATGATGGTAGTGAAATGTATGCTATTTTATACATGTGTATTGTTTGATACTTTGATTGTGATAATTATTTCCATATTAAACCTAAGAGATCAAAAAAAATTTCCTTTTACAAAGTTGGTATAAGAGAAAGTCGATCCTAGGTGACCATAGTGGTGGATGGTTCCCTATATCGATCTAATAATGTCTTGAATAGGCACGTGGAGATGTTGTGTAAGGTAGCATATAATTTTAGTAAGAAAATTGCTAGTGTTTCCTATTTATATACTTGAGTGGTGTAATGACTATTGTTGAATATTTAATCCACTATTGAGCCTGATCACCTCAATAGTTACTGATTTATTTTAATTGATACAGTAGATGATGGCACCACCAAGAAGAAATCCGACAAGTAGTGCGGAAGCTACCTTACATGACCTAACCACAACTATTCGATACCAGGTGTCAGACATAAGCCAAATCTTACAGAATATTCAGAATAATAATAATAATAATGATGGTTAGGTCAGTTAAGTGAGATAATAATTTATGCTAAATATAAAGCAAAAAGGGAGAAAGAAATATTATTTTGTTGTGGAAAAAGGTATAATTTAAACCGTAAATATAAGAAAAAATTTCAAATTAAATTGGTTAAAATAGATAAGGAAGATTATGAAGGGGGTGGACTTGAAAAGAGGAGTAAGAAGTTGTATTAGAAGATATCTAAGTAGTGCCTTTTTTAAATTCCATTATTAGTATCCATTCTCTTGAAAATATGGTACTTCGTGGCATAGTGATTTCTAAGAAGGTTATCATATTGATAGATAGTGAAGAAAACCTATAGTTTCGGGGTCATAGTAGGGAATGGGCTTAGATTGAAAGAGCAAAAATTTGAAAAGATGTTGTGGTGATGTAGGGGGAAATTACCATTCAAAATTTCTTTCCTTTTGAGTTAAGAATGCAAAAAGGGTCTTGGGCATTAAATTGTTGGGTACAATTAGAGATGCATGTATCAGTTGGAGCATACTAACCATGATTTTCAAATAAATGGGAATAATAGTGAAATTGTAGGGAGACATCTCTCACTAAGCTGGTAGTTTCTCTTATGGGAATGTTAATGCCATTAAAAAAAGGTGGAAAAATATATTGGGTGGAGTTTGGGAATATAGCTATACAATATGACTTGGAGGAAAACTAAGATAATCAAGAATTGGAAGAATTAGTATCTTAACTTTTAGCATTGGTCTAAATACCTAAATCTTTACCACCAGTGAAGAATCAAGACCATCTTATCAAACTTAAGAAGGAGCTCAACCCATTAACTGATACCATATAGGTATCCCTACTATTAGAATATTGTCAGAGAGATGTTAGTTGCATGTATCTTAAAACCTAGTAGTTTCCTTTTTTCTAGTACGATCTTATTAATGAATAAAAAGGATGGTGAATGAAGCTTTTGGATAGATTACATGGCTCTTATGATAACATTATTCTCGACACATCCCTCATTTTGACTATAGATAAGTTAGTTGACTATAGAAAATACTTCTTTTAGAACTTACAATGAACATAATTAATTCTTGGTAATGTAGTTTTGATTATCTAATTCTCTTTCTACTTTTTCAATTTTTAATTAATGATATTTTCATATTTTAGAATTATTTAATTATGTATATTGCTCTATAGCATAAGTTGAGAGACTCGTATTTCCTACATAAGGACTAGCTTCATTGTTTTACAAGAAAAGCAATTGGTAATTAATAAAAAACAATAGTAATTTGATAATTGATACATGGAGGTAGATTATTAACATTAGTAATTGGCTTATTACTAATAGTTCAAGAAAAGTAAAACATTTACTATGGCTTACAAGCTATTGTGGATTATTTATGAGAAACTATGGGAAAATAGCAAAACTTCTCACCCAGTTGCTTAAAAAAATGCTTTTGTATAGGGAAGCAATGTAACCACAACATTTGATGCTTCAAGCATAAGTATGGGGGTTATTCTCATGCAAGAGGGGAACCTTAACCAATTTAAGTAAAACATGATCAGGAAGGGCTAAGTTAAAATCTATTTATGATTAAGAGCTCATGTACATATTCTTAGTAGTAAGAAAATGACAACACTATTTAGTAGGTAGGATTTTATTATACAAGAAAAGCAAAGTATAAAGTTCTTAGTTGAGCAAATGTTGCTAAGGGAGGAACATAAAAAATGGGTCATGAAACTCATTTCTTTTATTTTAAAATTAAAAATCAACCATGGTGTGACAATAAGGTCAAATATGCCTTATCTATAAAGTTTGAAGAACATCTAGAATTAATGGCTTTATCTCATTTTTGAGTAGTGGAAATTAAAGAAATTAAAGAATTAAGCAATGATTAGAAACTAGCAATAATTGTTCAAGATTTGCTGCTTGACCTATCTAGTCACCTAATTTTTAGCCTTTCTCAAAGGAGGTTGCTTAACAAGTCAAGTTTAGTTTATGTAAAATTCTCATTTCATTCAAAAATTATTGGGTGAACTCTACACTTTCACACTTACAAGAAGGGCTCTAATATAATATTCTAGAAAGGTTTGAAAGGTTATGTTAAAAAATGTGTAGCTTATTGTGAATATGCTAGTGGAATAAGTATTTGGCTATGAACCATGCTAGCCTTATACAACTATAACATATCCCTATACATGTTTGGGAAGATATCTCAATAGACTTTATTTATAGACTCCTTGAAAGTTAAGGGGTTGACATTATTTTAGTCATTGTAAATAGACTAATATAGTTAGTTTATTCCTCTCAAACATCCATTTGCTGAGTATATGAAGTTTTTGCTAAAGAGGTAGTTGGACTATAAGACTATCCTAGTTTTATTGTTTTAGATATGGACAAACTTTTCATTAGCAATTTTTGATTTGACTTGTTCAAGCTCATAAGAACTTGCCTTCAATATAGCCTAACTTGCAACCCTTAAACAAATGGATAGGAAGAGGTTATCATTTGATGTATGGAGACTTATTCGATGTGTTTCATAGCCACTCATTCTAAATAATGTTTAAATGGTTTTCTTAGGTGGAATTTAAGTTCAAATTGACTTACAATATGGTCAACTTCTTAAAAAACCATGAACAAATATGTATGTCTTTTCCAAGATATCAAATCCTTGAATAAAACCAAAGATAGCAAGGCTAAAAAGTGAATAAGCATTGACCTGGAGTGATTATGCCTTTCTTGGTGACTCTTTATCACATCAGACAGAATGCTAATCTACTTCCATACTTATGAACCATAAAGACAAAGCACAAAAAATCCTTGACATAGCACAAAAATAGAATGTTTCTCCCATACTCAGGAACCAAAAAAACAAAGCACAAACAATCCTTTAAAGAGAACAAAAATAGAATGTTCAAAATAGGAATTAAAAAGTTATAGCAGATTCATGCATTTTAGAAATAATGCAATAAATAAAATTATTAATTAATAAAAAGTTTAGCTCATTAGCAAGGGAAAAAAGGTAAGGTGCCATGAGTAAGAAAAGAACCGTAAATAGAGAAAATGTAAGGGTGACATTTACCCTTGAACCTTCAAAGAATTGACCACCTTCAGTAGATGCAACTGCTGGTACCAGAGAAGCGAGCAATACCTTTAGAGTGATTGATGACATTGAGTGAAGAAGAACAAGAAATAAGACGGGATGGTTAGATCATTCTACTATTTTGTGGCCAGATGTGTTTTACTAAGGCTCAAGTAAGAAGAAAATTTGTGGGTTTCGAAGAAGAAAAGGAAATGTGTTCACCAAGTGTGTTTTCACTGAGGTTCATCGAGTGATGTTCAAGGAATAAGAGGAAATATGGGTTCAGGAGGTGGAGTTTAAATAAGAAGAAATGTTCTGGGGTAATGGCTATGCTTTTACTAATGTTCACAAAATAGGTTCCACGAGAAAGATAAATGTAGGTTCAGGAAGTGGGGTTCACCAAATGGGCTCCAGAAGCAAGAAGAAAGGTGGGTTCAGGAGGTGGGGGTTGAAGAAATTATAAACATAAAACAACTAAGAGTGAGCAGGGGAAGTAAAGTAGGTTCACATGTAACAGTTCAAGAGGTATGGTTCAAAGAAATAATAAACATAAAAATTTGGGTTTAGTAGTAAGGTAGGGTTCAAAGAAGGTAAAGTGAGCGGGAAAGAAAATAACTAAGAGTGATTTCACCTTTGAGTGATGATATATTCGTCACTGAAAGTATACTTTTAGGGATGAATAGAAGGGTCATCACAAAAACTCAACCTTTCAGTGAGGACTAAACATGGTCGTCACTGAAAGGACATGTTTTTGTGACGATTGATGTAGATCATCACAAAAAAGTAGTTTGTAGTAGTGACCTTTTTAGTTTTCAGAGAAGATTCATGGTAGAATCTTGACTTTCTTGTAGTGTCATATTTTACATTGTGTCTTCCTTTTGAGGACTGAGTGTACTATTTGCGTGCTTATCTACCTATTGCCATTGTTTTTCTCTCCAATCAATGCATATGTGTGTGCCTTCCTTATTTATCTTGAGCAATTTGTATATAAAAGGTTTTGCAGTATCAGGTTATACCACACAAGAAATAATGGTGTTTTGAAAAGTTACATAGAGGGTGACGCTGCCTAGTGAATCCTGTCACTGGGAAGTGTATTATGTAAAAGGATATCAATGCAAGAAGTTGTCTCTTCAACTACTAAAGGTCATACAGGTTTTGCACACACACATATATATGTAATTTCCTTTAATTTTGATACAACATATTAGGTCCCAATGGCTATCTTATGTGAAGTACATTCATGTTTTCTTCATAAGTGCATGTGATTTATTTATATGATTTTATTTGTTTTAATATATAAATATATATGTTTTATTGCTTTATGGCTAAAAATATATTATGGTTATAGAAAGGTAAATGAGAATTCCTAAGGAATGTAAGTATGTCTTACACCTTAATTTTTTTAAGGAAGCTTTATCAACACAATCAAAATGTAATAAACAAATTTGGGTTTACTAGAATACTCTACTTGCCCCTCTCAAAAATATGATTATGGGAAAGATTACAAAAATTCCCCTCTTCATATTTTTTTTCTCTCTATTGCATGAAATTTGCTGGAAAATTCCAACATTTTCTTTGTCCTACGCCCCTTTCCGTCCTGAGCTTTTTCCTTGTTTATTGTGTGCTTTTGTTCCTTCAAAATTGTAACAACTCCATTTCTATTTTTTTTACATATATATACATATATATATATATATATATGTATGTATATATGTATATATATGTATGTATATATATACATATATATATATATATATATATATATATATATATATATATTTCTAAAATTCCATGAAATCATTACCTCTGTACTTCAAACTATTTAACTCATAATAACATTCAATTAAATTAACCAAACATAATTAATGTTTCTGCAATACCATTAACACTTATACAATTCTGAGTTCACATACACATTATTAATCAAAACATCTATACAAAAATCAAAAACATATAAGTCTACATTTTATTCATCCATATTGAACAATTCTGAACATATAGGTGCGGGTGGTTGCACCTTCATCGGGATCTTAGCCAACTCGAACCAACGTACGCTAAAAGCTGATCATAGAGAATATCACTTTATAAAATATTTCTATATCAAAATTACACACTTAAGATAGTAAGGAGTTCATGCAATGGTAGTGGCTATGACATGCACTAATGATTTATTATTTTCAATTATAAGATTCTTCTTCTTTTTAAAATATTATTTTCCTCTCTCACTAAACAAAGCATAACACCCTCATTTTAAATCCGATTGAGGTAATCTTGGTGTCAATTGAAAGATAATACAATTCTCTAAAATCCTTATGTTGAACATTTAAGTGAAATTAGTGCGCACTGTCGCAGGTGCACCCAAATTAATACCTTACCTCAAAACTAACCTGTAGTAGTGGGAGTAAGGGTCGATCCCACAGAGACTTGAATTACCTTATGTGATTAAAAGGGGGGAATTGATAATCACAAATTAAGTAAAGTAAACAATAATGAAAATAAATAAGTGAAAGTGATTAATGATAAAGACGTTGGTTTCGGTTGGTATCCACCGTCAAAGGATTACATTGATCATCGACAACATAATCAATCTGCAAATGAATATCTATCATTGGGGTTTTAACCCCGTTTCTCCTTAAGCCTAGCAAATTAATGACAATCGCACTTATTAAACCCTAATCAACAAGCCATCTTTTAGAACATCGGTAAAATATAACTTGTTAACCACATGAAGAACTAGAGAAACTGACAGAGCTAAACAAATATAAACACATCGGCTATATCTAATTTAGTCAATCATTCATCATAGGTTCAATGATTTATAATCCAAAACCCTCAAACCTATTTGCCTCACGAATTGCAGAATTAAAGACTTTGTTCAAAACACAATTTAGCGGTAGATTAAAACAGACGAAATACTAGTAGGCCTCCTAGCAAACATATGCATAATCATTAAGAACAAGAACAGATGAACAATCAATATTCAAAACAAATTGAAATAATAACATCAGATCCACATCTCACAATGTATAAAAGTCCCTTGAGGTTTCAACTCACCTCAACCAGCTAAAAGAAAATTAGCCACGCAAGGCCATAAGATAATCAAAAGAAGAATTGAAGAATGTAGATGAAGAATTCGGTGAAGGATTGGATCCCTTCTCTGCTTGTTTTGCTCCCTTTTTATAGATTAACTCCTCCTAATTGATGTAGGAGTGTTTCTAGGTCAAATTTTGACCTATCGGGCTTCAATTGGAGTCAAAAAAACCCTTAAAATCGTGAATTCAGCGACCTGGTGCGGTGGCGGGCGCCGTGGCGCTGCGGGGAATCAAGGACGAGGGGCTGCGGCTCCCAAGTAGAGCGCCGCGGCGCTCACTTGAAAGCGCCGTGGCGCCTAGAAATTTCCAGAATTTGCCAAAGTGGTGAACACAAACGTTGTAGCTCTATGTCTATTCTTTCCACAGCCACTAGAATCACCTCAATCGGATCTAAATGGACAGAGATATGATAAACTTAGTGACCAAAGGTCAGAATTCATCTTGCTGCACTGTGATTCTGATTGGTGAGCTCTGTAAGGCTATGAAATCTCTAGAAATTGACCAAGTGTTCAACATAAAAGTTGTATCTTATTGTGTTATCTTTTCACAGCCACTTGAATCACTTTGATTGGATTTCACAAGAGGGCGATATGCTCAAAACAGTACTAAAAGGTCTGGAATCGCTGCAATGTAGCATTTTTCCATGAATTTCTTATCTTTTTCTTCCATTTTCTTCTTCATTTGTTCCTACAACACAAAGCACAAAACTAAGTTAATTCCTAATTATATTTTACTTAAATCAAACAAAAGGTAAGCATAAAGGTATTAAAATCATGCTTAATTATGATCACATCAGAAGTCTTAAGTAACCGTGGTGTTACTACTCCCTCAAATTCAATGTTATTTCTTCTCGGGTAGGTTTAGACCTCTATTTACTAATCTGACCAAAGCTCCTTTATAAAAACACAAATTGAGGTGATTCCAAAGCTTATAAAAAGAAAAGATACTTATATACAACTTTTAGGTTTATCATTTCTTCTGATTCCTTACTAATTACTCTTAGAAAATCGAAAATAAAAATGCTTACATTTATCACCCTGGATTCTAGACTGATTCTATCCTTTACTAATTAATCAGCCATATCTACCTCATATGGACTCCACATTAAGTGATTTCAGAGCCTATAGATCCGTGCTACATATATCTATATTTATTATGTTGACAATTTCCTTTAATTCCCTACAGAGTTGTCCCATAAGTTCAAACACCAAACCATACTTAATAGATTATTTCCTAGTTAGCTAGTTTGACCATATCTCCCTCATATTGATTCAAATTTGAATGATTCCAGTGGCTAAAAATTTGTGAGACATATATATATATTTATCTTGTTAAGCATTTCTTTTAATTCCCAAATAATTTATCCCAGAAATTCAAACACAGAAGCATACCTAACAGATTCTTCCCTAGTTAACCATTTTCTGACCACTTCTTACAAATTTGACAATATATCCCTCATCTAGACTCCAAATTAAGTGACTTCAGTGACTAAAACTCTATGAGCCATAGATCTAAATTTTTCATGTTAACCATTTTTTTTAACTCCTAACCGATTATTCCTAGAATTTCAAAAATAGAAGCTTCCCTGGTTACTCCAAAATCCAGTTTCCTAACCAAACCTTTCCTAAGGTTTTAGTTCATCATTATATTACATCATCTTCCATTTTCTTCCTAATTTACAAATAATCATATTCCATCATTTTTTCACCACATTCAAATATACAAACTAGTAGCATAAAAATCATAAAATTTTACCACCTATAGCCATACTTATGCAGAACTTTCCACACCAACCAAAATATTCAAAATTTGCATCATATGCAAAATAACACGTAACATGATATAGCAATATCAATGACCAATCATCAAAGTAGCAAATATTGTAAATTTCATCAAAGTTCTAAGATCAAAATCCCATATAAATGTTACAAATTTGAAAGCTTTTTTTTAAAAAGAGATATTGTTAAACCTACCTAAAGATCTCCTTAACTTACTTAGTGAATTCTTTTTCTTGTTTCCTCTTGTAAGAAGTAGCAAGATTCCTTCCTTCCCTTAACTTTTCTAGTAGCTTAAATAAGAGAAGGAGTGTGACTTTCGAACCGCAAGGATGAAGAGAAAAGATGGATTCAAGTAGAGATTAATCTAACTTACCTTAAGTACTTAATCCTCTAGACTTCTCCTTCTTCTTCCTTCCTTTCTTCTCCTCTCTTTCTCTCCTTTCCTCACTCTACCTTGTTTCTATTTTTTCTCTCCTTCACTTGGAAAAAGTTACAATGTTATAAGGGTGGGTTTGGCTTAAATAAACTATCAATTGGTTCACCTTTCATGATCATGGGTCTATCTTATCACAATTAGGATGCACTTGGTTGTTTTTTAGGGAAAGACAACTCATGTTCTTGTCTTCCTCTCCATTAGTCAAGATATGCATAGTAAAAGACGATTTGTATTTTGAAAATTATGATAAAAAGTTCTTAAGACAACGGACAAGGTCCCTTTCATTTAGGGATTCATTTCCTTTTTCTTTTGTCTCACTCAAGTATGATAGATTTGCCTTTCTAGGTGGCAAATTTTTAGCCCTTGAATCTCCCTTGCTTAGCTGAAATTATTTATGTAAGATAAGGATATTTTTTCCTAATGCTATGTATTATTACCCACTTGTTGAAATTATGAATATAGGATATAGATGTTTTGTCCTAATGCCATGTATTATTACCTACTTTTTGAAATTATGAATGTAGGAAATAGATGTTTTGTCCTAATGTCATGTGATCTAATCTTGATTATTATTACACTACTATTTCCTCACATGATTCTTATTTTTTTTTCTCTTGGATTTGGGCTCATTCTTACCCATTTCCTTTTCTTTGGCTAAAATTCTACCTTTCATGGAGGGTTTGGTCACATTTTTATAATTTTTGGGCTATCGTTCCAACTTCTATATCCTACTCTAAGTCTATGTTTTATTTCTTGCTTAGGCAATCCAATTGGCTTGCTAAAAACTTATGTGAAGTGGAAAAACTCTATATGAAGTGTCCATAGGTGAAAGCCCAATGTATGGGTGGAGATGTTAAACTTAGGAACTCTAACTCTTGAATTAGGAAAAATTATCCTAATCCAATCTTCTTGAAATTTTAAGAACTTTACTTACTTCACAAAAGTTTATGTTCCTTACCAAACAATTTCGTCTCTCTTTAGTATGTTATTTCTAATTTTTTTCTATTAGGTTTTCTCTCTTTACTTATTCCCTTAATGTTAGAAATATTTTCTATGCATACACATAAGGTAAAGAATTTCTAAGGATTATATTTCCTTAAATATCTAAAAATTGTCTAATAAATTTTATTTCATTAATTAAATATTTATGTACGTTTATTAATAAAAGAAACAAAATTAGAGATGTTACATTAAATATTTATGTACCTTTATTAATAAATGAAACAAAATTAGGGATGTTACAAAAACCAAGTTCAATAAAACCTCATTCAAGTAGCTATGTGTGTCAATGAAAACTTGCATGAAGATTAAGTGATTTATAACCACAAAAATTGCATAAAGTGTAGCAAAAACCAAAGCTTTAGCTTGTAACAAATCCATTTTTTTCATATATATATATATATATATATATATATATATATATATATAAAATTCCATGAAGTCATTACCTCTTTACTTCAAACTATTTATCTCATAATAACATTCAATTAAATTAACTAAACATAATTAAGGTTTATAAAATACCATTAACACTTATACAATATTGGATTCACATACACATTATTAATTAAAACATCTGTATAAAGTCAAATACATATAAGTCTACATTTTATTCATCCATATTGACCAGTTCCAGAGATATGGGTGCAAGTGGTTGCATCTTCACTGGGATCTTAGCCAACTCGACCAAACGGTCACTAAAAGCCGATCATAGAGAATATCTGCATAACTTAGTTTTCTAAACATGACATGGAAATATAGTGAGAATTAAATCCTAGTAGGTTCAACAATAAATCATAATCATCATCAATAATACTTGTCACATCATGTTCATCTATATAATCTACAGCAATTATTTTAGGTCACATGAATGCACTTTATCTATGCACATAAAAATCGTACAGTAATTACATGTATGCAGTGAATAACTATTTTTAGAATATCATATGATAGTATCAACTTATTTTCATATCAAACTACCCCGGTCAGGGTGAGTATTTTCTACTATCTTGTACAAATTTTTCTCGCTTTGTCTGACATGGCACACTTTCTTTTCTCATTAACATAATCATAGCCGTTGGTAGGGCATCCCTTACTTGTGTACCACACGGACCGCAATGTGACCGTGCTCATTTCATTTCTTTTCATATAAATAGCCAAAAATATGATTACAATAACAAATATGTTCATTATACTCATATGGCATAATTTTTCATCAAAATATAATCATTACCAAAAATCATCGGTAATCATGCCATAAACATAATCGTTTCAAATATCACTTTATAAAATATTTCCATGTCAAAATTACACGCTTAAGAAGGTAAGGAGTTCATGCAATAGATAGTTTATGACCTCTGCTTACTAATTTAACCATATCTCCCTCATATTGATTCTAATTTGAATGATTTCAGTGGCTAAAAATTTGTGAGACATATATCTATATTTCTCATGTTAATCATTTCTTTTAATTCCCTAGAGATTTATCCGATACCTCACAAATTATTCCCTAGTTAACCATTTTCTGACCACCTCTTACAAATTAGGCAATAACTCCCTCATTTGGACTCCAAATTAAGTTATTCAAGTGGCTAAAAATCTATGAGACATAGATCTACATTTTTCATGTTATCCATTTCTTTTAATTCTTAACTAATTCTTCCCAGAATTTCAAAAACAGAAGCTTCTCTAGTTACTCCAAAATCAAGTTTCATAACCAAACATTTCCTAAGGTTTTGGTTCATCATTTTATTACGTCCTCTTCCATTTTCTTCATAATTTACATCTAATCATCTTCTATCAATTTTTCACCTCATTCAAATATACAAAATAACAGCATAAAAAACGTAAATTTTTGCCACCTATAGCCATACCTATGCAGAACTTTCCACTCCAACCGCAATGTTCATAACATCCATCATATGCAAGATAACATGTAACATGATATAGCAACATTCATGACCAATCCTTAAAGTAGCAAATATTGTAAATTTCATCAAAGTTCTAAGATCAAAATCCTATATAAATGTTACAAATTTCAAAACTTTTTTTCAAAAAGAGATATTGTTAAACTTACCTAAAGATCTCCCTAACTCACTTAGTGAATTCTTTTTCTTGTTTCCTCTTAAAGGAAGTGGAATGATTCCTCCCTTCCCTTAGCTTTTTCAACAGTGTAAATAAGAGAAGGAGGGTGAGTTTTGAACCCCATAGATGAAGAGAAAAGATTGATTCAAGTTGAGATAAAGCTATCTTACCTTGAGTACTTAGTACTCTAGACTTCTCCTTCTTCTTCCTTCCTTTCTTCTCCTCTCTTTCTCTCATTTCCTCACTCTACATTGCTTCTATTTTTTCTTTCCATCAATTGGACAAAATTATAAAGTTATAAGGGTGGGTTTTGCTTAAATGTTCTTATGACAAGGGAGAAGGTCCCTTTGATTTAGGGATTCATTTCATTTTTCTTTTGTCTCACTCAAGTATGATAGGTTTGCCTTTCTTGGTGGCAAATTTTCAGCCCTTGAGTCTCCCTTGCTTGGCTGAAATTATTTTTGCAGGATAAGGATGTTTTGTCATAATGCTATTTATTATTACCCACTTGTTGAAATTATGAATATAAGATATAGATGTTTTGTCCTAATGCCATGTATTATTACCTACTTGTTGAAACTATGAATGTAGGATATAAATGTTTTCTCGTAATGCCATATGACCTAATCTTGATTATTATTGCATTATAATTTCTTCACATGATTCCTATTTTTCCTTCTTGGATTTGGGCTCATTTTTACCCATTTCCTTTGCTTTTGCTGAATTCTACCTTTCATGAAGGATTTGGTCACATTTTTATGTTTTTTGGGCTATCGGTCCAACTTTTATATCCTAGTCCAAGTCTATATTTTATTTATTGCTTGGGCTATCCTATTGGCTTGCTATAAATTCATGTGAAGTGGAAAAACTCTATATGAAGTGTCCATTGGTGAAAGCCCAATTTATGGGTGAAAATGTTAAACTTAGTAACTGTAGCTCTTAAATTAGGAAAAATTACTCTAATCCAATCTTCTTGAAATTTTAAGACCTTTACTTACTTCACAAAAATTTATCTTCCTTTCCCAAGAATTTCGTCTTTCTTTAGTATGTTATTTCTAATCTTTCCTATTAAGTTTTCTCTCTTTACCTATTCCCTTAATGTTAGAAACATTTTCTATGCATACACAGAATGTGAAGAATTTCAAAGGATTATATTTTCTTAGATATCTAAAAATTGTCTAATAAATTTTATTTCCTTAATTAAATATTTATGTACCTTTATTAATAGAAGAAACAAAATTAGGGATGTAACATTAAGTATTTATATTCCTTTATTAATAAATGAAATGAAATTAGGGATGTTACACAACCAACTAGGTTAGGATCTCGAATTATTTCATTTTTTATGATTTTAGGAATTTTTAGTTATAGGATATTACTTATGAGGTAGGATAACCAATCTATATGAATTTTTGTTACCATATAACAACAATTTTGGCTTAAAATCATGATTTTTTTCTTTGTAGAGCATAATTTTGGGGTTTAAGTGGTGCTTTTGGTTTTGAAGAATAGCCAACAAAATCTTGTTCAGTTGAAGCTCAAAGTTGGTGAGTAAATGATACAAATTATAGTATATGATAAAAGTTATTGTTACATGAATTAGAAGTTGGATTTTTATATGTGCATGCAAGCAAAGCTTTATTTGTGGAAAATGTGTGAAATTAATGGAATGTGTTGGAAATTAGATATTTATTAGTAAATCATTAGGGAAAGATCTTGAAGTATAAAACTTAAGTAATGAAATTAAGTTGGATAGATGTTTTAGAACCCCTTCGTAAGTTAAAGTTATGTGAGTTAAGAGTTGTTGAGGAAGAGTTCTTTAGATCGATGTAGCCTTGTGTACTAGCAATGGGCAAAGAATAGGAGTCCTATGGTTGATGATTGTTATGGTGCTTAGGTTGGAATGGTTGGTAAATAGAATATGATTTGGTAGATTTATGCTTGAATATTTTGGAAGTCAGAAATGACATTAGAAAAGAGACAATTCATGATAGTCATAGAAATTAGAAGATATTTGTTAGGACCTACTCTAATTAAGTGAGTTAGGTCTTTTTATATGTGTGTGTATGCATGCAAGTGTAAGGGAGGCTAGCATTATATAGAAGTTAAGGTTAGTATTTTAGTCTCTTGCTGGGATAGAATAGACATGTTAAATTTTGGGTGGTGAAAGTCTATTTGGTCTATAATGTTGTATAGTGTGGGATAGAATCAAGAGTGAAGTTTCCTAGTTAGTTGTTAGAAACTTTATTAAGATACATCATTTATTGAGTAAGGTTTGAATGGGTTAAACTTGGCCTAGTAACATGGTGGCATAAGAAGTGATTTTGGAATAATATTTAGTTGTGATATAAATAATTAACAATGTGATTAAGGGATATATTGAGTTAGAGAAATTAGAACCTCTTGTTTAGATATTTAAAAGTTATAGGTTGTCATAAATGGTTTAAGTTTAGAGGAAATGATATTGGAATAATATTTTGTGATACTATAAATTAAATAGTTAAGGGCATGAATAAGTGGTATAGTGGGTAAAAAATTGGGAGCTTCTTATTTAGATATTGGAGATTTATAAAATATCACAAATGAAATAAGCTAAGAAGATATGTCACTTGTGAAAGATTAGGACTTATGTTTTGTAAATCTAGGACATAGAGAAATTATTTTATGATTAAATAGTTGGAACCCTATATAATCGTTTTGTGGAATGGTATACTTATGAAATTTTTCACTAGGAGTTACTTAAATTAGTTAGTAGTTCGTCATAGCCCACATAAAGTTGGTGCTATTACGGCTAAACCATTCTAAGAAGGATAATGCTCTTGGTGCTTAACTTTATGGGATATGTAAAGGTTCTTGTGTTGGTGTATTAAGATAAGTATTTTGGACTAAAGAAAATAGTTGTCCAAAGTTGGAAGATGAAAATAATAATTAGCTTAGATACTGATGCGTACTGTCGCAGGTACACCCAAATTGATACCTTTCCTCAAAACTAACTTGTAGTAATGGGAGTAAGGGTCGATCCCACAAAGACTGAAATTACCTTATGTGATTGAGAAAGGGAGGGATTGAAAATTGCAAATAAAACCAAGTAAATAACAATGAAAGCAATTAAGAGAGAGTGATTAATGATAAAGACGTTGGTTTCGATTGATATCCACCGTCAAGGGATTGCATTGATCATTGACAACATAATTGATCTGTAATTGAATATCTATCATTGGGTTTCTAACCCTATTCCTCCTTAAGCCTAGTAAATTAATGACAATCACACTAATTAAACCCTAATTAACAAGCAATCCTTTAGCACATCGGTAAAGCATAACTTATTAACCGCATGAAGAACTAGAAAAACTAACAGAGCTAAATAAATACACACACATCGGCTATATATAATTTAGTTAATTATTGATCATAGGTTCAATAATTTATAATCCAAAATCCTCAAACCTATTTTCCTCATGAATAACAGAATTGAAGACTTTGTTTAAAACATAATTCAGCGGTAGATTAAGACAGAGAATATACTCGCAGGCCTCCTAGCAATCATACGAACAATCATTGAGAAGAAGAGCAGATGAATAATCAATACTCAACTAAGATTGAAATAATAAAATCAAATCCAAATCTCACAATGCATAAAGATCCCCTGAGGTTTTACTCTACCTCTACTAACTAAAAAGAACTAGCCACGTAAGGCCATAAGAAAATCTAAAGAACAATTGAAGAATGTAACTAAGAACTTGGATGAATTATTGAATCAATTCTCTGCTTACTTGCCTCCCTTTTTATAGATGAACTCTTCCTAATCGAAGTAGGAGTGTATTTAGGTCAAATCTCAGCCCATCGGGCTTCAATTGGAGTTAAAAAGACCTAAAAATAGCGAATTCGGCAAACTGATGTGGCGGTGAGCACCGCGGCGCTCTACTCGGATGCCGTGATGCTGTGGACTTTCAAAGATGGGGCATCGTAGCACCCGTGCTAGTGCCGTGCCGTTCTTCTCAGTTAGCGATCGGGTGCTGCAGCGCTCATTAGTGGGCTACTCAGCACCGAGGCACGCTGGGGAGAGCCACGGCGCTACGGATGCATCCTCATGCGGTACCCAGAATCTTCTAGATTTTGCTAAAATTCTAAACACAAAAGTTGTAGTTCTATGTCTCTTCTTTCTATAGCCACTGGAATCACCTTAATCGTAGTTCAAATGAGTGAGATATACCTCAATTAGTGACGAAGGGTCAGAAATAATCATTTTTCTATGATTTTCTCTCTATTTTTCGCTTCTTTTCTTCTTTATTATTCCTAAAACACAAAACAAAAAACTCAATTAATTCATATCTATTTTCTACTAAAATTAAATAAAAAGAAACTTAAAACATTCCAAAGACATGCTTATTTTATAACATGTCAAATACCCCCACACTTACTCTTTTGCTTGTCCTCAAGCAAACATTGATTCATGTGAACAAAATTCAATATATGAGATGAGTGAATGGCTTACCAATGCACTGACTCATAGTGAAAATTGTATGCTCTTGAAGAAATTTCATACAATTTTCATGATCATGTGCAAAATTTAATTCAAATGCAATTTATGATTTTATTCTCTTAAATCCTTTGTGTGTGTGTGTCTTCGAATGGTTTTATTTTATTTTACTTAAATGAGTTTATATATCTCAAGAATCAGAGCATGGATCTATATTTAAGATTTTCATAGGCTTATTTTTCATTCTACTCTCCACTAATGTAGGCTAAAACTACTTCTTAGTATCAAAAGGACTAAATTCGGCTTGTAGTGTGGCTAGGTTATAGGGTGAGATATAAGATATAGTTTGAAGCTCAATCACCCAGCACCACATGATTAACTCTAATCTATTTGAGCTAATTCTCAAGATTGGGAAATTTTTCCCCAACACTTATTTTCTTGCTTTACTGCATTCTACTTCCCCTACTTTCCCTCGTCCCCCTCGGGCTCTCCGCAATAGCTACTTTATGGCCTTCTATAGGCAGCCCTTGTGGTCCCAGTAAAGTGCCCTGGGTTACTGACATTCCTTCTGCTCTGCAGCCGGCGCCCTTGTTGTGCAGCTTTTTCCTCTCCACTTTCAGTAGTGGAGGTAGTTCTATACCAGCAACCTGCAGTGTCCCTGCTGCTGTCCCCTGCTCAATGGTGGCTGCTCCTATTGCGCAGCTTTGCCACCTGCACCATATCAAATAGAATCAGTGTATTGTAGGAAAGAGAGAGCAGCTCACCCACTATCACCCGGGGTTCTGCTATTGTTGCCACATATGCTTACTGAAATGCTGCAACAATGAGGTAGCTGATGTTATATCTAGAAAAGTCATCCCATTTAATTAAATCAGGGGGTAAAATTGCTTAAAACACCAGAAAAATTCAGTAACCATACATGGACAGCACATAGAAACTATAATGAATCTAAAGAAGAATTGAAGAATGTAACTAAGAACTTGGATGAATTATTGAATCAATTCTTTGCTTGCTTTCCTCCCTTTTTATAGATTCACTCCTCCTAATCGAAGTAGGAGTGTATGTAGGTCAAATCCCAGCCTATCGGGCTTCAATTGCAGTCAAATATTCCTAAAATTCGCGAATTCGGTAAACTGATGCGGAAGCGAACGCCCCGGCGCTCTACTCGGAATCTGTAGCACTATAGACTTTCAAACACAAGGAGCCGTGGCGCCCGTACTAGTGCCATGGCATTCTGCTCGATTAGGGATCGGGCGCCATGGCGCCCTTGGGCCAGCGCTGCAGCACTCATTGCTGTATTGCTCAGCGCTACGACACGTTGGGGAGAGTCGCGGCGCTCCAGATGCGTCCTCATGCAGCACCGCGGTGCTCTCTTATGAGCGCCACGGCACCTATAATCTTCTGGATTTTGCCAAATTTTCGAACACAAAAGTTCTCTATGTCTTTTCTTTCCATATCCACTGGAATCACCTTAATCGGAGTTCAAATGAGTGAGATATGCCTCAATTATTGATGAAGGGTCAGAAATCAGCATTTTTCTATGATTTTCTCTCTATTTTCCTCTTCTTTTCTTCTTTATTATTCCTAAAACATAAAACACAAAACTCAATTAATTCATATCTATTTTCAACTAAAATTAAATAAAAAGCAACTTAAAACATGCCAAAGACATGCTTATTTTATAGCACGTCAGATACAGACACATAAGGTTTTTGTATTCGAAATAAGAGGATAAAAATGTTAACTTATCTAAGAAACACAACCAAATAAATTAATAAATAATAAATGACATCTTCAAAATGGTTCTCTTCAAAAACACTGTTAGCTAGTAATGGCAAATGCTAGCCTTAGCGCACTATGCAACCCTAATTAGCAAGGATTTAAAATGTGTAACCAAAAAAAATATTAGAATCTCAAGGTTATGTAGAACTTCAATTCAAATACAACACATAATTTACTATTGAATCTCAAGTCTGTCTGTGTGTGATAATCTTATGATATTAGACTTTTTGCATTCAAATAAATTTATGTAATCAAATATTTAAAACAGATGTCCATATTTATGCATTTGAGACTCTATAAGCTTATTTTTCATGTCACTCTCCTAATTTAAGGGCACGTGAAACATATATTTTACAAACAAATATTTACCATAACCTGCATAATATACTCATTTATCAATGAAAACAGTTTCAAATAGGTTCTCCCATGTATACACAAAATACAGACTGAGCTTATAAATATCAAAGTAACAGCAGAAACAAGGATCCTGCTGGTGGCGCACAGAGCATACTCTAGAATATAAATACAATATAATTCAAATACTGTGAGCCTTGGAAGCAACGTAGACTCACCTATAGAATATGTCACCTAACTAATCACCTATCTATAGGATCAGACTCAGTGAGCAGATAATACCTCCTATGACCTCTTAGGTTAGCATATGAATGTATTCATCCATACATATATAAATATATGTATATATATAAATGCATATTCATCAAATGCAATGTATAATTATCAAACAACTTGTCATGAGCTTTACGCTTGCCATTCAATCATATTCAGCAACTTTGTAGCTTTACATATCCATGCCTCGTGCATATAATATTCACTTTACCAAATAATGATAAATACATTTAAAACCACATATTTAATGAGTTTCAAAATCTATTTGCAAAACCATACTCTTCTTGAACTATTTGCCAGTTAGTATGCAAAGCATATATTTTAACACATTTTTCAGAAACTTATGATAGCATAAATAATTTGTAAATAGAACCAATTATACATTTAAAGTTCAAGAAGAGCATAGGGTAAGTCATAGAAAGAGTTATCTACTCATAAGATAAAGCTCTAGGTTAGACAACCCCAAAATACAATTTTTCAATCCAAATTTGACCAAATAGACCTTAGAAGCGAGTACGAAGGGTCCAAAAACCTAGAAATTGACTCTGGGGGCTTGGTCAACGCCAGTCAACCGATGGTCACTGTTCATGGCCAAAACTATTCACATCGGCCAGAATCACTATTTATGTTGGCGAAGTATTGTTCATACATACTGGAATCATTATTCACGTCGACTGAATTTACTATTCATGACACCAAAAGTTGTCAAATGGCAGAAAAATTTCATATCCTATAGTTTATCTATCTCTTGAATCTATCTATGATGTTAGGTTTTCAATTTGAGGACTAATAAGAGTTTCAAAATTTACCTTTTCTAAGATTTTCTACTTCTGATCTGCAACGATTCTTTGGCTGATTTGAAAAATTATTTAACCAATATCATAGTACTATTTCTCATGAATCCAATGGTACTCTTAGTTTTGAGATAAGATGCTCGAAAGTATTCTAGATCTAGAGAGAGAAAATAAAGGAGAAAGAATAAATAGTAATCTCCCAATAAACTTATGGAAGATTTTTTTTAAATGATGAAGGGACCAAATAGCAATTTGCTAATTGTTGGAGGAAGTCTTTTAAACTTTATTATTTATATTTTGACCCCTAAAATTTTAGAAAATTATACTTTGGCTTTAAAAATATTAATAAGTTCTCATTTTCATCCTTAAAACCTTTTAATTACATCCCTACTCTTTTATTTCTTTTAATAATCCATACATAAATGAAAATTTCTAAATCTTAGGGATGTTACACTCTCCACTAATGTAGACTAATCATAACATTTAAGATCATTAGGACTTTTATTAGGCTTGTAATGTGTGACATAGGTTAATGGTGGATAAAAAGATATTAATGAAGACTAAATTCACTCTACAACATAAATGATCATTTAAGTCCTCATAAATACTTTTGATGTTATCATGTGAATTCTATCTTTAACCTTATTCTCATCCTTACGTTATATGCTCATACTATATTTTTTTTAAAAACGTAAACACTCCCAAACTTATTTATTTGGGAAGTTCTATTTTTTTCTCTTTTTTGTTTTGTTTTTTTTACTCCTTCCATCCACCCTTGAACCATTACTTTTCAAATGATCATTCCAGTGAGTGAAAGGTAAGGGTTAGAAATATTTTTGTTTAAAAACTAGATAATAATACAGGTGTACAAGAAATGATAAATATAGGCTCAAAATGGGTTACTAGTGATGTTATAATGTATAGGTTGGTTTGAAAGGCTCAAACAATTCCGACAATGCCTAATTCATTTCTTAAATTGAGAGTAGTTTAGAATTTACCTCAAGTGACAATCAAACAATTTCTAGAGTTTTATGAGATCACTAGTCATATTTGAATCACATAAACCTTCTCTAAATAACAATTAGTCAAATATAAAAGATTAAGTGCTCATGATATAAGGATTCTCAAGTAAAACATAAGTCACAATAGAGTGTAGGTTCGCATATACCACTCAGAACTCGTCTATTTTCTAAAGGTTACAGGCATTTTAAACCATTTTCATCATTTGTACTAGTTTTGCCTAATCTCAAAACATCACTCAATCTTTTTTTTGAAATCTAGGTGCTAGAACCTATACAGAGATAAAAGGCAAGTCACCCACACCTTTTTTTTATGACAAGCAAACACAAAACAAACAACAAAGATTGAAAGAGATATTACCTAGAAGAAGATCTAGAAAAAGATGAACTTGCAGCAAACTAAACAGAAAATAAAAATTTATTCAATTAAATAAAAGGTGTTACAAATGAAGATCTAAGTCTAATTTGCACTTTCTACGATTGTCTGCCGTCCAATCTATTTAAGTTATAGCTGGATCAGGAACATGAACAAATGCTTGTAATACATCAATCAACTCATCAGCATTTAAAGCTGAGATAAGAATTCATCGTGCTGAGTGTGAGATAAACCTTTGTTTTACAACTTGATTAAGAAAATACAACAAACCATCAAAGAAATTGTTAACATTTAATAAACCTATCAGTATATGATAGATATTTAGTTGTGCCCAAGAGACTATTTGAAAATTTTCCTCCAGAGTACCAAAACCACCTGGTAAGGCAATGAAGGCATCAGCATTGCTCATCATTCTAGCAATGTGTTCATGTATAAAGGCTACCCTAAATTCATCTCTAATTGTTTTTTCGATGATGTTTTATACAGCTAAAGTTGTAGGAATAATACCTAGAACTTTGCATCCTCCTACATGTGTAACTATATACACACACCACATTAACCCACAACTACCTCCACCATAGACTAAATGTATTTTTCTCCTCGCCAGTACCATACCCAAATTTTGTGTTGCTTTCACATACTCTCCATTTTTTCAGGACTGGAACTACAAAAGACTCAAATATTTTGAAATTGACAAAATGTGACTCCCTCCATAATTGCACTCACCCTAACTTTAAGTATGAAGATAAAGGTAATAATGTGTGCATTTATAGAACTCAGATAAGGGCATACTTACAGTAGCTATACGAATAGTCTGAAAATATAATTACAATAGCTATGTGAGTAGGCTGGTGGATATTAGATAAATTAAAGGTTAAAAATTTAAAAATGATGGCACACATGCATATGTACAATAGTTGTGATTGTGGCTCACATCTTCCTCTCATTTTACGTCTAGTAACGGCTTAAACGCCTTTTATAGGTCGAGGATATGCTTCCCATCCAATTTTCTTATAAATTGGCAAATAGGGTCTTTTAATGTCAAATTCCCAAGACTGTATCGTTTCTGTTCTTTTTTAAAGTGGGGCCATAAACCAACAATCCCCATATGCACAGATCCACTAGGATGCGTCTTAAGAGTTGTTGGGTGAAAGTCATCGTCCAATGACTCCTTACTCAAGCCATCCTTAATGAATTTTATTTTATCTTCTCGATTTACATGAACATATCCCAAAGAACAGTAATGTGTGTTGCAAGTTTCACGTTCACATTTGTAGTAGACACCCATTCTTTTAGCTCTATGCTTTTTAGCAAAGCTGCTTTTTCCTAAACTAGGCATGTAAGAAATGAAATCATTTGCTGACTCACCTGCTAATTGTACCCTAGCTTCAATTAGCCAATGGATATCAGTAGGTATTGTTATGTTCATCATCAACCTCAATTTTTCAACCCATGCTTTATAAATTTTCATTAATGCATTAGGTGAAAGATAAGGAAAATGATTTTTCAAGTTTTAAAGTATGTCTTCAATTCTCAATTCAATTTTTTTTTTTTGAAAAAAGATCAAAAGCAACAAAAATAAGAAAACAATAGCAATTCAAAAGAAGTCAGCAATGAGGGAACAAAATAATGCAAACTAAATAAAGAAAGATCTCACCTAATTAGTGTGTGTAGCAACTTTAGACAAAGTAAGAAAATCAATCTTGGTAGATAGGATCACACAAAAGTGTCTCCTCTACTCTATGTTGTGCAATTCCAAAAATGATTTCAATCTTTGGCCATTGACTTTAAACATATCACCATTTTCAATCTTTACTGCACCATGTGGGTAAACAGCATTAACAATGAATGGGCTTGACCACTGAGAATTTAGTTTTTCTGGATTTAGCCGTCCTTCTGACTCTCTTGAAATTTTGGCATTATCCTCTAAATGTATCCTTTGCATTCAAAATTAATGTATTAATACCGTTGATGTTTGCTATTATCCATCCTATGGCTTCTCTTTACTCACTAAGGATTCTAATGAGTTCATCATCCTATTTTTTTATCTAAATCAGACGCTATGACAACAGGCAAGGCCTTAGAAGGTCCTAAAAACACATATTTCAGAGAATTAGGCACAGGTTTTAATTCTAACTGGAGTTATTTTTCTACAGATGGCAGTGGAACAGACTCAAAAGTTGAAACTATTTTTTTTGGCTTCCCATTTATCAGTATCCATTAGTGGAGTGGTCTCTAATAAATAGTTTACCTCACTAACCAAACAATCCTCATCTATGTCCATGTTGAAATGAGCCAAACATTTTTCCAGATGATCAGTACCCAAAGAGTCCAAAATTGAATCATTAATTGAACTTCCAATCAAATTAACTTCACACAAATTATCCATGTCCACGAGTTGACAAGAGACATTAAAAATATTAAGTTCCATAGTCATATTTCCAAAAGACATTCAAAATTCCATTTCGACAATTAATGATTGCATTAGAAGTTGTCAAAAATGGTCTACCCAAAATGATTGAAATTTGTATCTCTTTATTCTCAAAAGGTTCAGTGTCAAGAACAATGAAATCTATTGGAAAATAGAATTTATCAACCTTAATGAGTACATCCTCTACGATACCTCTAGGAATTTTTGTGGACCTATCTGCTAACTGAAGGGTCACTGGTGTAGGTTTCAACTTTTCTAACCTAAGTTTCTCATACACAGAGTAAGGCAACAAATTCACACTTGCTCCTAAATCAAGTAAGGCTCGGTTAATCACATAGTCACCTATAACATAAAAAATTGTAGGATAACCAGGATCTTTGTACTTGACAGGAGTTTTTTGTTGAATTATGGAGCTCACTTGTTCTGTCAAAAATTATTTCTTTGAAAAATTAGTTTTCCTTTTCGCCGTGTAAAGATCTTTCAAAAGTTTTGAGTAAGCAGGTACTTGTTTGATAACATCGAGAAAAAGAGATGTTAATTTTAACTTACTTAAACACCTCTAAAATGTCGCTATATTGAATACCTTTTTTATTTGTCTCAATTCTTTGTGGGAATAGAGCTTTAGGGGCATAAGGAATAGGTTCACTTTTATTCTCACTTGAGTCATTATTTTGTGGTTCATGCTAACTCTGTCTTTTAGTTTCTGGCATCTGAACATGATTATCAATAACATTTCGTGATCTAAGGGTTGTTATAGACTTTACTTCCTCATTAGGATTTATTGATGATCCTACTTCAAATTGACCTTTAGGATTATGAATAGGTTGACAGGAGAATTTTCCATTCTCTCTTTGTCCTACAGCACTAGCTAATTGACCCAATTATTTGTCAACCTTTGAAATAGCTTGAGTATAAGATTGTAAAATTTGTTGGGACGATTGGATGAACTATTGCAAGGTATCTTCCAAAGAAGGTCTTCTTTGTTGAGGTACCCCGAAAGGAAGAGCATGTTGAGGAACTGGAAGGTATGAATTTTGAGGGGCAAATTGTTGCCCAATTTGATTCATTAAAGGCTAATTTTGGCTTCATAAAAAACTTAGATGATTCCTCTAATTTTAATTATATATGGGTACAAATGGGCTATCTGATGACTATCTATAAGACTGAAGAGAATTAGCTTGCTCAGAGAACGCTTCTTGTAATAGCCGGTTCTCCTTTTTTTCAACACATTATTCATTTCCATCTCATCAAAAGCCACATTAATGGTTAACATTCATACAAAAGGATAACACAGACTCACATAATTACATTAGTATATATCGAAACCCTATACAGTACACCACCCCTAGAGTACAAAGTGTGAAGGAGGTGGTGTTGGCATCAGGATCTGCACGAGGCATCGTCATCCACTAGATCTCTATGATCAAGTGTACGAAAACAGTTAGCATATCATCTACTTTTATCTGAACATAAAACTAACAATAATGAGAACAGAAATTCTTAATCGGTTTAACATTAAATGTATCATATAAACAGTAAGAAAGACCACAGTATTATATTCAGCTGTATAAGCTACTGAAAACCTCTTTCTACTTGATATGATATCAAGAATGTATAGCATACTTGTGTGCTCAATAGATAAGTTATGCATCAATATCATGGATTCACAATAAACAAGTTAAACATTAATATCACAGATAACATGTATATACTTATACATAGTCTATTTATCATACTCTTTTCAATTATCTATTAGATACGTTAACATAGCAAGACACCGCATGTTGTCGAGTCACCTTACTTCGGGAAGGATCATTCTAACATCTCATACATCTTTGCAAATATTCATGAACAGTATGATTTACTATATCATGCACATATATGATAATCATAATTGTAATATGCAAAACATCATGCATGGTGGTTGATCGTCTATAGCCACGAGTTCAACAAATAATGACTAATCGTCTATAGCCACATCTCAACCCTCAGTGACTAATCGTCTGTAGCCACTATCACTTGGTCAGAGTGGCCATTACTCTATTGGCTTACTCAAGGCTAATAAGGTGTCCCCTATCCGGTACCATCTTATAGCCATACGACCTCCCTAGTCGCCTTACTGCCATAAGGTACTGCATATTGTCAAGTTACCTTGCTAAGGTAAGGGTCATCTCGATGCATTTGGCTAGGTCACCTTGCTGCCATAAGGTGCTGTAAGTATCCTTCTATTTCACATATATAGCCACATGCATAACACCATCCTCTTTAGCATTAATACAGTATGTAATTTCGTCTCATCAACATCTTAATTATGCATTTCATCAACATATTAAGCACATGTCTTATCACTATCTCAAGCATGCATCTCATCAATATATCAAGCATGCATCTCATCAATATATTAAGCATGCATCTCATCAATATCTCAAGCATGAATCTCATCAACATATTTAAGATACATCTCATCACTATCTCAAGCATGCATCTCATCAACATATTAATCACTAACATCATGCTTACCATTGTCATCAAATCACTTAACACTCGTGTAACAATGTATACATCATACATCTAATCATCATGCAATGATACCATAATGTATGCATCATACTCCTTAATCATCCTTATCACCTACACAACAAGGTTATGCATCCAACAAGTACATTACTAACATCATGCTTGTCATCGTCACCACATCATTTAACAAATATGTATTAATACACTTACCATCATGTGACAAGGCATACATCATATCTTCTAATCCTCATGCATTGATATACTAGCATAGGCATCGAATCAACATGCATTTCATCTATACATTGCACATATATCTCACATGCAATTCACTTACATATATCTCATAATAAAAGAATGGAATTAACACTACAATGCATCATACATATATCTCCTATGCAATTCACTTACATATGTCTCATCAATGCAACATACATATATCTCACACACATCTCATCTATATGCATCTCATCAATGCATCATGCATACATTTCACATATATCTCATCTATATGCATCTCATCAATGCATCATGCATACACCTCACACATATCTCATCTATATGCATCTTATCAATGCATCATGCATACATTTCACATATATCTCATCTTTGTGCCTCTCATCAATGCATCATGCATACATCTCACACACATCTCATCAATATGCAATATGTGATTTAATTTCTCATAATAAAAGGATGGAATTCACACTACAATGCATCATTAAAAAAGGTTTCTATTTGTCTTTTGGTTCCCCTTATCATCATCCATTTATTAGAGTTCCTTTAGAGCCTTCAAAAAGTAAAATAGAGCAATTTCAGCCTCAAGCATGGCTTGGCCATGTCACAAAGCATGATCGTGCTTGATATTGTGCAAACCATGCAGTAAAATCTCAAAACAGCCTGAAACACAACCTGGCCATGCCTTGAAACACAACTATGTTTTGTGCTATAGACTCATGACTAGACTGACCTTCCATCACTCTTCGGGCCATAACTCCCATATTTCAACTCCGATTAAGGTGATTCCAGTGTCTATGGAAAGATAAGAAATTATATACAACTTTTATGTTTACCACTGTAATAAAATACCACCATAATTAAGGATAAAAGTGTTACAAAATCAACACCATGATTCTATATGTTAAAACCGAACTCTCTCCACTCGTTGAGGCATAACTCTGTCATATTAGGTCCAATTGAATTGATTCTAGAGGGGTTTTAACGATAAGAAATATATCTACAACTTTTATGTTCAACAAATCTTCTAATTCGACATGAAATACAGACACATCCATCCAAAGCTAGATTTCAGCAGAAAACATGTATCACATATGCATTCAAACCTTTGCTCTACATGGCTATTCATATCATCATTCCAATATATGCATAAGCTATCTCCAACAATAGTAACTTATAAGTATACTTACATATATATATATATATATATATATATATATATCTGTGTGTATGTGTGTGTTTTATAAATAACTGCAAGCACACGGCGTAGCTGTAGCTAGTCTGGTGAGTACAAGTTGTATCCCACAGAGAACAATTGTCAATTACTGGACTTTACGAAGTATGCTAGCTAAATTAATGCAATGCAATGAGAGAGTGCGTCACAATTAAGTAAATAAGTAATCCAATTAACAAAAGTCTAGGGTTAGGGTTTACTACACTTATGATATTCAACATTCAACATGTACCTCTAATTGTAATTATCTAGGTAATTGGGGATGGTTTAACCTTAATTAACTAATAACCTCTTTCAAGCGTTGCTAATTGTACCTAGGTTAATCTAATTGCCTACTTTCGTGGTTCTTAGTTCAACCTAGGTCCATTAAGTTCTATGTTAACCATGGAATTCAATTAATTGGTTTTCTCGTACCCACTAATTGATTCATTCATAGAGAACCTTAAACTACTTTTGTGATTAAGATATCCCTAATTAACTATTAAGTTCCGGTATTAATTTTCACTTTTCAGTTCATCAATTAATATCCTAAGGCGTGATAAAACCTTGGCCAGACATGCATCAACTCATATAATCAATGCATAATAGTCAATCCTAATTAACTATGTATAATCCAATTAGGGTTCTAACAATCAATTCAATAGTTCAATATCATCATACCATAAGTGGGTTTACCAAAACCCTAGATCAAATCTACTTAAGCATAATTGAAACATAAATCAAAGGCATATTCATTAAATAAACCATAGGTGTTCAATACAAACCAAGAGAAAGGAGTAGAAGAAGAAGTATATGTAGAATAGAAATATATAACCTGGTTTGAAGAATGTGTTAGAGATACAATGCTGAATCAATCTCAAATCTAACCTAAGAAAATGAAAGTAATCACTAATCCTACTATAAACCTAATCCTAAGGTGTTTTCTAAGCCTAAAACTGAGTAAAAGTGAGTATGAATGTCTCTTGATCGTCTTGGTTATGCTTCCCCATGTATTTATAACAACTTGGCTACTAAAAACCCTAAAAATCACGTGGTGTACGGGCACGAAGCACGATCGTGCTTCTTGACACGGCTTAGCCGTGTTTCAGGCTAGAAATCTGGAAAATTCTCCACTTCTCACACAGAGCATAGTTTGGCCGTGCTTCATGCACACAAGCACGGCCTAGCCGTGTTAGGGGCTACAAGTCTTTTTTCTTGCCAATTTCTTCAGGGTTGCCTCCTTGCTTCCTCCTCAGCATGTTCCAAGTCCATATGGCACTCTTCATGAGTGTTTTCCCTTGCTTCTTGGCTCTTTTGCTCACCTACAAGCATAAAACAAACCAAAGCAATATCCAGAGCAAAGTATAACAAAAAATAGGGGAATAATCACAAGTTTACTACTAATTAAGGGATAAAATATAACCATTAAACACTCAATTTTTTCCTTTATCAACTCCCCCATGCTTAAACCTTTGCTTGTCCTCAACCAAATAACATGTCATATCAGTAGGAAGGGAGAAAATGCATTCAAATTTCAAAGGATAGAAAAGTGCAATGCAGGTAATCTTTCACTCAATCAGTGTTAACACAATAGATATATGAATAGACATTTAACATATAGTCTCTGTTCTTCTAAAACTAAACTCAAATTCTTCTATTATATATATGCTTTTATTGTTACCATTGAATGTATGCATCAAATTGATTTTTTCCCTTTTTGGCCTACACTTCTCCCAGTGCCTTTTCCTTCACCTTCAGTAGTGGAGACAACTTCTATTCTGTGACAATCGAGTGCTCCTTTCTTCCACGTAGGGTAGTAGGAACAGCACTTGCTATAGTAGTAAAGTACTCAACCCACTTACATCGTACTATACAGCATTAGTTCCTAAGTATGCACCCAGTATCATTCAGCTGAAGACACGCCCAGCATAATTCAATTTGTAGCCCCTTTGTCCTGAGATGCACGCAGGATTGCTTTAGCACCCTTTGTCTTATAATGCACATTGAATTTTACAATCAGGTGCAATGGGTGTTCTCATATTCAAAAGATGCAAACACAATATCAAATTAAGGGGAATTAATACTAAATCAGCCAAAATGCAGAGTAATAAGCATGAGAAAAGCATACAATAACTTAACTGAATTAGAGCTAACAAATCCCCCCAAACTTAGAGTCTTGCTTGTCCCTAAGCAAATTCCTCTACCCACTGAGAACCTCTCCCTATGCTATAGCCCTTTGACAAGATTAGTTTCATGAACACTGCTATTAGCTCTCATCTCTCAAAAAAATTTCTAAAGAGAAACTACTGCATATCAGCTTTTTACATTCTTATTCCTCAACCGAAACTTCCTTTGTAAATATGTGTGTGCATTACGGCTAGTCTTTCAAGAACCACTTGAGTCAAAATTAGCCGAGGTCCTATGATTTTATAAGCTAATATATCAAGTCTCTCTTTACTAATGCAAAGATACCAGCATATCAGAGGCACAAAAACTACAATAAAACTAGGGCATTTAGGGGGGAGGTAAATCAACTGATTGCTTCTTTGTTTTTGTTTTGTTTTGCCCTTTTTTTACAGGTCATTGGTGTCTTTTGATGTGAATACCAACATTTGGGATAAGGCACCCGGTTACTCAACACTATCAACTTTTGGAAATTCCTACTCATACCTCTGTGTTACTGTTTTACACAAAAGTACACATGGGGGTATACCCCTGGTTACTAGTGATAGAAGAGGCATTGGAGTGGCAACTCTTTTCTCTTCTTCTTATCACCTTATATATATATATATATATATATATATATATATCGCCCCATCCCCCTAAACTTAAGCCTTTATGCAAATTGAACTTATACTTCCTGTTGTCCAGCAATTTGTTTCAAGAGACTCTTAACATTAGCTCTAAAATCTTAGGTCCACCTTTTATGAAAAATTATCAAGTTTTTCTCAATAAATACTGACCATAGCCTAGTGCTCATTAGGGAAGGTTTCAATTGTAAGAAGTTAGCATGCAAAATTCCTACATTCCATCAGTCATTTCCTGCTTTTCCTCATTAAGTTTCTTTGAACCAACAGCAGGCCACAAGAAAATTCATTTTCTTAGTCAAGCAACTTGACTCTATATCACAGCATCATTTCTTGCCATATATTCTTTAAGCAACGACTCCAAGGAGTTTGGAATCTCATTAGGTTGATTCTTTTGCTGCTGAAATCTGGGAGGAAATTATGGCCTTTAAGGAGCAAAATTGCTTCCCTGGCCAGCATTATGGTTACTCCAAGAAAAGTTAGGATGTTGTCTCTAACCCGAGTTATATGTATTTCAATAGGGGTTATTACGATTCATATTACCCATATAGCATACTGACTCCAGATTTGAAGGATAGCTATCAAAGATATGAGGTCCACTGCACAAGACACAGGATACTCCAGTTTCTTAGGCTACATTAGCTCCTTGAGGGCAATTCAGTTGTTGGTTTTTTAAGATGTTAACTAGGGAAGCTATTTGAGCTGTGAGAGAAGTGACTTCACTTACATCTTGCCTACCAGTAGCTTTTTTCCAGTTGAGACTCTATCCATAGGCCATTGGTAGTTGTTACTAGCCATCCTTTCAAGCAACTCATAAACGTCATTGAATGTCTTGGACAAAAGTGCTCCATTAGCTGCCACTTCTACTATAGTTTTGGTTTGAGAATTGAGACCATTGTAAAAGGTCTCCATCTGGAGACAGTATGAAATCCCATGGTGAAGGCATCTCCGTAGCAACTCTTTGTACCTCTCCCAGGTTTTATATAACGATTCACCATCTAGTTGTTGAAAGGATGTGATGTCATTCCTTAACCTTGCATTCTTGGTAAGTGGAAAATATTTCATTAGGAATTTCTTAGCCAAATCATTCCAATTGATAATGGAATCAGGTGGCAGAAAATTTAGCCATGCTCTCGCTAGGCCTCTCAAGGAATATGGGGACAGTTTGAGCTTCACAACTTTATTCGTTACCCCATTCATCTTGAATGCATTAGTGACTTCTATAAACACTCTCAGGTAAAGTTGTAGATCTTCTGTAGGCATTCCACTAAATTACCCAGCAGTTTGTAACATTTGGAATATCACCGGTTTAAGCTTAAAATGAAGAGCTTAAATTTATGGCCTTATTATGCTTGGATTCAGCCCATTCAGATTTGGCTAAACATAGGCATTCAGGACTCTATCACAGTCATCCATGTTGTCAGCTCCTCTCGAATTGGCCATTTATGCTACTTGATGTAGTCCTAACATTTCTCTCCTTCTTCTTAGAAAAGTCCTCTCTATCTCAAGATCTAATGGCAGAAGCTCCATGTCTGTCTTGTTCATGCACTGATTTCACCTGCCCAAAACATCAGGATGCCTTAAGATTTAAAATCTTCCAAAACTAGTCAAAAAAAATATACAAATAATTCCTAAATTTTCAATTCCTCAACAATAGCACCAAAAACTTGTTGCTTTGGAATATATATACACAATATAAACAATGTAACACACAATTGCACATATCACACCAAGTAATACAGTGATGAGTGAGTATCGTCCCACGAGGAATTGTAACCAAAAATTACTTATAGTAGATTGACCAGTGAATGTTGTAGCAAAAATGTATGTGGTAAAGAAAAATTGGATTCAAGCACAAAATAAGGAACTCTAAAATGATATTTTGTTACACATGAAGTGAACAGAAGAAAATTAGATAATAATGACAACTAGGGTTACTTCAAGGTTGACATGAATTCCTGCACTCTTTTTGCTCTGCCTTTGCTGCAACAAGTGCTCCAGTGACCAGTTTTATATTTTGAATGGGTTCTTTCTAGAACTACCACTTCCTGCTAGCCTTGAGGTTAGATTCATACATTTCTATATAAATCCAATCCCAGAGAACTACACTTGATACTCTAAAACTATTAGGTCATATAGGACAACTATATATTCATATATTAGTTGTGCATTACCTTTTTTACCAACCCATAACATTCAACTTAGTCTAACTTCCATTTATCCTTCCAGGTTAATTGTCAGTATTAGTATTTCCACTATTGAGGGTCATTCAATGGTAGAAATTAAGAAATGCAAAGATCAGTTTGAATGCCAAAAGTAATGCTAAAATAGAGTCAATCATTTACTAAAATCATGTTGAAAGTTCACATCGACCCATTTGCAAACCTAGCTAGAAGCTTAGCCCAGCATCATATCCAAGTTAATTACAACTAAAAACATTAGAACAACTATAATGCAAGGAGGAAAATGCAGTAGAAACATAGGCAGCAAAAAGAACAGTTCTATGAAAGAATCCTCTCTCTCTCTCACGCCCAGCTACTCCTTTGTCTAGCCCAGTCAACAGCATCTACCATCCTTGCCCGATGGGTTCCCAATGGAACAGTATCCCCCTCCTCTGTACGTTCCCGTCCAAAATCAGGGGTAGCTTTGGGTGTTTCTCTATTCTCTATGTATCCTGTATGTGTATCTCTATGGGTCTCTATATTATGTTCTCCTTCTAACCTTTTATAGGCTAGGATTGTGGTCCCAGTGGTGTGGCTCCTTTTTGGCTTTTTCCTTTTTTCACCTGCACTTCTGCCAGTGCCTTTTCCTCCACCTTCAATAGTGGAGGCAACTTCTGTTCTATGACAGCCCAATGCTCCTTTCTTCCATGCAAGGTAGTGGGAGCAGTACCTGCTACAGCAGCAAAGTGTTCAACCCACCTGCATTATACCATACAGCATCAACTTCCAAGCATGCACCCAGTATCATCCAGCTAAAGACACGCCCAGCATAATTCGGTTTGTATCCCCTTTCTCCTGAAATGCACGCATGATTGTTGTAGCACCCTTTATCCTGCAATGCACACTGAATTTTACAATCAGGCACGATGGGTGTTTTCATATTCAGGAGATGCAAACACAATATCAAATCAAGGGTAATTAATACTAAATTAGCCAAAATGCAGAGTAATAAGCATGAGAAAAGCATACAATAACTCAACTAAATTAGAGCTAACGTCTACATGACTATTCATATTATCATTCCAATATATGCATAAGCTACGTCCAACAATAGTAACTTACAAGTATACATATACACACACACACACACACACATATATATATATGTGTGTGTGTGTGTGTGTGTGTGTGTAGATATATATATATATATGTATATATGTGTATATATGTATACATATATACATATGTATATCTATATACACATATATACATATATATATATATATATATATATATATATATATATATATATATATATATATATATATCATCAAGATTTCAAGCTTTATAGTATATTATTGTTAAACCTACCCTAAGAGCTCATTGGCTTCCTTCTTTTTGTACACTTTCTTTTCTTCTCCTTCCTTCCACAAACCTATAATTCCATCATCAAATCCACCTATTAGAAGTTAGAATGAAGATGAGGGATGATTTAGGGGCTGATCCATGGAGAAACCACATTGGATCAGCCTTCTTGTTGCCTTGTTCTTTCCTCTCTCTCTCTCCTTCTTCCTTCTTCTTGTTCTCTTCTTGGCTGCATTTTCTGCTCCCTCTCCCCCTTTGGTCAACTACCTTGCATCTTATCCCCAATATATCAATAAAATATTATATCTTCTAGAAGAACAAACTCTCTTCCAACTATATCCCTTAACCAAGCCAAAATTACAAGTTTACCACTCCATTAGATTGTGACTACCCCTTGACTAAGGCCTTGTTTGGCTTCCCTTAATTCCCCAAATGGTTTAATTCCTCTTTTAAGAAGATGCCAAAGGGCCTTTGGGATCACACTGAAAGCATATCTCTAGCTCATTTCTTGTTGTTCGATTCTATCCCCAAAGAATTAGGGAATTACACTTTCTTTCCTTCTAGATTTCCCTTTTTTCCATTTAGTCACTTTATAATTTTCTAGGGTTTCTTCAATGTTCCATTTCATTCTTTTTCCTTCCCTTCACCATTAAAATTTTATTTTTCTACTTAATAAAATTGGGGATGTTACACTTCTTGGTAAGCTGGTATGGATGGATAAGATTGTGCTGTGTGAGATGTACTAGAACATAAAGCACATGCTTCATTCTTAATATTGGTAACAGAGTTCATTGTGTGGCTTAAATTCAAAGCTTCTACCTTTCTAATAAGTTGGCCAAGGTAGCTCTCACATCTGTATCATTACTCACTTCATAAATTCCTCTTCTCTTGGGGTTTGAGACATTCTATCATTTGGATCAATGCAATTCCAATGTTGAGAGTTTTTAGATAGAGACTCTAAGGATTCTCAAGCTTCAGCCTCATTTAACTGTAAAAACGTTCCACCATGCATACTTTGGAGCATTTGACAATTTGATGGAGTCAAACCATCATAAAAATATTTCATGAGTCTTCAAGTTTCAAAACCATAATGAGGACACTTCAAAAGAAGGTCATTAAATCTTTCCCAATGCTCAAAAAATTGTTCACCCTCTTTTGGGAAAAAAATCAAAGATTTCTCTCCTAAGGGCATCAGTGTTAAACATGGGAAAAATTTTGGCTAGAAACTTATTTACTAATTGATTCCAACTAGTAATAGTTCCTATAGAAAGGGAATTTAACCAGGCTTTAGCTTTATCTTTTAATGAAATTGAAAACACTCTAAGCCTAATTGACTCATCATTGAAATTTTGGAAGTGAAATGTCGAGTAGATTTCAAGAAACTCTTTAATATGCATGTATGGGTCTTCTCTCTCTAATCCATAGAAAGATGGCAACAGTTGGATTATGGCTGGTTTAAGTTCAAAGTGATTTGTATTAGTTTGTGGTAACACTATACAAGATGGAGTACTTGACAGGTGAGAAATATTTCATAAGGGTTTTCTCGTGTACAACTTGTTTTTCCATTTTTTATGGTGTCCCAACAAAATCTAATGTTCTAATTTTAAAATTAATGGGAGATCCTAAACTTTTCCTAACCAAACGCTAATCTTTATCACGTTTTCAAGGACGCATAAACTAAAAGAAAAATTATAAACAAATATTTCTAATAGCATACAACACAATTACAAAATAGGATAATTTTACAACTTAATTACATATATATACAATGTTAACTATAAGTAACAAAATGCAATTACAATAAAAAGACAAAAAAAATCACAAGATTATGCAGCAAAGAATTTTTTTTTATTATTCTTTTTGTTTTGGGTGTTAGTAATAGTGGGTAGTATTCAACTAGTGGATTCCCAAGAAAGTGTGAATGAGTCACAACAATCTCACTTAAAATCCATACTCCTTGGGCATTTTTATCCTTGTTGTCAAAATCAACTAATTTTACATACCTAAATTACCACACCAATTGTTACTAAATACTATTTTTCACAAAGAAAAAATTCTATATAAAGAATAAATAAATATTCTAAATAATAACTAGTGGAAGAATTATACTTACCTAGATCTAATTATTTTTTCCATCGCAATCCCCGACAACGGCGTCAAAAACTTCTTGTTGTTTTAATTAACACTCACAAGCTTACAAATCTATTGGAATATAGATTTAGTGGTATGCGAGGTCGATCCCACTAGGATTTCCAATTGAGAAAAAAATATAATTCATATCCAAAATAAATATTTCTAACCTAGTTGTCAAGATTTTCTTTTGTGAGAAGAATTTTAAGCAAAGTATGCAAGAAACAAAATACTGAAATTAAATAGGAATGTATTCAAAGTAAAGAAACGTGCTAAAGTTAGGGAATCCACTCTTGGTATATCAAATAAAAATAAATTTTAATTCATTTATTACTCAAATAGAATCCTCACATAAATGAGGTTCCATTCGGAAGATATATTATCTTAAACTCACTTTGGTTTACATATGAAGTGTACTTGTCTTCCTTTTATTGTATTACTAATAATAAAACAATTGTTGTAAAATAAATTCAAGTATACACCGTTTCAATCATTATATTGTCTACAATAAATCAAGAATGACTCAAGCATTTATTGTGCCAAAAATTGTCTACAATGTATCAAGATTCACACTTTACAAAATAAAAAATAAAAAGATATAAAAGGAAGAAAAACATAACAACAGATAGGTAGCAGAGTCAATAATAATAATATAAAGTATATGGTAAAACAAGCTATTAAGAAATAAAATAACAAGAAAAGAATAATAGAGGGGCAACAAAGTCATCTTCTAAGAAAGAAAATAAATAACAGGGGGGCGACAAAGCCAACTTCTACTAAAGAAAATAATAAGAAAATAAATAACAGAGGGGCAACAAAACCATCCTCTAAGAAAGTAAATAACAAGAAAATAAATAACAGAAAAACATAAAATAAATAACAAAGGAGCGACAAAGCCATCCTCTAGGAAAAAAAATAACAAGAAACTAAATAATAGAAGGGCATAAAATAAATAACAGGGGGCGATCAAACCATCATCTAAGAAAGAAAATTATAATAAAATAAATAACAAAGGGGCATCAAAACCATCCTCTAAAAAAGAAAATAAATAAGAGGATAAATGGAACATCAAATATAAACATTGAAATTAAGAGTTAGATAAATTATTATTTTCATACCAAGAGTTTCACCCTTTCTACTTAGCATTAGGAGATTAGTTCTCCATAATCAAGATAAGAAAGCAAAATGAAAGACGAAAAAACATGATAAAATTTATGAAAGAAAGTAAAGATACAAAATGTCTAAAGAGATAAAAACATTACAAGCACTTAGAACTCCAAAAAAAAAATTCCAAGGTCACTCTCAAGCCTTCCTCCCCCCTCTCTAGCTCATAAGATCTCTCTATTTAAATATGTAACAAAGGTGGTAGGTGACAAAAATAGTGGATAACAAATTGTACTATAGTTGACAAGTTGTATTGCATTATGAGCATCAAAAGTAATCATTCAATATATCCTTGATATTCACTGAATCTGTTAATCCCATCAACATAAAACTTGTAGATATTTTCATTATCATTCCATCCATATAAGGTAGAGAGAAATTTACCACGTATTTTGTGATTTATTACCAAAATACTAGAGAACGGTTAGGCTGGACTGCAATAGCAAATATGATCTTTTCTATCCCACTTTTGGCCCTTTTAGTATTCGAATTTGCTAACCACTTAAATATAAAAGTTGTAGAAAATTGTATCTTCTATTCACCTACCAAATTTTGTATACATTGAATATGTATTTTCTTAAATAGGGTTCAAATACTATAGTAAGGGTGGGTTGGATTGCAACAGTAAACATGTTCTTTTCTAGCCCAATTTTGGCCTTTTGAATGTCTGAATTTGTTGATCACATAAACATGAAAGTTGTATGAAATTGTGTCAACTATTCATCTACCAAATTTCATACATTACATATGTATTTTCTGAAATACAGCCAAAATACTGCAATAAGATCATGTTAAAAAGCAAGCAACAAACAAATTTTTAACATTGGATATTCTTTCTTAAATCTTTATGTTTCAATTCTTTTAGAAATGTGGTCATAAATTAAGATTGAATTGATTCATATATCCATTAGGATGCATCACAAGAGTCAAAAAGATAATGCTCCTTAGTCAGCCATTCTCAATGAATTTATTTTGTCTACTTGATTTTTAGACATCATTCCCAAAGAACCACAATTTAATTTTGATTCCTTGAATTAAGTCCATTTTCTATTCTTCTCTCCATCTGTAAAAAAATAAAGACAAATAAGAGAGATCAATGCTTAAGTAAGGCAAAAAGATAAGATGGAAATATTTAATTTATGATTATAAAACTCACTTATCGCTTCTCTTCCTCTTCCTCAGTAGGCTACCTAGTTAGATTTTCCTATGCTAAATAATCAAAGGCATTAATTGAATAAATAGGATTAATAGCATATACATTTCCTCCTACGTTTATTTTCTTCCTTCCCTTATTTTTCTATTTCCTCTCATTCTTTTTTAATTCTTTCAAGAATTCAACAAAGTGGGAATCTTTTCTAGTAACTTCTCCATATATTTTTGAAAATTTCCTAATTTTTCTACCTTCTAATAAAGCTTCAGGGAAAGGGGGTTTATGCTTATAAGAAGCAAAATGAGGAAATATACTCTTAGGAGTTTCCTCCTCATCATGGATGTCTTCTTCTTTCTCTTCTAACTCAAATGGTGTAGGGAATGGGTTCTCAATTACCTTACCTCTCTTCAAACTAATGGAATTCACATTTTCTTTAGAGTTAGATGCAATTTAGTGGGTAACTTACTTGCATTTTGAGCCTCAAACTGACTAATTGTAGTTGTCATTTATCCCATTTACTTTTTCAAACCTTGGATGCTAGCCCTCGTCTCTTGTTTGAATTTATCTAAGTCTTCTTGAAATTGTAAACTATTGTTAGTGAAGGATTTAACTGTCTTCTAAAGACATATTTGAGCTAAAGCTTTACTAAGAAGGCTCGTCTTGATAAGTTAGGTGCCTATCAGTAAGATACCCTATTGCTAAATCATTTCTATAATTCTTTTTGCATAGTTCCTACAAGACATTGATTAAAAATAGTAGTTAGATTTTCCATTTGTTGTTCAAGGGGTGAAAGACTTACCTAGGTGGCATACCTAGCGTAAAATTGACAAAACATTCTTCCCTTTTTTTCTTTTTTTCTTTAAAGTATGAAAATAGAAATAAAGTAAAATTTTTAAAAGTATAAAAATCAACTTGATGCACTCCCTGGCAATGGTGCCAAAATTTGGTCCATGTCCTTGCAAACATGCCAAAAATAAATAATTACCTTACCCTTCTTAAAACAAAGTAATGTAGTAAAAGGAGTAAGGATCAAACCTATAAAAAGTGATCAGTTGAATTTTATACTTTTATGAACATAGAGAGGGATTGATTAATAAGAACAAAAAACAAATAATATAAATAGATTAAAAGAATAGTAAGAGACTTATTGAATAAGATAGGCATTGGTCAAAGTTAAATTCAACCATCAAAGTTAAATTCAATTTATATTTGAATATTTACCGTTGGAATTTAATCCAATCTTTCCTTATGTTTAGTTAAATTTCAAGGAGCGGTCCAATTAACCCTAATTATCAAATAACCTTGTAAAATAATCTAAGATTTGACCCAATAATTGCATTATAAACTAGAAATGTCAATAAAGCTAAATAATTAAAGCACAAGCGGTTGGATTTAATCTAGTCATCTATTCTTACTAAGAGTTTTCTACCATAACGCTGGTGGCCAATCTACAAAATCTACTGAAATAATAAACACAAAAGTTGTAGGTCTTTGTCTTAACCTTTTATAGCCACTTGAATTATCTCATTTGAAGTTCAGATGAAGAAGTTCTACCCAGATTAGTAAGTTAAGGTCTAGAATTTTCTAAATTTCTGTGTTTTTGTTGAATTTCTTCTCTTTTTCTCCTCTTTTCCTCTTTTTTTGACCATACAACACAAAACATAAAATTAAACTAATTCCTAACATATTTCACTCAAAAACTAACAAAAACCAAGTTTAAAGGTACTAAATTTATGATTAATTATACATATATCACCAACCATCTTTGTAAGACAATTTTTTTCATGGAAAAGAGAATCCATGACAAAAGCATTTGATCTTGACAATGCCACTCAATGAATTAAATATTAACTTTGCCAATTCTGCATCACTAGGATTCATAAACTTCATTAGAACTTCAAAATTTCTCATCAATAAGCTTTTCTAATCCATGACCTTCAATAGCAGCTAAACATGTTGCTTTCACAAGAGAAAATTGTTATTGCCAAGCTTAATTGCGATTGAGTGAGAAAATATTACCAAACGAAGCTTTTGATTAGTAACCAGAAGGTCTTGACATTTTTACTCCATTAACAATGAGCTAAGGTTTGATACCTAAATAAGATTAAAAAATAGTAAAGGATGTAACTAAAAGAAAAGAATTGTGTAAAAAAGAAATGAAGAAAGAAATAAGAGCCATAGATGATCAAAAGAATAAAAGTTGTTAATTGAGAAGGCAGTACAAGAGGTATTTACAAGGGATACAAGGTTCTGGTACAGTTGATGAGACAGAAAATAGGCCTTAGATGGCAAGAATTGAGGTGACTCTGTGTAACATCCCAAATTTTAATAAATGGAAAATAATTCCCAATGGTGAAGGGAATGGAAGGGAATGGAAGGGAATGAAATGGAACATTGATGAAACCTTAGAAAAATGATAAAGTGGCTAAATGGAAAAAGTGTAATTCTTAAAGAAAGAGAAGGTATGTGTTAAGGAGAGGCAACCTTCTAAACGCTTGAAATTAAGATAATATTTTCCCTTGTTTTGGAATGGAAATCAACTAAAGGGGGAGAGGGATGGATTATTGGAGAAGCTTGTATTAAATAATCTTATCCTTGGCTTGGAGAAGAAGCCTTGACTTGGAGAAATCTTGGCTTGGAGGAGAGGTAGTTGACTTAGAGAAGTCTTGGCTTGGAGAAGAAGTAGGCCAAAAAGGTGAAGGCAGAGGGAGGTGGCGGCTAAGGAAAAGAGGAGAAGGGAGAGAGACCAAGAGAAGGAGAGGAAGGAAAACAAGAGAGAGAGAGAGAGAGAGAGAGAGAGAGAGGAGAGAGAAAGGCACAAGGTGAATATCCAAGAGAAAGGAAGAAGGAGAAGTGATCAAGAGGAGGAAATCCAAGGATAGAAAGAATCTCTGGTTTGGTAGGTTTAACATTATTCATATTTCCATGGAATTTAATGTATCTTGAATGATTTATAAGTGTTTCATATATCCTCTTTTGATTATTCATGATGCATATTTATGGTTGGCCATAAAAAGTGAGAGTTTGATGTATAGATCATACATGTGTTTACTGATTTTGGGCTTGAAAAGGGTGAAAATCGATGCTCTGAATGGTTGGTTCTGGGTGTTAAGTTTTATATTGAATCTGGAAATATGTCTAACATATGAATTGTATCCCTGTTTCTTAGCTTTCTAATGCCTCTGGAATCACCTTGATCGGATTTGAAATGAAAGAGATATCCCCTGATGAGTGAAGAAAGGTCAGATTTAACGCACAGAATCGCGACGCTATTTTCGTACACCATTTTCACCTGTTTCTGTTTCTAATCTGTTAAAGTCATAAACATGAAAGTTTTAGAATTTCCATAGACATCAAAATCACCTTAATCGGAGGTTAAATGAGGGAGTTATAATCTTTTTATTAAAGGAAGGTCTGGCTGGACGAAAATCTGGACTGCAGGGAAAACCCGAAGCATAGCCGTGCTTCGGTCTATTTTGTTTGCATAGCTTGAAGTACGACCGTGCTCAGGGACATGGTCAAGCCGTGCTTAAGGCTGGAATTGCTCTGTTTTGCATTTTGAAGGCTCTAAATGAACTCCAATGAATGGATGATGTTAAGGGGAACTAAAATACAAATAAATACATTTTTAATGATGCATTGTAATGTGAATTCCATCCTTTTATTATGAGAAATTAAATCACATATTGCATAATGATGAGATGTATGTTTAATGTATGAATAAAAATATATATTAATGAGACCTATGCAAGTGAATTTTTTATATATTGATGAGATATATATAAAGGTGAGTTGTTTTATGTATACATGGTTATATCATGTTAATGTATAAGGTTGACATGTGGCTACAAACGATTAGTCACTAAGTGTGGAGATGTGGCTACAGACGATTAGTCACTTAGTGTTGAGATATGGCTGCAGACGATCAGTCACCCTGCATGAAAGCACTACAAAGATAAATATACAAGCATATTATTGAAGTTTAACCTGGTTATTATACATGCCTGATATTGATGCATAACCTGTCTATTGAATATGAAAGCATGCTATACATTCTTGTTCCTTTATCATATACAAAGAAAAAAAATTTGTAATTTATACAGCTAGACATAACATTGTGCTTTCCTTATTTACTATATAATGCTTAAAATGTTAAACCTATTGGGAACATCCATTCTCATTATTGTTGGTGTTATGTTCAGATAAGAGCAAACGTCATGCTAGCTACTTTCGTGCACTTAATCATAGAAGATCTAGTGGATGGTGATTCCTTTTACAGATCTCAATGCCAGCACCGCCTCCTCCACCCTTTACACCAAGGGGAGATGTGCAGTATAGGGTTCATGTTAAGTTGATGTAGTTATGTGTTTCAGTGTCGCAGATGTATAAATATTAATCTCTGATGTAGTTCAAATATTATGATAATGGAATATTGGCTGCTTATCTAAATGTGTATGGTTCGCTGCTTGGAATGTGTTATCAGTCGCTATATATATATATCAGTCGTTACACTCTGACCTAATTTTTACAATTAAAGCTGCTAACCTTTATAAGATTTGATAGTAATAGGGACTCGTAGCAGCTCATAGATGCAGCATAAAAGATTTGCAAAGCTTTAGGGTAAACTAGTAGAAGGTTAGTGGAATTAGTATCCTTCCAGTTTTCTAACATGTCTTAAGTGTAATTAAATGCATTGATTAAGGGAAAAGAAGTAACTACACATCCTATAGAATGGAACAAGTTCAAAGAAGTTTTAATGGAATATTTTCTACCAGTAAGTGTAAGAGTTGCTTGTGACAAAAAATTTGAATAATTGAAACAAGTACCAAATATGATCGTTACAGAGTATGATATTTGATTTACTCAACTTTATCGATATACCCTACATTTAGTCCTTAATGAAAGGGAAATGATCAAGAGATTTTTTGTAGCACTGCTACACCCATTATTCAAATATGTTACACCACTAACCTATCACTTTTCTTTTAATGTGGCCACGATATTTTATGCAAGAATGATAGAAACCAGAGAATTGGTAGAAATTAAGAGTCAGAAGAAGAGAAGAAAGGATTAGGGTATAGTTCTCATAGTGGGCTAGCCCAAGTAGGTAAGGGAATTAGATTTCAAAGGTCAACATTACCATTACCATTAGAATTTGAGACTATTAACCAAGAATCAGTCAATGTTAATAAGAAAAAGGGAGTTCTAAGATAGGTTAAGCAACCTAGCTATTAAGGCTCAAAACAAACTCTTTATGGTGAACCATAATGCCTTATTTGTGGAAAACCTCATATGGTAAAGTGCCCCAGAGAGACTAGTGCCTATTTTAACTTCATGCAAATGGGTTACTTGGTTAAAGATTGCCCTCATAGGAGGAGACCAGCTCAAGAACCAGCACAACCAATTAGAAAAGCGTCAAGATAAGTAAGTAATACTAGTGTCGGTAAGGTATTAGTGGGTTAGAGGCAGGTATAAGAGAGTAAACACCAGTCAAGGGTTTTTACATTGACTAGATAGGATGTTTAAGCTTCAAATGCAGTGATGATAGGTATTCTTGTGGTTTGTTCTCATAATGCACAAGTGTTGTTTGATCATGGATCTACTTATTCATATTTATCTCCTTATTTTACTCAACAAATAAGGAAAGATCTAGTTAAATTGGAATATCCTTTTGTAGTTGCAACTCCTATTGGTGACTTAATATTAATGGAAGATATGTATAGATCTTACATTATCTCAATGTTGGATAAGAAAAAAAATTGTTAATTTGATTATATTAAACATGTTAGATTTTGATTTTTTTCTTGGCATGGATTGTTTAGCTTCATGTTATGCCAATCTGAATTGTCCATAAGGTGATTGAATTCAATGTGCCAAGTGAACCTTTTTAAAAAAATACAATGTGATTGGAGTGTAGCCCCTAACAATTTGATTTCAGCTTTAGATGCATAGAAACTATTAAGAAAAAGGTGTCAAGGTTACTTGGCTCTAATCAAATATGTTGAAAGACCATTTACTAACTTTGATCAAGTTCCAGTGGTGAATGAGTTTCTTGATGTTTTTTCAGAAGAAATACCAAGCTTACTCGTAGAACAAGAAATAAAATTCAATATTTATCTTCTTCCTAGAACTCAACCAATTTATATACCTCATTATATAATGGCTCTTGTAGAACTTAAGGAGTTAAGAGATCAATTACAAGACTTGTTAGACAAAGGACTTATACGATTGAGCACATCACAATAGGGTGCATCGGTTTTATTTGTGAAGAAGAAGGATGGTTTGTTGTGATTATGTATAGAGTATCAACAACTAAATAACATTATGATGACCAACAAGGGATAATGAGAAAATTATGTGTTTATGCATTGCTTTTCGTCCTATAACTCAATGTTTACTTATGATTATTTCCCTATTTTGGTTTTATTCTATTTTACTTACTCTATATACTGTTTGGCTTTGTTTCATTTTTGTTGGTGAGCAAAAGAGCCAAAGAAACAAGGGAGAAAGCTCATTTGAAGAGTTATTTGGACTTAGAATAAGTTGAGGAGGACGCAAGGAGGAAACATAGAAGAAATAAGCAAGAAATGACCTTGGCAGTCTCCAACATGGCCAAGCCATGTTTGGGACACTCAGAACAAGGTCAGGTCGTGTTCTATGTAGGAAGAGTGTGGCTTCACCAAATTCCAACCTACAACACAACCATGCTAAGGGACGAAAAATCACTGTATTTTTTAAGGTTTTAGGTAGCCATGAAACTATATATAGTGGGATTCGATATTCTTTTAGGGAGGCTTTACACCTTTTACATTTTTTACATTCTAGACACTCTGGAAACACTTTAGGGTTAGGTTTTGAGTAGAATTAGGTTTTCTTTATGATTTTAGACTTGGATTTACAATTAGATCAAGCTTTGTATTACGAATTCATCTCTACTTCTACACCGGGTTTTATCTTTCTATCTCCATCTACTTTTCTCTGTTGATTGGATTAAACATTATGGTTTATTTAATGATATTGTCTTTACTTTATCTTTCAATTATCCGTAAGTATTTCCTGATCTAGGATTTGGAAAAACCCACTTATGATATAATGATACTAAATTGAATTGTTGAATTCTTTTTTATGATTGTTTGTAGATGATCATTTTAGCTATTATGCATCCATACGAGTTAATCAAATGCTTAGTCATCATTTTTGTCACATCTTAGGTTATTAACTGATAGACTGAAAGGTGAAAGTTAATGCTCAACCTTGATAATTGTTGTTGTTTTAATTAAAACTCGCAAGTGCACGAATCTATTGAGGTATAGATTTAGTGGTATGCAAGGTCGATCCCACAGGGATTGCCAATTGAGAGAAAATTCTAATTTAGATCCAAATTAAATACTTCTAACCTAGTTCCCAATATCTTGTTTTGTGAGAGGAATATTGAACAAAATATGCAAAGAACTAATATACTGAAATTAAATGAAGATGTATTCAAGGTAAAGAAGCATGCTAAGGTTAGGGGATCCACTCTTGGTATATCGAAAAAATAAATTTAACTCTTTTATTACTCAATTAGAATCTTTACACGAATAAAGTTCTAATCGGATAATATGTTAATTTAAGCTCAACTTTGTTTATACATGAATTATATTTAGCTCCTTTCTAATAATTAAAACATTCTTGTAAAATGAATTCAAGCGTACATTGTGCCAATCACCATATTGTCTACAATAAATCAAGAGTGATTCAAGTATTTATTGTGCCAAAAATTGTCTACAATGTATCAAGGTTCACACTTTACAAGATTAAAAATACAAAGATGCAAAAGATAACTTGTAAATGGATTCAAGCATAAATTGTGCCAATCATTATATTGTCTACAATCTGTCAAAATTCACATTTTACAAGATTAACTTATGCAAAAAATGAAAGGTAGAAAATTAATTAACATAACAAAATAAAATGAAATAGAATAGGTGGCAAAGCCAACCAATAGTAAAATAAAATAAAGTAGGTGGCAAAGCCAACCTTGAAAATAATAAGAGATAGGCGGTCTAATAAAACCAGCCAATAACATAACAAGAAATCGGCGGTATGATAAAACCAGCCATTAATAAATAATTATGAGAAAAGAAATAGGAAGGTAAATACAATATCAAAGATAAACATTAAGATTAAGAGTTAGATAAATTATTATTCTCATACCAAGAGTTTCACCCTTTCACCTTAGCATTAGGAGATTAGTTCTCCATAATCAAGGCAAGAAAGTGAAATGAAAGATGAAGAAACATGATAATATTACGAAAGAAAATGAAAAATACAAGATGTCTAAAGAGAGAATAACATTACAAGTTCGTAGAATTCCAACAAAGCTTTCCCAAGCTCTATCCAAAGCTCTCCAAAAAACTCCAAAAGCTCCCCCCAAAAGCTCTCCATTTATAGATACAATTAGGTGTGGTAGTTGTGATAATTGTCAAAATTGTTAGGTAGGAAGTTGTACAAAGTTGACAATTTGGATTCCACCATGTGTACCGAAATTGATCCTTGAATATCGTCTTGAAATCCACCGAATTTGCTGACTTCATCAACATGAAAGTTGTAGACAATTTCATTAGCTTTCTGTCAAGACAAATTGTGGACAAATTGGATACGTAATGTGTGACTTATGGTCAAAATACGAGAGCAAAGTCGGGCTGGACTGCTGCAGTAGTCAGATTCTATTCTAGCCCACTTTTGGCCCTTTTAATGTCCAAATTTTCTGACCACTTGAACATGAAAGTTGTACCCAATTGTGTCAGCTACACACCTACCCAATTGCATACATATTAGATATGTATTTTCAGAGATATGGCCCAAGTATTACAGCAAGGTTGGGCTGGACTGCAAACAGCAAACATATTCTCAACATTGGGTGCTTTGCCATGAATCTTTATGTTTTAGTTCTTTTGAAAATGTGATCATAAATCAAGAATAAATTTGTGCATATCTCCATTAGGATGCGTCTCAAGAGTCAGTATGATAATGCTCCTTACTCAGCCATCCTTAATGAATTTGTTTTATCTGCTTGATTTATAGACATCATTTCCAAAGAACCACAATTTAGCTCTGATTCCTCCAATTAAGTCCATTTTCTACTCTTCTCTCCATATGTAAGAAATACACAAACTTAAGACAAGTAAGGGAGATTTATGCTTAATTATGGCAAAAAGATAAGATGAAAATATTTAATTTATGAGTATAAAACTCACTCATCAATAGTTAATTAAGGGTATTTTAATCACGAAATTAGTTTAAGATCCTCTAGGAATTGAACCTCCTCTAAAAATGAATTAGTTGGTTAGCATAAAACTTAAAGGGTTTAAGTTAAACTATGAACCATGAAAGTAGGCGATTAGATTAACTTAGGTACAATTATTAGCACCTAGTAGGGGATATTAATGAATTGAGGTTAAACCATTCCCTATAGTTTTACCCGTACTCATCAGACTAGCTACAGCTATGCCATGCGCTTGTAGTATTTAGTGAAACACTATGAACAAGTTTTTGGCACCATTGCTAGGGACCTATTGTGTCAATATTATTTGGTTTTATGAATTAACTAAACTGAATCATTTTTTTATTTTTTCTGCATATTTTGATTTTACTTTGCTGAGTATATATCTTGTTTTCTTTTGTAGGTGTGCCGTTTTTTTATGCGAAGAGACCGTGAACATCTTGCTGACTTTAACCCTAAAATTGAATATACATCACACAAAAGAAGAAGGAAGCAAGATCAGACACTACCTACAAAGGCAGACCATGACAATTGCTCCCTTAAGGATTTTATTGTTCCATATACCCAAGGCCTGAACCTTAGCATAGTTAGGCCAGCAAGTTGAAAGCTAGCCAAAGGAGTCAAGCTCATGACTTTAAAAGAGCGCTTTGTGGGAGGCAACCCATATTGTACTCTTTAGTTTCCTTTTGTTTTGTTTTCTTGCTTGTGAATTTGTTTTTTGTCTTTTTTCTAGTTAGTCTCTTTAGTTTGGGCAGTTAGAAGTGTTGTATTTTTCAAATCAATTTCTTATACGATTAGCACTTGTCCCAACACCCACCTCCTCTACCACCGAAAGTATGATTCGGTAAGTTCCCCCCATTCATAGCTTGTAATTTAATTGTTTATGAACATTGAGGATAATGTCAAAATTAAGCATGGGGGAGTACTTTTGGGTCTTGGTCTTTAGTTTCTTGTACATATAATTCATATTTAGCCTTTTTGCACGTTCATTTGAGCATTTTAGTCACAAAGTTAGGTATTCTAAGAATAGGCTGGTATAATATTAGTTGATTTTAGCTTATGAAGATGTGATGTATGACAAAATATGATATAAGTATTTGTCATTTAGTCTATTTCTTCTAATATTGAACCCCTAATTCTTTAAAAACACCTCACCTATTGTGCTAGGAATAGTATGCATTTTTTTGGCATAATGAAAGTGTGAAGGAAGGGAGAGGTGAAGAATAAGGGAATATGAAACCCAAAAAGTCTTTGCTCTGAATACCCCTTCAAGGCACCAAAAATGCCTTAGTATGAGTACCTAGTTTCCTATACCCTAGTGAGATGGAGCATAAAATGCACTCATAATATATAATAAAAAAAGAAGAAGAAAAAGTGTGACCAAAAGGAATTTAAGTGAGGAAAAGAGTGATAAAGTTGAAATAAGGGTAAGGCAATATAGGGAGATATAAAGGATGTTATGGCCTATTTGAGTGCTTAAAAATTAATCTAGTGCATAAGAGGTATGGTAACAATAGGAGTATGTGTATAATAAGAGAATTCGGGTTTAGTATTAGAAGAATGAAGACTATCTGATAAATGCCTACTCATATATCTATTTACACTACATTGATTGGGTGAAGAAATAGTTGTATTATGTTTTGCCTATTTTCTAGAATTTGAGTTCATCTTCTCCTTTTCTGCTGGTATGTATTGTTATTTGCTTAAGGACAAGTAAAATTTTAAGCATGGGAGAGTTGATAAATGTAACATCCCGTAATTTTTGTTTTTCAATAATAATGTTTTGATATAAACAAATATATTTTTATTTGTTTAAAAAGGATTATTTTCTACTAAAAATAAGTATATTTTTAATTAAAATAATTATTGTTTTACTTAAAATAATTATATTGGCCCCTAAAAAATTTTTGTTTTATTTTTTTTGAAATATTCTTATTTATTTTGGGATGCGTTTTCTTACGATTTTTATCAAGAAAAATAATGATTTAAGAATTTAATTAAAGGTTTATGAGAATGTAAATTTTTAGAAATTTTTGAAATATTTTAGGGTGAAATAAAATCCTATTATTCAATTATTAAATAATAATAATTATTAAGAAAAAAAGAAGAAAATAAAAAGGGAAGGGGGAGACAATACTACAGGGACGGAGATGGAGAGTTTTTTGAAAACTGGAATAGTGAGTGCCTATTGGCTTCTAATCTCAAAACTGAGGGTGCTACTAGATTTAGGACGAAGAATACTACAGTTTTGACCGATTAATTTTTCAATCAGCTGTTGAATCGTCGTAGATCTTAAGTAGAAAATCTCAGAAAAAGGTAAATTCTGAAACTCTTATTTAGAGACCTACAATTGAATTTCTGACACCGTAGATGGATTTAGAAGCTAGATAAACCTTAGGATATGAATATTTTCGATCATCTGACAACTTTTTGTTCGTCGTAAATAGTGATTTTCGACAGGTGAATAGTGTTTTTCTGCGATAAATAGTGACCAAGCTCCCGGAGTCATTTTATAAGTCTTTGGACCCTCCGGACACATTTTTGAGGTCTAATTGGTCAAATTCAGCTTGAAAAAATACATTTTAGGGTTGTCCAACCAGGAGCCCTACCCTGTGAGTAGATAATTCTTTCTATGACTTGCCCCATGCTCTTCTTGAATTATAAATGTATTATTGTTTCTATTTATAAATTATTTATGCTATTATAAGTTTATTAAATGTGTTAAAATATCTGTTATATTTACAAACTGGCACATAGTTCAAGAAGAGTATGGTTTTAGAAATGGATTTTGGAACTCATTGAATATGAGGTTCTAAATGTATTTATCATTATTTGATAAAGTGAATATTATGTGCACGATGCATTGATTTGTAAAGCTATATACTTGTGAAAATGATGCATGTCATATTATAAATGAGATTGAATGGCAAGCGTAAAGCTCATGGCGAGTTGCTTGATAATTTTACATGTATTTATATGTATTGATGAATATCGGCTGGTTGTATGGCTTGTGACGGTACTGAATAGGAGACGCCCTATTAGCCTGAGTGAGCCAAGAGAGGGCCGCTCCAACCGGATGACAGTGGTAATGTGAGGGGGCAGGAGGGTGATGTACTCACATTCCTTGATCACTTATTATGACTGGAGTCGAGGTCACTATGCGTATAGCAAATGAGTTATATTTTCATTGCATTGACCAGATTGCCGAGTGAGGCAGGTGCATTAAATGTAATGATTTTACCTTCAAATCATAATATTTTACTATAGCTTATATAGCTGAGCATAACAACATTTGTTTAATGATCATACCATAGTGCATATGGTTTTGGATATCTGAATATCCTTTGATTTGAGAATATTTAAAATACGGGTCCCATATAAATGTACTTCTGAACTGTATTTTCTATGTGACACATTTTAAAATATAAGTGCATTCATATGCTGACCTAAGAGGACATAGGAGGAATTATTTGCTCAATGAGTTGTCAAACTCACTACACGATATTTCCACATTTTTCAGATAAGAATATCAGAGTCTGATTCGGTAGATAGGTGATATATTCTCTAGTTGAGTCTACGTTGCTTCCAAGACTCACGGTCTTTGAATTATACTGTGTTTGTATTTTAGAGTGCTCTGAACGCTACAGACAAGATTCTTGTTTCTACTGTACTTTGATGTTTATAGACTTAGTCTGTATATTGTGTATACATGAGAGATCCTATATAAATCTGTTCCCATGATAAAGAATTGAATTATGTATCTTTATGGAAAATATCTTATTGCGGAAGGAAAAAAAATGTTTTATTTTACGTAACGTAAATTGGGGCATTACAATAAATGGGAAAATTTTGTGTTTATGCTTTACTTTCATCATGTAACTTAATGCTTACTTTTGATTATTTCCCTATTTTGGTTCTATCCTATTTTTCTTGCTCTAGATACTACTTGGCTTTGTTTTCTTTTTGTAGGTGAACAAGAGCCCAAGAATCAAGGAAGAAAGTTCATTTGAAGAGTTATTTGGACTTCGAATAAGTTAAGAAGGATACAAGGAGGAAACACAAAAGAAATGAGTAAGAAATGACCTTGGCATCCCCTAACACATCCAATTCGTGTTTGGGACAACCAAAACATGGCCAAGTTGTGTTTAGGACACCTAAAACACAACCAGGCCTTTTTCCATGTAAGAGGAGTGCAGCTTCACCAAATTCCAGCCTAGTACACGGCCATGCTGCGAGACCAAAAATCACCATATTTTTTATGGTTTTAGGCAACCATAAAGCTATATATAGTGGGATTCAAAATTATTTTAGAGGGGCTTTACATCTTTTACATTCTATACACTCTGGAAACACTTTAGGGTTAGGTTTTGAGTAGAATTAGGTTTTCTTTATGCTTTTAGACTTGGATTTACAATTGGATCAGCTTTGTATTATGCATTCAACTCTACTTCAGCACCAAGTTTTATCTTTCTATCTCCATCTACTTTTCTTTGTTGATTGTATTGAACACTATGGTTTATTTAATGATATTTTCTTTGCTTTATCTTTCAATTATGCATGAGTAGTTCCTAATCTAGGATTTAGGAAAACTCACTTATGATATAATGATACTTAATTGAATTGTTAAATTCTTTTTTGGGATAATTTATGGATGGTCGGTTTAGCTATTATGCATGTATACGAGTCGATCCAATGCTTAGCCATTGTTTTAGCACATCTTAGGTTATTAACTGATGGAATAAAAGGTGAAAGTTAATGCCGAACCTTGATAGTTAATTAAGGGTATTTTAATCATGAAATTAGTTTAAGATCCTCTAAGAATTGAATCTCTTATAGGAATTGAACTTTCTCTAGGAATGAATCAATTGGTTGGCACAGAACTTAAAGGGCTTAAGTTAAACTAAGAATAACAAAAGTAGGCAATTAGATTAACTTAGGTACAATTATTAGCACATAAAAGATGTCGTTAATGAATTGAGGCTGAACAATCCTCGACAATTAGAAATAATTGAATTAGTTGTTGAATATCATTAAGTGTGGTAAACCACAATCCTATGTCTTTATATAATTGAATTTCTGTCATCTATTTACTTTTATCACTTGCAATTGCTATTCAATATCTCTTGAATTCCATTGATTCAAAGAGTTTGATTCGTGAAATACTAGTAGTTGATACATTAGTCTCTATGGGATACGATCCGTACTCGCCATACTAGCTACACCTACACCGTACACTTACATTATTTAGTTAAACACACGAACAAGTATATTCTATCTCGTATTAATTATCTTTTTGATCAATTGCAGGTAGCTCAATGTTTTTCCAAGATAAATATGAGGTTTGGATACCATCAATTAAGGATAAAGAAAGAGACTATTTCGAATATGGCCTTTTGAACCAGGTATGGACATTATGAATTCTTAGTTATGTCATTTAGATTAACAAATGCACCTGCAGGCTTCATGGTCTTAATTAATAGGGTTTCAAACCCTTTTATGGACTGATTCGTCATCATTTTCATAGATGACATCTTGGAATACTCATAGAGTATAGAGGAGCATAAGCAACATTTGAATGGCCTTGTAAACATTAAAAGTACATCAAATGTTTGTAAAGTTCACAAAATTGAGTTTTGGCTCAATAATGATACTTTTTTAGGCATATGATATCCAAAGCTGGTATTCAAGTTAACCCTAGCAAAATTGAGGCAGTATAATGATGGCCTCGTCCCACTTTGGTAATAAAAGTTCAAAGTTTCTTGGGAATGATTGATTATTACCGAAGGTTTGTAAAAGATTTCTCTAATATAGCTACACCCTTAACTAGACTGACTAGAAAATGGGTGAAATTTGAATGGTTTGACATATGTGAGGCTAGCTTCCAGAATTAAAAATATGCTTGACCACAACATTAGTGTTAACCGTACTTGATATGTGCATAATTAATCATAGTTTTGATACCTCTAAACTTACTTTTTGTTTGATTTAAGCAAAATATGATTAGGAATTTTCTTTGTTTTTGTTTTTTGTTGTAGGAACAAAGGAAGAACAGAGGAGAAAAAAGAGAAGAAACTAATGAAAAATTCATAATTGTAGGAAATTATGACATTTTGTCACTAATCAGGCCATAATTTTCTCATACGAACTTTATTTGAGGTGATTCATGTGGCTATGAAAAACTAAGATAAAGATATATAACTTCAATGTTTTGAGATTTCACAGCTTCGATAGAATTCCCCGCGTCGCAATGGTACAAATTTTAGGTCACAATGTTAGAGCCCATAATTGCATTCCGAAAAACCAGTAGTGTAACACCCTCAATTTTTATAAATAGAAAATGTTTTTTAATGGAGAAGGGAATTCTTATTTTTAGAGAAAATTTCTGAATGGTGAAATAGTAATTTCTTCACTGTTAGGACTAGAGTCGGGTAGCAAAAGGTGGAATAAGGAATCATGGAAACTGTGGCATAAAAGCTCTTTGGCATTTGACTCAAGAGAAGATTAAACAATTAGCTAATTTTCAATCAACCAAACATGGCACTAGTCAATGGCTTGGTTCTACGTTAATGGAATGGCAAAAGGGTAATACTTGGATGAAGGAAAGGCTTGAGTTAGTAAAGGAAAGCTTCTAGAAGATTAGGGATTAAAATATACTTTTTTCCTTTACTTGGAGAGGAAGTCAACCAAGGGGGAAAATATCCCAAAGAGAAGGAGAGGCTACGATACAAGGGAGAAGAGAAAGATAGAGAAACCAAGAGAAGAGAGAGAAATTCATCAAGGAGAATATCTAAGGCAATTCTTACATTTTTAAGCCTAAATCCACTCTTCTCTTCATCTTATATGCTTCAAGAACTGATTTTCTATAGTGAAAGTGCAGGAAATTGTAGAGAAAGGAAGAAAGAGAAGTGATCAAAAGAAAAGGAAATCCAAAGAGGATTTTGAGAGGTTGCAGCACGTTTGAGACAATATGAAGCACGGTCATGTTCTAAGGCATAGCCAAGCCTTGTGTGGAGCTGTTTTTGCCCTGTTTTAGCTACAAATGACATTAAATGAACCCAATTAATTAGATGATAATTATAGAAACCAAATTGAAGAATAATGCCCTATAATCTTTATGATAAAATATTAGTTTTCACTAATTCTTGTGATAACAAACTTGATATACATTGTGTAATGATGGTGATGATGATATAATGTATACATTGTCACATGATGGTAAGTGTATTAATACATATTTATTATTTGATGATGTGATGATGATAACAAGTATGATGCTAATGATGTACTTGGCTAATGCATAACCTTATCATGGCAGTGATGATGATTAAAGATTTATGAGCTATAAATGGGTGTAACAAAACATTGTTTGCTTTAGTTTTGCTATATTTCTCTTCAGTAAGCCATCAATTACATTGAAGTGAAGGATTATGTCATGCCCCAATTTAAGGGAACGTAATTGTCACGAGTAGCTGATAACTTTACCCTTATTTTATTGCATAAATGCCAAGTATATCATATATTTTAATAATATCATACATTTACAAGTTTTTCAACATAACTAAATATACATAACAAGTTTTTATACATATATTACAATAGAAGTAGGGATCATGCCTGTAGCGTTCAGAGCATACTCTAGATTACAAATACATAATAATTTAAAAACTATGAGCCTTGGAAGCAACATAGGCTCACTTGGAGAGTGTGATGTGTAACATCCCGTAATTTTTAGATATTTTCCTTAGAAATTCTTCACCTTACATATATGCATAGAAATGTTCTAATATTAATGGAATAGGTAAAGAAAGAAAACCTAAGAGGAAATATTAGAAATAAACATGTTAAAGAAAGGTGAAATTCTTAGGTAAAGAAAGATAAATTTTTGTGAAGTAAGTAAAGGTCTTAAAATTTCAAGAAGATCGGATTAGGGTAATTTTTCTTAATTTAAGAGAAAAAGTTACTAAGTTTAGTATCTCCACCCGTAATTGGGCTTTAACCTATAGACACTTCATATAGAGTTTTTCTACTTCACATGAATTTTTAGCAAGCCAATAGGATAGGCCAAGGAAGAAATAAAACATAGACTTGGACTAGGATATAGAAATTGGACCGATAGCCCAAAAAATCATGAAAATGTGACCAAGCCCATTATGAAAGGAAGAATTTTAACCAAAGTAAGGAAAATGGGCAAGAATGAGCCCAAACCCAAGAGAAAAAATAAAAATAAAAATAAAATTAAAGTGATGAAATATTAGTGTAATCAAGATTAAGTGACATGGCATTAAGACAAAAATTTGACAAGTGGTGTGATTCTACATTCATCATTTTGGCAAGTGGCATAATAATACAAGGCTTTAGGACAAAAACATCTATATCCTACATTCATAACTTTAGCAAGTGGGTAATAATACATAGCATTATGACAAAACATCATTATCCTACACAAATAATTGTAGTTAAGTAAGGAAAATTCAAGGGCTAGAAATTTGCCACTTAAAAAGGCAAATCTATCATACTTGATTAAGGCAAAAGAAAAAGGAAATGAATCCCTAAATCAAAGGGATCTTGCCCCATATCTTAAGAACATATCATCATAATTTTCAAAATACAAATCTCCTTTTTCTATGCATATCTTGACTAAGGAAGAGGAAGACAAGAACATAAGTTGTTTGTTTTCCAAAAATTCAACAAAGTGTATCCTAATTGTGATAAGGTAGACCCATGATCATGAAAGGTGAATTATTTGGTGGTCTATATAAGAAAACCCACCCTTACAACATTAGAATTTCGTCCAAGTGAGGGAGAGCAAAAATAGAAGCAAGGTAGTGTGAGGAAAGGAGAGGAAGAAAGGAAGAAAGAGGAAGGAGAAGTCTAGGAGACTAAGTGCTCCAGGTAAGTTTAACAATATTTCTTTTTGAAGAAAATCTTTGAAACTCATAATATTTATATGAGATTTTGATCTTAGAACTTTGATGATTGGTCATGGATGTTGCTATATCATGTTACATATTGATCTTGCATGTGATGTATGTTTGAATACTTAGGTTGGTGTAGATAGTTCTGCATGGGTATGGCTATGGTTGACAGAATTTTAAGCTTCGGTATTTTAATTTCTGGGAACAATCTATAAGGAATTAAAATAAATGGTTAACATAAGAATTAAAGATATATGTGTCGCGGATTTTTACCCACTGGAATCATTCCATTTGGAGTCCATATAAGGTAGCTATGGTCTGATTAGTAGTCAAAGGTCAGAAAATGAATCATCAGGGAAGAATATGTTAGGATAGCTTCGGTAATTTAATTTCTGGGAATTATTGGTAGGGAATTAAAATAAATGGTTAACATAAGAATTAAAGATATGTGTGTCATGGATTTTTAGCCACTGAAATCATTCAATTTGGAGTCACCATGTGGTAGATATGGTCCGATTAGTAAGCCAAGGTCAGAAAATGGTTCATCAGGGAAGATTATGTTAGGACAGCTGTAGTATTTTAATTTCTGGGAATTATCTGTATGGAATTAAAATAAATGGTTAACATGAAAGTTATATATCTATGTCTCATGGAAATATAACGACTGGAATTATACAATTTGGAGTTCATATGAGGTAGATATGATCCGATTAGTTAGCAGAGGTCAGAAAATGTTTATTCAGGGAAGAGTATGTTATTAATGCTTTAGTTTTTGAATTTCTGGGAATATTCTGTAGGGAATTAAAATAGCGCGCCAACATAACAATTATATATATATGGCTCATGGATTTTTACCAACTGGAATAACTCAATTTGGAGTTCCAATTTGGGAGATATGGTCTAATTAGTCAGTAAAGGTCAGAACCTATCCGAGAGGAACTATCCTGTACTTTGAGGGAGTAATATCACCTTCGTTTCTTAATTTTTCGCTACAATGTTCAACATAATAGTTTTAGATAATTGTTTTATCTTGAAATGGACACTAAGATCACCTACATCAGAGTTAAATTGAGGGAGTTATGCTCTGATTAGTAAGAGAAGGTTAGATAGGATGAAAACCTGCATCAAGAAAAATAAAGGAATAAAATTAGTATTTAAAAAAGAAGATGAATCTTAATAAATGACTAGTATAGCCATAACCATTGCCATTGTATGAACTTCTTACCATCTTAAGTGTGAAATTTTGACATGGAAATATTTTATAAAGTGATATTTGAAATGGTTATGTTCATGGCATGATTACCAATGATTTATGGTAATAGTTATATTTTGATGAACATACTTGTTATTGAAAGCATATTTTTGGCTATCATTATGAAAAGAAAAGAAATGAGCACGGTCACATGGCAATCCGTGTGGTGCACCAGTAGGGGACGCCCTACCAACGGTTATAATCATGATAATGAGAAAAGAAAGAGAAAGTAGGCCATGTCGGACGGAGCGAGAAAAGCCCGTACCGGAGAGTAGAGGATACTCACCCTGACCGGGGTAGCTTGAAATGAGAATAAGTTGATGGCCATCATATGATATTTTGAAAATAGTTAATCCTGTCATACATATCATTACAGTATGATTCTTATGTGCATAGATATAATGCATTCATGTGACCAAAGATATTTTCTGTAGTTTATACAGCTGAACATGACGTGATGAGCTTTACTGATGATAATTTATTGTTGAACTTACTGGGATTTAATTCTCACTATATTTCCATATCATGTTCAGAAAATTATTTATGCAGCTTTTGTTTCTAAGGCTCTGGCTTTTAGTGCACATTGGATCGAGTTACTTTATGTTGGGAAGATTTCAGAATCAAATAAGATGTTTGTGGTCGAGTTGGCTCAGATCCCGGTGAAGGTGCAACCACCCGCACCTGTATCTCCGGAATTGGTCAACCAAAATAAACAAGATGTAAATATCTATCTGTTTGATATGTTATATGTATGTTTTGATTAATGACATGTATGTGAACTCAATATTGTATAATAATAAAGGAAAAAAAAAGGTTGTTACATGATGCCTAGTTGATCACGTAGCTATAGGACCAAACTCTATTTCTTTACCTGAAAAAAAAAATGTAAATATCGTGTAGTGAGTTTGACAACACAGTAAGTAGATAATGCCTCCTATGACCTCTTAAGTCAGCATATAGATGTACTCATATATTTAAATTTATTACATAAAAAATTTACAGTTTAGAGGTATATCCATATGAGACCCGCATTTCAAATATTCTCAATCCAAATCACATTAAGTTATTCAAAATCATTTGCACTACGATATGATCATTAACCAAATATTGTTATACATCAAAATATTTCTCATTAAAACATTAGGAGGATCCCATATTAGAACCACCATATCAGAGTTCAAACCCTTATGTACTTTGGTGGTGTAAGATTTGTCTAAACTTAGTATCTCAGCTAAGGTTTGCCCTACTACCATTCAAGAAGACACGTGAAGGGACTCTAATATGGGTAATTTCTCAAGCACACAACAAAGGAGGAAAAATCACATATCATATAGTCGGCATTTCACCCAGATAGGAGGCATCCCGCTCTCCTTCACATATCATATCCTGTGTATTGGTCGTCACATGAGGCTAGCACCACCCCTGCTAGCTAAGGTGTCAAAGTGCACCAGGGCTAACATTACTTGCTGTTAGCAAACAATGTTTTCAATAGGATTCCTCCACAGAAATCATTATTTACACATATGTCATATCGTTCAAAACAGTGGTTTTAGTATAAATTCAGAATTTTCAGTCTCAGTACAATTCCTCTGTCAGAAACTTCCCAAGCAGGGTAATCACATATACATGCCCTTTTCCAAGGCAGTCTTATAGCTTTATATATCAATGTCACGTGCACAATATATTTCCTTTACCATATGATGAGAAATACATTTAAAATCATATATCCAATGAGTTCAACAATTCATTTTCAAAACCATACTCATCTTGAACTATATGGCAGATTTTAAACAAATCAAGTAATTTAATCTATTTCAAAGACATATAAAAGTATAAATAACTTGTAAACATAATCAATTATACATTTTAAGTTCAAGAAGAGCATAGGGTAAGTCATAGAAAGAATTATCTACTCACAAAACCAAGGTTCCAAGTTGGATATCCCTAAATGTATTTTTCCAAGTCAAATTTGATCAAATGGACCTCAAAAAAGAGTTCGGAGGTTCTGAAAACTTAGAAAATGACTCTAGAATCGCAAAATTTGACCTCCGAGAGCTTAGTCAACACTAGTCAACTTATGGGGGCACTATTTACTATCGAAATTACTATTCACCACCCGAATCACTATTCTTCCTGCCATATTTACTTTTTACAATGCACAAAAAATTATTAGCTGACTGAAAAATTTCATATCTTAAGATTTTTCTACCTCTTGAATCCATTTATGGTGTTAGATTTTCAATTTGAAGACTCTAAGTAGGAGTTTTAGAACTTACCTGCTTAGGGTTTCTCCTTCATTTTTTGGTAGATTTCTTGCCTGATTTCCAAGAATCAATCGGATAGATTTGTAGTTCTTGTCATTCTAAATCCGTAGGAGGTGGTGGTGTTGAAATCTGAGGTCCAAAAGTGCTAGAAATCTATAAAGAAGTTTTAGGGTTTTTGGAGAGAGAAAGTGAATTTTGGGAGAGAAAGTCTGAATTTCCTATGCCTCTCTTATGCATATTGTTTAATAATGTTAGGAGGACCATTTTGTAAAAATTTAATTTTTGAGGGAGGTCCTTGCAAATTTTTGTTATTTATAGTTTGACCCCTCAACTTTTAAGAAATTACATTTTGGCTCCAAAACTTAAATCCTCATATTACCTTCATAACTTCTCAAACAATATGATAAATAAATATATTCCAATGGTTTTTTTTTCATATTTCTCATTTACCTTCAAAATTTTCTTTAATTTACAGTTTCTCATTTATTTAGGTTTTTTTAGGGTTATTACAGATTAAATGATATATGCCATGATGAAAGTGTTAATACATGTATACTTCATTATACCCTGTATGTTTAAGAGATATGGCATATACATGAGAGTTATGATGGCATGTATATGATGTTTATCAACATATGTTTGTTAATGAAATGTGGTTGGAAACTGAAAAGATGTTAAGATGTTGTAATGATCCTTCCCAAAGCAAGGTGACCTAACGTCATACAGCATCTTGCTATATTAAGGTGATTGACGAATATTTGAAAAGAGATATATGAAATGTCAGGAGGACTCTCTCCGAAGCAAAGTGTCATGTAGCATCTTACTGTGTTAGGGGGACTGACAAATATCTAGGATGACCCTTACTTGACCAAGGTGATCTGGCGACATGCGGCACCTTGTGGAGGTAAGGCGATTGAGGGGCCATTGGCTGTGATATGGTATCGAGATAAGGGACACCCTATTAGCCTAGAGTGGCCAATGTGTGAAGAGCTCTCCGACCAAGAACATAGTGGTGGGTGAGTAGCGGGAGGAAAAGGGTTCACACCACCTTGTGTATGGATAAAGATGGAAATTTACAAATAATGAGCCACTATGAAAATAAATGTGAATCCATGATATTAATGTATAACCTATTCATTTAGAATACATTATATTAATATATAACATGTTTATTGTGAATGCATGATATTGATGCATAACCTATTTATTGTGAATTAATGATATAAATGCATAAGCTGTTTATTGAGAATGCATGATATTGATGCATAACCTGTCTTTTAGACATGCAAGTATGCTATACATTTTTTGTTAACTTATCATATATAAAGAGAAAAAGTTGTGTAGTTCATATAACTGAACATAACACTGTGTTTTCTTACTTATTATATGATACATTTAACGTTAAATCTATTGGAAACTTTGTAATATCACGTAATTTTTATTTTTAAATAATAATATTTTGCTATAAACAAATATATTTTTATTTTTTTTAAATGATTGTGTTTTGTTAAAAGTAAGTATACTTTTAATTAAATAATTATATTGGCCTCTAATAAATTTTTGTTTTTTTTAGAAATATTCTTTCTTTTATTATGCTTAAAGAAATTTTATTTTGTGATGTTTTATTAAAATTTTTATAAAGAAAAGTCATGATTTAAGAGTTCAACTAAAGTTTTATAAGAATGTAAATTTTTTGAAATTTTTGGGATATTTTAGGATGAAAAATAGTATTTATAAGTATATAATAAAAATAATAATAATAAATTTTAAATATTTAATTATTAAATAATAATAAAAAGAAGAAGAAAAAAAGGGGGAGGGGGAGACAAAAGCGAGAAATGTAAAATCTGCGAAATCCCAATGAATAATATGAATAGTGTAAATAGTAACCTTCATTTTTCTCTCTAGATCTAGAGTGCCTATTAACTTCTGATCTCAAAACTAAAAGTACCACTGGATTCAGGACAGAGAATACTATGATTTTAACCGAACAATTTTTCAAATCAACACCAGAATCGCCATAGATCAAAAGTAGAAAATCTCAGAAAAATGTAAACTTTGAAACTCTTACTTAGAGACCTCAAATTGAAAATCTAACACCGTTGATGGATTCAAGAGTTAGATAAAATTTAGGATATGAAATTTTTTGGTCATCTGAAAACTTTTTGTGTGTCATGAACAGTAAATCCGGGGGGTATGAATAGTAATTTTTGACTGTAAATAGTATTTTCTGACCGTGAATAGTACTTATCAATTGACTAGTGTTGACAAGCTCCTGGAGACCAAATTACGTGATTTTGGAGTCGTTTCCTAAGTTTTTGGACCCTCTAAACTCGTTTTTTAGGTCTATTTGATTAAATTGAGATTGGAAAAGTGCATTTTAGGGCTGTCCAATCTAGGGCCCTTACCTTGTGAGTAGATAATTCTTTCTATGACTTGCCCTATATTCTTCTTAAACTTTAATTGTGCAATTGATTATGTTTATAAGTTATTTATAATTTATATGTTTCTAAAATGGATTAAATTATCTGAATTGTTTACAATTTGAAATATAGTTCAAGAAGAGTATAGTTTTGAAAATGGATTTCTGAACTCATAGTATATCTGATATCACATGTATTTCTCATTAACTTAAAGTGAATATTTATGCACATGGCATTGATTTATAAAGCTATATGATTGCCTCGAGAAAGGGCATGTATATGTGAAAACCCCTAATTGCGAAATTTATGACAGATGAGCTATATTGAGACTGAAATTCTGTATTATACTAAAAGCTCTGTTTTGAATGATATGGAATATGTGCATATGATAATTTTTTGGAGGAATCATATTAGAAACATTGTTTGCTAACAGCAGGTGATGTTAACCCTGATGCACCTTGATACCTTAGCTAGCAGGGGTGATGTTAGCCTCGTGTGATGGCCAACACACGGGATATAATATGTGATGGAGAGTGGAATGCCTCCTATATGGGCGAGATGCCGACTATATGATATATGACTTGCCTCCCTTACTGTGTACTTGGGAAATACCCATATTAGAGTCCCTTCGCGTGTCCTCTTGATTGGTGGTAGGGCAAACCTCAGTAGGATGTTGAGTTTAGGAAAATCCTACGCCAACAAAGTACGGAAGGGCCTAAACTCTGATATGTTGGTTCTGATATGAGATCCTCCTAATATTTTCATGTGTGATATTTTGATGCATAACAATATTTGTTTAATGATCATACAGTACAGTATATGGTTTTGGATATATGAATATCCTCTGTCTTGAGAATATTTGAAATACGGGTCCTATATGGATGTATTTTCAAACTGTATTTCTTATGTGACAAATTTTAAAATATGAGTGCATCCATATATTGACCTAAGAGATCATAGGAGGTATTATCTGCTCACTGAATTGTCAAACTCACTACACGATATTTCTACACTTTTTTTTCAGATGAAAATATAGAGTTTGGTCATTTCCCTTCTGATAGTTGACCAGCTAAACGACATGATCTCTGGGTGAGCCTACTTTGTTTCCAAGGCTTGGATGTTTAAAATATTATGTCATTGTAATCTAGAGTATGCTCTGAACGCCACAGGCATGATCCCTCCTTCTACTGTTACTCTGATTTTTATGGATTTGGTTTATATATTGTGTATACATGGGAATACCTATCTGTAAAAGAGTGTATTATACATGTTATGAAAAATATATGTTCGTAAAGTATGTATTTCACGTGCTCTAAAATTAGGGGCATGGAAAGTTGGTATCAGAGCATTAGGTTTCCCTATTTCTATCAGAGCAAAGGATTCTTTAGTAGGACCTTTAGTATGGGTATGAGCTGGACATATTTATACTTCTGGTGCTACTGAGGGATTTTATAGGGACTTAATTTCGTTTCTACTCCAAGTTTGTTAAATTTTCTAGTTTAATATTGATTGGATTTTATGGCATATTAAAAAAGTATCTGTGGGTCAAGTTTTGCCTAAAAGTGGTAAGGATAGACGTGCCAGAGAATTTAAAGAATTGAAACAAATGTCTAATATAACCGTTTCTGAATGTGACATCCATTTTACCCGATTGTCTAGATATGGTAAACTTTAATGTGATAATAAGAAATGGATTGATTGGCAATATGTCAGGCCAATTTAGAATGTCATCCTAAGATGATTAAATTCAATATTCTTGGAGAATCTTCTTCTTGATACAAGGAGACCGTAATGAGGTACCCCAAAAAAATCTAATCTCTATTTTAGCAACCTATAAGTTATTACAAAAAGGTGCCAAGGATATTTGGCAGTAGTGGGAGATGTTTATATAAAATATACTAGTGTAAATCAAGTTCCAGTAGTTAGAGAATTTTCTAATGTAATTCTTGAGGAATTGCCAGAATTACCTCGAAATGTAAAATAGAATTTGGTATTAATTTATTTCCTTGAACCTAACCAGTGTCTATATTTTCATATAGAATGGCACCCACTAAACTTAAGGAACTAAAAAAGAATTAGTCATAAGACTTGTTAGACAAGGGATTTATACGCGCTAATACTCTCCTTGAGGTGCTCTAGAATTATTTGTGAAAAAGAAGAATGGATCATTATGACTATGCATAGATTATAGACAGTTGAATAAGGTGACAATGTGGAATAAAAACCCTTTACCTCATATAGATGATCTGTTTGACCAGTTATAGGGTGCTCAACGTTTTTCAAAAAAAAATTGATTGAGATTCAGATATCATCAATTGAGGACAAGGGAAGAGAATAATCTGAAAACTACTTTTAGGATTCAGCATGGGCACTATGAGTTTTTAGTGATGTCATTTGATTTGACAAATGTCCTAATTGCATTTATAGATTTGATGAATAGTAATTAAACCATTCTTGGATCAATTTATTTTTGTATTTATTGATTATATACTAATATGTTTCGAGAGTTCAGAAGATCATAAGCAACATTTGATGACAATTTTACAAACTCTAAGGGAGTATCAGTTATATGCTAAGTTCTCAAAATACGAATTCTAGCTTAATAGTGTTACTTTCTTAGGGTATGTGGCTAGTAGGATGGTATCCAAGTAGACCCTAAGAAACTAAAAGTGATACAGTAATGGCTATGTTTTACTACATTTAAAGATGAAGATCAAAATCTAATTTGTGCTTCTTGCAATTGTCTGTCGTCCATTCTATTTGAGCCATAGTTGGATCAGGTACATGAACATATGCTTGTAAAGCATCAATCAACTCCTCAACATTTGAAGCTGAGATGAGAATTCGTCGTGCTGAGTGTAAGATGAACCTTTGTTCCATAGCTTGATCAAGAAAAGACAACAGACCATCAAAGAAGTGATTAACATTTAACAAACCTATCGGTTTCACATACTCACTCCATTAACCCACGGTTACCTCCACCATACACTAAATGAAGTTTTCTCCTAGCCAGCACCATACTCATATGTTGTGCTGCTTTCACATACTCTTCATCTTTTCCAGGACTGAAACCACAAAAGACATAAATATTTTGAAACTGACGGAATGTAATTCCCTCCATAGCTACACACACCTTAACTTTAAGTATGAAGGTAAAGATATTAACGTGTGCATTGATAGAACTCAGAGAAGTGTATACTTATAATAGCTACGTGAATAGGCCAGGTATAATTAGACAGTTATGTGAGTGATTGGTGGATATCAGCTAAATTGAAGGTAAAAATTTTCAAAAATAACGGCAAGTATGTATATGTATAGTAGTTGCGATCGTGGTTCATATTAAGCACATAAAGAGAATAAAGTTAAGATATCACCAGAAATTTTTCTTTTCCTTGTTGTCCTTGATGAAGTATTGATGTCTTGATTCTTCTAGGAAAGTTGTAGGTGATAGGCGCAATTGTAAAAAAAAAGAGTGAAAATGCAAACTAGTTAATTGTTAAAGAGGGACAATCAAAAGATTTATCTTATTTTTTCCAATGTTCTTACCAGTCGACTATTGGTATTATTAAGTCGACTAGTTATTGTGAAAATTTTTAATTTGAACTAGTTTATTTTATAGTTGATTGATTACATATATTTTGAAGCAATCAATTACATCTTACCAGTTAACTATGTATTCTTTTTTTTTTACATACTTTTATAAGCTCCGAAATGTTTCTTTTCCACCGAATACCAATAGCTTTAAAGTAGATTTTGGCACATATATTCAAAACTTGCGGCCACCAATTTTAATTTTCTTTCAATGCTTTGTCCAAATTTTTGACTTTCTATTTTGGCACTATTTTTTATTATGATTTTCATCGGTTCTACTGTATTCTCCCTTATTAATGTTTGGCATTAAATACAAAGTTCTTTTCCTTCATTACAATAAAAGTTAATTTTTTTCTTTGAAACTCAATTATTATGGTGTCCAAGTGGTTAGCAAGTTAAAGTATAGAGATTTTGAAATAATTTATCTAACAAAGAACGTATTTTAAAAATAAAAATTACGGGATATTACATTTTATGGCATGGAGAAAAAAATTATAATTTGTCTCTAAATTTATAAATTTTATATGTTTATGTAATGTAAATTTATGACTATTTTCATATGTCGAGATTGTGACTTGGGTGATGTTTGATATTTGGATAGTATGTCATTAAAATATATGAATGTTTGAGAAGTGAATTGAGATGGGTAGGTAGTAGACATGTTAGGAATGGTGAAAGTAAGATATGTTAGGATTGCTTAAGGATTGGCTAGTGATGGAAAAATGTCATAAGAGAAAGATTTGAGCATATTAGGTTTACTTAAGGATAGGTAAGACAAAATTAGGAAATTAGCGATTTCAATTTGTTGGAAGTGATTAATGGAGGAAATTTTGGAGGAAGGTGGGCATTAAACTATTCATAATTTAAAATAGTGAGTTTGGACACCGAACTGTATAATAAATTTTTAGGTGAAAGGAACAGACGTTTGATGGTCTTAAGGTGCTTTGAGGAATGTAATAAAGTGAATTAGTGGTGTTGAAATTCTTGAGGAATAAAATATGGGAAGTATGATTCAAATTAATCTTTGAACTCTTAATTTGAAAATATGGAGAATATTTTGAGAACCGTGTCCGAAAATAATGTAAAGTGATCAAGATGAGTTGGTAGAAGTATAGAATAAGAAAAATTGGTTACCCTATATGGATGTGTATATATTCTTTGATGTGTATGTTTCCTGATTATATCGACTTATGGATATAAATATGCAAATTTGAGGATAGTTCAGAAATTAGTGAAGATGATCCATAATGGTTTGAGAATTTATTAGGATAAGCTATATATGTATAATGTATTTGATATATTTTATCACAAAAGTGTAAAATGTTCTAACCGAAAAATTTAATATGATGATCTCCCGTAACATATGATGCTTAGACTATGAACACATATAAGTATATGAATATTTATGTATAATGGCATCTCAAATGATATTTAATGATGGCAACCCTAATGGATATTGAAATAATAAATAATGATACAAGATTATAAGGTTATATGTAATGAAATGAGGTATGACTATCAAATTGAAATTTCTTTATTCAAGTAAGCACATAGATATGTATACGTGCACCTTAAAAATATAAATGAGTCAAAAGAAAATGAATGAATGAAAGTGATATGACTAAATGTGATGATGATTGAATTTGATGTTCAGTGATAGTAAAGTATTCACTATGGATATAATGAATATGATGATGTGATCACAATGGGTTATCAATTGATACTGAGTAAAACGATACTTTATTTCTAAAACCTGGAAACAATGAAATAAATAAATAAAATTAATAATAATTATATTGGATTCCTTTTCGGAAACACTGTCAGCTAGCGACAGAGATGGCTAGCCTTGGTGCACCTTGTAACCCTAGCTAACAAGGAAGTTGCAAGCCCCTTGTGTGAACGGGCACATGAGAATTAAATTATGAATAAGTATGGAGTTGAGGTATATCTTCTCCAATAGCCAGTGGCATTTAGCCTGGTTACCTATTATGAGAATGTGGTGATTTACCTATCCTATTGTTGTGTGCTTAAGACAGTCATCATATAGAAAGGTTAGAGAGTTGAAGAGAGCTCCTCCCAACCATATGATATGAATGACGAGAATATGATGATGTTATTCGTCCCATTGCTATATGCTTAGGATAAGACATGTATGTGGTGATTTACCCACCCTTGTTGTGTGCTTGGGTAAAATGGTGATTTTCCCTTACCAGGCTGTGTGCTTGGGTATGTTGAAATGGTTCTAGATTGGAATCCTCCAAACTAAATAAAATACATTAAAGATAATAATAATTAAAGTATAAAACTAAAATTTATTAACAAAAAAATAAGTCTTATTAATATATAATAAATTAATCTAATTGTTTTACTTTAATTATACTCTTGAATATATATAGCTTGAATATTAAATATATATCTATATGTACATAAATAACGTAGGATATTTTTATATGGCATAGGAGCATAATAGTATAGTGACATAACTTTAAGAAAGATGATAAAGTGGATCTAGTCCATTTGTTACAGTGTGTACAAAGGTTTGCATGTAGAAATGTCTAATTATTTACTTAAAGGAGAAACAATGAAAGAAAGTGACTGAGAAAAGTCAAGGAGTCCCTTAAAGGCCTATATGTATATGATGATGAAACTAGATAAGGAAAAGAAAGAAATTGAAAATTCATGTGTGAATAATTGTTGAGAAAGGAGATTTCAAAAGAAGCCATAGATTGTGAATATAGATAACCCGAGGCAATAAGGATATACTAAGATATGAAAGAATTGTACTAGTATAATGGTAAAAAGAAGATACAAGTGAAATATTTTTCGTTGTTTAGTATGTCAGCAAGTAAGAATTGAATATATTGTTTCAAGAGAGCTAATCAAGAAGCTTAGAATCTTAGATAGATTATAGTATAGCTGATAATAAATATAAATGATATGTTTACGCATTAGAATTTATGCTTCAGGTATCTTTATATAATTTTGGTGAAAGCTGGGAGAAATTATTTATCCTCAGTTAAACTGGCTCATATCAGTAATTATTAGACTAACATACAAATGGCACCATTTGAGCTTTTATATGAAAAAAAAAACATTGTGGGTCTTCTAATAGGTGATTGAACTAAGTGAAGTTAAGCTTTTCGGATCTAATTTGGAATGACATGCAATAAAAAGAGTATAAGTAATCAAAGAGAAGTTATTAGCAACTAAAGTAAGCATAAATATTGTGTTGATGGTAAAAGTCAAGATTTAAATTTGTAGTGGGCTAACTTATATTCTCAAGAATTTCTCCTATGAAAAGATTGATAAGATTTGAAAAGAAAGGGAAGTTGAATCCTTGATATATAGACCCTTTTTAAATCTTCAATAGGCTAGGTGCTATAGTATATCGTATAGCCTTGCCACCAGAACTGAGTGATGTTCATCCAGTTTTTCATGTATCAATATTAAGAAAATGCCTACTAGATTCTTCTCACATTATTCAACCCCAAGAAATTCAATTGGATAAGAATTTAGCTTATAAGGAAAGACCAATGTTCATTGTTGATCGGCAAGTAAAAAAAACAATTATGGTCAAAGGAAATCCTTATGGTTAAGTTTATATGGCAAAACCACTCAAGTGAAGAAGCCACTTGGGAAGTACAAGATGACATGCAGATGAAATATCCCCAATTATTTGAATAATAAGGCTGGTAACTCCGAATTATGTCTTGACTTCATTCCCTACATGTGAAAGGATGGTTTGAAATTCGAAGACTGAATTTCTTAAGGGGGAAGAATGTAATATCCCGTAATTTTTATTTTTAAATAATAATATTTTGCTATAAACAAATATATTTTTATTTTTTTTTAAATGATTGTGTTTTGTTAAAAGTAAGTATATTTTTAATTAAAATAATTATATTTCCCTCTAATAATTTTTTTTTAGAAATATTCTTTCTTTTATTATGCATAAAGATATTTTATTTTGTGATGTTTTATTAAAATTATTATCAAAAAAGTCACAATTTAAGAGTTCAACTAAAGTTTTATAAGAATGTATATTTTAGAAATTTTTAGGATATTTTAGGAGGAAAAATAATATTTATAAGTATATAATAAAAATAAAAATAATAAATTTTAAATATTTAATTATTAAATTAAAAAAAGAGGGAGGGGGAGATAGAAGCAAGTAATGTGAAATTTACGAAATCCTGATAAATAATATGAATAGTATGAATAGTAATCTTTATTTTTTTTCACTAGATCTAGAGTGCTTATTGGCTTTCGATCTCAAAATTAAGGGTACCACTGAATTCAGGACGGAGAATACTATGATTTTGATCGAATAATTTTTCAAATCAACTGCAGAATCGCCGTAGATCGGAAGTAGAAAATCTCAGAAAAAAAAAAAAAGTAAACTCTGAAACTCTTACGTAGAGACCTTAAATTGAAAATCTGACACTGTAGATGGATTCATCAGTTAGATAAACCCTAGGATATGAAATTTTTCGGTCATCTGACAATTTTTTATGCGTCATGAACAGTAAATTCGGCGGGTATGAATAGTAATTTTCGGTTGTGAATAGTATTTTTCGACTAGAATAATACCCATTAGTTGACCAGTGTTGACCAAACTCTTAGATGCCAAATTACGTGATTTTGGAGTCATTTCTTAGGTTTTTGGACACTCCAAACTCATTTTTGAGGTCTTTTTGATCAAATTAAGATTAGAAAAGTGCATTTTAGGACTGTCCAATCTGGGGCCCTTTGTAACAACTCCATTTAAGTATCAATTTTTTTTTAAATACCATGAAGTTATTACCTCATTACAATTTAACTCAAAATAACATTTATTTAATTTATACAATACAGAGTTTACATGCATATCATTAATCAATAACATTCGTACAAAAGTCTAACACATATATAATTACATCTTATTCATCCCTGTTGACTAGTTCATGAGATACAGGTGCGGGTGGTTGTACCTTCACCGGGATCTTAGTCAACTCGTACATAGACACCATATATATTACTGGGATTAGCTCAAAATAAAGTAACTCGATCCAACATACGCTAAAAGCCAGTGACATAGATAAAATCTGCATAATTATTCTTCTGAACATGACATGGAAATATAGTGAGAATTAAATTTCAGTAAGTTAAACAATAAATCATCATCAATATAGCTCTTCACGTCATGTTCAGCTATATAAACTACAGCAAATATCTTTGGTCACATGAATGCACTATATCTATGCACATGAAAATCGTACAATAATGGCATGTATGACAGAATTAACTATTTTCAGAATATCATATGAAGACTATCAATTTATTCCAATATCAAGCTACCCTGGTCAGGGAGAGTATTTTCTACTCTCCGGTACGGGCTTTTCTCGCTCCGTCCGACATGGCCCACTTTCTCTTTCTTTTCTCATTAACACGATCATAATCGTTGGTAGGGTGTCCCCTACTAGTGCACCACACGGATTGCCATGTGACCGTACTCATTTCTTTTCTTTTCACAATAATAGCCAAAAATATGCTTTAAATAACAAGTATGTTCATCAAAATATAATTATTACCAAAAATCATTGGTAATCATGCTATAAACATAACCATTTCAAATATCACTTTATAAAATATTTTTATGTCAAAATTTCACACTTAAGATGGTAAGAAGTTCATACAATGGCAATGGCTATGGCATATACTAGTCATTTATTATTTTCATTTATAAGATTCTTCTTCTTTTTTAAATATTAATTTTATTTCTTTATTTTCTTGATGCAGGTTTTCATCCTATCTGACCTTCTCTTACTAATCAGAGCAGAACGCCCTAAATTTAACTCTGATTTAGGTGATTTTGGTGTCAATTTAAAGACAAAACAATTATCTAAAACTATTATGTTGAACAGTTGAACAAAATATTAAGAAATCATGGTGATATTACTCCCTCAAAGTATAGATTATTTCTTCTCGGATAGGTTCTAACCTCTACCTACTAATTTTTCCATATCTCCCTCATAAAAATTCCAAATTAAGTGATTCCAGTGGCTAAAAATCCGTGACACATATAGAAATACATTTTATGTTAATCATTTATTTTAATTCCCTACAAAATATTCCTAAAAATTAAAACACAGAAGCTATCCTAAAATATTCTTCCCTGATTAACCAATTTCTGATCACTGCATACTAATCGGACCATATCTACCTCATATGGACTCCAAATTGAGTGATTCTAGTGGCTAAAAATCCGTGACACATATATCTATAATTCTTATGTTAACCATGTATTTAAATTCCCTATAGAATGTTCCCAAAAATTAAAACACAAAATCTATCCTAACATATTCTTCCCTGATTAACCATTTTCTGATGACTACTTACTAATTAGACCATATCTACCTCATATGGACTCCAAATTGAGTAATTTCAGTGGCTAAAAATCCGTGAGACATAGATTTATATTTTTCTTGTTAACCATTTATTTTAATTCCTTACTAATACTTCCTACAATTTTAAAAACAGAAGCTTAAATTTTTCCACCCATAGCCATACCTATGCAGAACTATCTACACCAGCCAAAGTATTCAAACATACATAATATGTAACATGATATAACAACATCCATGACCAATCATCAAAGTTCTAAGATCAAAATCTCATATAAATATTACAAGTTTCAAATCTTTTCTTCAAAAAAAAATATTGTTAAACTTACCTTGAGCACTTAGTCCTCTAGACTTCTCCTTCCGCTTTCTTCCTTTCTTCCTCTCCTTTCCTCACTCTACCTTGCTTCTATTTTTCCTCTCCCTCACTTGGACGAAAATTCTAATGTTATAAGGGTGGGTTTTGCTTAAATAGGCCACCAAATAATTCACCTTTCATGATCATGGGTCTACCTTATCACAATTAGGATACACTTAGTTGAATTTTTGGAAAACAAACAACTCATGTTCTTGTCTTCCTCTTCCTTAGTCAAGATATGCATAGAAAAGGAAATTTATTTTTTGAAAATTATGATAATATGTTCTTAAGATAAGGGACAATGTCCCTTTGATTTAGGGATTCATTTCCTTTTTCTTTTGTCTTAATCAATTATGATAGGTTTGCCTTTTTAGGTGAAAAATTTCTAACCCTTGAATCTCTATTATTTGGTTGAAATTATTTGTGTGGGATAGGAATGTTTTGTCCTAATGTCATGTATTAACATACCACTTGCTAAACTTATGAGTGTAGGATATATATGTTTTATCCTAAAGCCTTGTATTATCATACTACTTACTAAAATGATGAGTGTAGGATATAAATGTTTTGTCCTAAAGCCTTGTATTATCATACCACTTGCTAAAATTTTGTCTTAAACCCAGGAAACTTCTGACTTCCGTAACTGTCTTTGGTCTCTCCCATTGAATTACTACTTCAATCTTGCTAGGATCTACAACTACCCCTCTATTTGAGATGACATGTCCAAGAAACTTTACTTCTGACAGCCAAAATTCACACTTCTTCAATTTGGCATACAACTTTTTCTCTTTCAGTATTTGCAGCACAATTCGGAGATGTTGTTCATGTTCTTTCTTGTAACAACATTTTTGTAAATGTAAAAAAAATTTATATTTGTAAAATTCCATGAAGTTATTACTGCTTTAATTCTAACCACTTAACTCGTAAGAATAATCACTTTAAACCAAGCATAATTGTTATTAACAGTGATACAATACTGAGTTTCCATACACACCATTATTTTACAAACATTTGTACAAATATACATATTAGCTTTAATCATCTACGTCGACTACTTCCGGGGACACTGGTGCGGGTGGCACCTCCACCGAAATCTCAATTACATCTACTACAGATATATCTGATATAACTGGTAGTTGCCCAAGGTAGGGCACGTCGATCCAACGTACGGAAACAATAAGTGTCATGGAGAAAATCTGCATAATTATTCTTCTGAACATGATATGGAAATATAGTGAGAATTAAATCCCATTAGGTTCAACAATAAATCATAATTTACCATCAATATAGTTCATCATGTCATGTTCATCTGTATAAACTACAGAAAATATCTTTGGTCACATGAATGCATTATATCTATGCACATAAGAATCATACAGTAATGATATGTATCACAGGATTAAGTATTTTCATAATATCATATGATGGCCATCAACTTATTCTTATTTCAAGCTACCCCGGTCAGGGTGAGTATCCTCTACTCTCCGGTACGGGCTTTTCTTGCTCCGTCCGACATGGCACACTTTCTCTTTCTTTTCTCATAATCATAATCATAACCGTTGGTAGGGCGTCCCCTACGGGTGCACCACACAGATTTCCATGTGACCATGCTCATTTCTTTTCTTTTCACAATGATAGCCAAAAATATGCTTTCAATAACAAGTATGTTCATCAAAATATAACTATTACCATAAATCATTCGTAATCATGCCATGAACATAACCATTTCAAATATCACTTTATAAAATATTTCCATGTCAGAATTTCACACTTAAGATTGTAAGAAGTTCATACAATGGCAATGGCTATGGCATATACTAATCATTTATTATTTTTATTTATAAGATTCGTCTTCTTTTTTAAATATTAATTTTATTTCTTTATTTTCTTGATGTAGGTTTTCATCATATCTAACTTTCTCTTACTAATCAAGCATAACTCCCTCAATTAAACTCTGATGTAGGCAATCTTATTGTCAATTTCAAGATAAAACAATTATCTAAAACTATTATGTTGAACAGTTTAGCGAAATATTAAGAAATCAATGTGATATTACTCCCTCAAAGTACAGGTTATTTCCTCTCGGATAGGTTCTGACCTTTACCTACTAATCTGTCCATATCTCCCCCATATGAATTCCAAATTAAGTTATTCTAGTGGCTAAAAATCCGTGACACATATAGTAATAATTTTTATATTAAACATTTATTTTAATTCCCTACAGAATTTTTCCAGAAATTAAAACACAGAAGCTATCCTAACATATTCTTCATTGATTAACCATTTTCTGACCTTTACTTACTAATTAGACCATATCTACCTCATATGGACTCCAAATTGAATGATTCCAGTGGCTAAAAATCCGTGACATATATATCTTTAATTCTTATGTTAACCATTTATTTTAATTTCCTACAGATAATTCCCAGAAATTAAAATACAGAAGCTAAAAATTTTGCCATCCATAGCCATACCTATGCAGAACTTTCTATACCAGTCTAAGTATTCAAACATACATCACATGCAAGATCAATATGTAACATGATATAGCAACATCCATGACCAATCATCAAAGTTCTAAGATCAAAATATCATATAAATATTATAAGTTTCAAAATTTTTCTTCAAAAAGAAATATTGTTAAACTTACCTAAAAATCTCCCTAGCTCACTTAGTGAATTGGTTTTCTTGTTTCCTCTTGAAAGAAGTAGCAAGATTCCTCCCTTCCCTTAGCTTTTCTAGCAGCTTAGGTAAGAGAATGAGGGTGAGTTTTTGAACCTCAAGGATGAAGAAGAAAAATGGATTCAAGTGGAGATTAAGGTAACTTACCTTGAATACTTAGCCTTCTAAACTTCTCCTTCTTCTTCCTTCCTTTCTTCTCCTCTCTTTCTCTCCTTTCCTCACTCTACCTTGCTTCTATTTCTCTCTCTTCCTCACTTGGACGAAATTAAAATGTTGTAGGGGTGGGTTTTGCTTAAATAGACCACCAAATAATACACCTTTCATGATCATGGGTCTACCTTATCACAATTAGAATACACTTTGTTGAATTTTTGGAAAACAAACAACTTATGTTCTTGTCTTCCTCTTCCTTAGTCAAGATATGCATAGGAAAAAGAGATTTGTATTTTTAAAATTATGATGACATGTTCTTAAGATAAGGGACAAGGTCCCTTTGATTTAGGGATTCATTTCCATTTTCTTTTGTCTTAAACAAGTATGATAGGTTTGCCTTTTTAGGTGGCAAATTTCTAGTCCTTGAATCTCCATTATTTGGTTGATATTATTTGTGTGGGATAGGAATGTTTTGTCCTAATGCCATGTATCATCATACAACTTGCTAAAATTATGAGTGTAGGATATAGATATTTTTGTCCTAAAGCCTTGTATTATCATGCCACTTGCCAAAATTATGAATGTAGAATCACACCACTTGCTAAATTTTTGTCTTAATGCCATGTAACCTAATCTTTATTATTATTACATTATTATATCATCACCTAATTTATTTTATTTTATTTTTTCTCTTGGATTTGGGCTTATTCCTACCCATTTTCTTTGCTTTGGATAAAATTCTACCTTTCTTGGAGGGCTTGGTCACATTTTCATAATTTTTGGGCTATTGGTCCAATTACTATATCCTAGTCCAAATCTATGTTTTATTTCTTGCTTAGGTTATCCAATGGGCTTGCTAGAAACTTATGTGAAATGGAAAAACTCTATATGAAGTGTCCATAGGTAAAAGCCCAATGTATGGGTAAAGATTTTAAAATTAGTAACTCTAGTTCTTGAATTAGGAAAAATTACCCTAATCCAATGTTCTTGAAATTTTAAGACCTTTACTTGTTTCTAAAAATTTATCTTCCTTATCCAAGAATTTTGCATCTCTTTAATATGCTATTTCTAATTTTTTTCCTATTAGGTTTTCCCTCTTTATTTGTTCTCTTAATGTTAGAAACATTTTCTATGCATATACATAAGGTGAAGAATTTCTAAGGATTATATTTCCTTAGATATCTAAAATATTGTCTAATAAATTTTATTTCCTTAATTAAATATTTATGTACTTTTATCAATAAAAGAAATGAAATTAGGGATGTTACATTTCTCACTCTTAGAATATATCAAGATGTCATCAATGAACACTACCACAAATTGATCTAGGTAGGGTCGAAAAATACGATTCATGTAATCCATAAAAATTGCAGGTGCATTTGTCAACCCGAAAGGCATTACAAGAAACTCATAGTGCCCATACCTAGTCCTGAAGGCAGTTTTTGGTACATCCTCCTCCTTGATCCTAATCTAATGATATCCTGACCTCATGTCAATCTTAGAAAAGATAGAAACTCCCTTCAATTGATCCAATAAGTCATCTATCCTAGGGGGAGGATACTTATTTTTGACAATCACCTTATTTAGCTGTCTATAGTCTATGCATAGTCTAAGGCTTCCTTCTTTCTTTTTAACAAACAATACAGGAGCTCCCCAAGGTGATACACTTGGTCTAACAAATTGCTTGTCTAACAGTTTCTCCAACTGTTTCTTGAGTTCCTATAGTTCTTTCGAGGCCATTCTATATGGTTCAATAGAGATAGGCCTTGTTCTAGGTAAGAGTTCAATAGAGAACTCTATCTCTCTCTTGGGAGGTAAGCCTGGAATATCTGATAAAAATACTTCAGGAAACTCGTTGGCTATTGGGATTTCATCAAGTTTCGATTCGACTTCTAGGTTTGATAAATACAAGAGAATGTATCCAAGTACTCCATTCTTCAACTCCATATTAACTTGATTGGCATTAAGCATCAATAACTAGACCTCCTCTTTCAGAGTAGGAGGTAGAAATTCAACAGTCTTGTTACAACAATTCAGCAAGACTCAATTTATAGATATCCAGTCTAACCTTAGAATGACCTCAATACCTCTTAAAGGTAAACAGACGAGGTCTACAGAAAAAAGTTTTCTCCTGGATGATGACTTGACAGTCCTTACATACAGAAGAAGTTAATACCCTTTCCCCTGTAGGAGTTACTACGAATAGCTCATAGGGAGTTTCAGAAATAGGAAACTGAAACTTCCTAATATATTCTTCGGATATAAATGAATGACTAACACCAGAGTCAAATAACACCATAAGAGCAAATCTATAGATATAGCATGTATCTTGAATCATTTTAGAAGATTAAGCTACCTCTTGGCCGCTCAAGGTGAAAACCCTTACTTTTACTTGAGGCCTCTGTTCTGGCTGTTTCCCCACATTCTGTGGGTAGTTTCTCGCAAAATGACCCTTCTGTCCGCAGTTGAAGCAGACATCTTGTCCCATGTAGCATGGTTGATTACCATGCATGCGTCCGCACTTAGCGCACTTGACTAGGGCGAGATCTTGTTGGAAAGGTCTGGGACCGGCAGTCAATGGCCTCTTACCAGCTCCATATCCATTTCTTCTCACGTTCTTGCTAGGGTTGGGAAAATTTTTCTTCCTTTTCCATAGGTTTCGCCTTTGCTTTTCGTCCTCCACTGCCTTTAAACTTTTTTCCAAGAGTCTGCATTTATTGATCAGAGGCACAAACTCCCTAATCTCCATAGCTACAACAGCATTCTTTATGTCCGGGTTCAGTCCCGCTTCGAACTTAATAGCCTTCTATGCTTCATCAGGGTTAAATCGCAGATAAGAGGAGAACTTAGACAATTCCTCGAATCTCGCGATGTATTGGTCTATAGTCATGCTACCCTGCCGGAGTTGGAGAAATTCAATCTCTTTCTCCGCCCTCACAGTACTTGAAAAGTACTTTTCCAAAAAGGTGTCTTTGAACACCTTCCAAGTGATCTGCCTTCCCTGGTGAGCTAAAAATTCTCTAGCTCCACGCCACCAGTATTCTGCTTCATCTTTTAACATATATGCAGCAAAGATTACTTGCTGCTCCTCAGTACAGCCCATCACTTTAAAGATTTTCTCTAACTCCCTTATCCATCTTTCAGTTACAATTGGGTCAAAGCCGCCTTGTCTAGTCCTCAGGAACTCGAATATGCCGTTATCATTTCCAGCCATCTGATTGTTAACACCATTCACACCATTCGAGTTATTAGCATTCTGGAGGTATTGTAGAATTTGATTAGTGGTCATGACTTGGTCTCGAATTGCCGTGGCCAGGTTGTGCAGGGTTTCCTCCACATTATTTGTTGGATTTCTCCTTAGTGGTGCCATTTTCTACTGTGTCAAAAATAAAGTTATGCTGCTATTGAGGTGATCAAGCCCAATAGTTAGTTTAAAAATATTTAATAGCAGTCATAACACCACCTCGGCATGTAGGTAGGAAACACTAGTAATTTCTTACCTATATGAATTCACTGATCCCTACACAGCATAACCACAAACACCACATCGGCATGACTTGGTCTCGAATTACCGTGGCCAGGTTGTGTAGGGTTTCCTCCACATTATTTGCTAGATTCCTCCTTGGTGGTGCCATTTTCTACTGTGGTAAAAATAAAGTTATGCTGCTATTGAGGTGATCAAGCCCAATAGTTAGTTTAAAAATATTTAATAGCAGTCATAACACCACCTCAGCATGTAGGTAGGAAACACTAGTAATTTCTTACCTATATGAATTCACTGATCCCTACACAGCACAACCACAAACATACTCAAGACACTATAAGATCGATTCAGATAACCATCCACCCACTGGCCATCTAGGATCGACCTCCTCTGATACCAATTATGTAACAACTTTTTTATTTATTTATTATACAATATAAAGTTCACATACACATCATTAATCAAAACGTACGTACAACATTTCAAACACATAAATATCTACATCTTATTTATTCTGGTTGACTAATTTCAGATATTCGAGTGTAGGTGGTTGCACCTTCACCACCGAGATCTGTGCCAACTCGCCCACAAACATTTTATTTAGGATTCGCTCATCATAGAATAACTCGATCCAACGTGCACTAAAAGCCAGAGCTATAGAAAAATCTGCATAACTAATTTTCTGAACATGACATGGAAATATAGTAAGAATTAAATCCCAGTAAGTTCAACAATAAATAAATATCAATATAGATCATCACGTTATGTTCAGCTGTATAAATTACAGTAAATAACTTTGGTCACATGAATGCACTACATCTATGCACATGAGAATAGTACAGTAATGACATGTATGACAGGATTAATTATTTTCAGAATATCATATGATGACTATCAATTTATTCTCATATCAAGCTACCCCGGTCAGCGTGAGTATTTTCTACTCTCCGGTACGGGCTTTTCTCGCTCCGTCCGACATGGCCCACTTTCTCTTTCCTTTCTTATTAACATGATCATAACCATTGGTAGGGCGTCCCCTACTGTTACACCACACGGATTGCCATGTGACTGTGCTCATTTCTTTTCTTTTCACAATGATAGACAAAAATATGCTTTAAATAACAAGTATGTTCATCAAAATTTAACTATTACCAAAAATCATTGGTAATCATGCCATGAGCATAACCATTTCAAATATCACTTTATAAAATATTTCCATGTCAAAATTTCACACTTAAAATGGTAAGAAGTTCATACAATGGAAATGGCTATGGCATATACTAGTTATTTATTATTTTCATTTATAAGATTCTTCTTCTTTTTAAATATTAATTTTATTTCTTTGTTTTCTTGATGCAAATTTTCATCCTATCTGACATTCTCTTACAAATCAGAGCATAACTTCCTCAATTTAACTCCGATGTAGGTGATCTTGGTGTCAATTTAAAGATAAAACAATTATCTAAAACTATTATGTTGAATAGGTTAACGAAATATTAAGAACTCAAGGTGATATTACTTTTGTGTTGGTATTATGTTCAGATAAAAGCAAGTGATATGCTAGCTATTTCCATGCACTTGATCATAGAGATCCAGTGGATGACGATGCCTTGTATAGATCTCAATGCCAGCACGATCGTCTCCACCCTTTGTTCTCCAGGGGTGGTGTGTTGTTTGGAGTTTAATGTTAGATTAGTGTATCTATATAAATCATTGTTACTTCTACATAAATATTAACCTCTCATGTAGTTTTTGATTATGATGGTAATGGAATATATACTGTTTATATACGTGTGTATTAATTATTGCTTGAAATGTGTTATCGATTGCCATATATATATATATATAAATTGTCGTTACAAGTAGCGTTAACATTGTGATGAAACTGTTTTCTCGTAGCGACATGAGTGCAATAGTGCTTAAACAAAGTTTGAAATTCAAAAAAAAAGTATAGGGTTTTGATTGGGTTGGATTAGGAACCCTATAGGCTAAAATTTAGTCAAATTTCACCTAGGAGTCTACTAAGATTTTCTAAGTATAAATAGATAGTCAATGAGGCATCAAGGACATCAATCTATTTATCAATTCTTTCATCTTCTTCTCCATTCTTCTTTAATTTTATTTTTTTATTGCCTTGCATGGCTAAGCATTTTTAATTGGTTAAAGAATATTGAAACCTCAAGAATTTTATGCCTTATGAGACTTGAATCAAGGTCTGATTGTTTAATTCCAATTAAGTATTAATTTTTTTTTACTCATTATCTCATGATTTCTTCATTTAATTGTTAAGGTGTACACTAGTATTTTACTTATTTGAATCTATTGTTGAATCATATGTCAAATAAAGTTTTAGTCACTGTGATTTAAAAAATAAATAGGATTACAATTGTATGATTATGAACTGTTAATCTTATAAAAAATAATTAACTAAATTAAATACAATTAATGAATTAACTATGTTGTTTAACTTTACCAATATTTCAAGTTTTTAAATATTTACAAAAAAAAAACTTAAACATACTATTACAATCAGATATATAGTTTCATTTTTAAAAAATAAAAAAATGGACAATCAATATTACAAGTTGGATCCTCAATGTTCTCCCTCTAAATATCTTAGGCATAATTAACTCTCGTTTGTAAAAAAAAGAAAAACACATAAATAGTTTCATTTTTTTTAAATAAAAAAAATGGACAATCAATATTACAAGTTCGATCCTCGATGTTCTCCCTCTAAATATCTTAGGCATAATTAACTCTCGTTTGTAAAAAAAAAAAAAAAAAAAAGGTTCCAAAGCCAAATTATATATGTTGCACCAAGGAACGTGCAAGGGATTTAAACACGAGTTTGTCATGTAAAAAAGACATTTCTAACTCGTTTATTTTCGGTCACCTGGACACACTTGCCAACAAGTTTTATTAAGCAGACACGTTTCACTGCCTTGTTTGGCCAAACAACTGTCGTGCCCGCATATGTTCCCCATCCCTCCCTTTTAACCGCCAAACACGCCCTTCATTCATCTTATACCGGCTTACACTTTCAGGATAAGCCGAGCTCCATCGCACCGAGCCGAGCTCTAAATCACCCAGATTACCTCTCACGTGTTAACGCGGCCATATACAATCGGAAGGTGCACTCCCCCCCCCCCCCTACCTTTTCCGGGGCAGAGTCTAAGCTCTGTTTGACGTTGAATCAGCATATACCGTTCGATTCAAATCTGACCGTCTCATATCTTCTCTCTCTTATGTGGGCCCCACTGTAGCTTTTCCAGTTATAATAACTCTGTCCCCACCAATCATATATTCCTGTCCCTACCATCACACACACTCTCTCTCACTCTTTCTCTCTCTACGGCACACAACACAACAAAATGAAGCTCCCGTTAAAGCAACCCACCCCACACAGTATTATCCCTCAATCCTGCACTTTTTTTCACTATAAAAAAGTCGCCTTCTCCAAATCCTCCTTCTCCTCAACTACAGAGGCCTGCTGAGTTGTACTCAACAAAATAAGAAACTTAATTTCACCTCTGATTTTTTCATTTGCTGACAATAGGCTTCATTTCTCTAGTTATCCATAACACAATGAGGCTCAGCATGAGACCTCCAAGCCCATCTCCAACCCTCCCAGCTGCTGCAGCCACGTCCGCAAGAAGCCACGTCCTTAAACCGATGTGCATAGCGGTCACCCAGCAACCAACCAAACCCAACACTTTGTCCATGTCGGAAGCAGCAAAAAGGTTTGAGAAATTGATAAATCATGACGTTGGCCATAGTAATCTGCCATCCTTCTCGTCGTCGTCAAGTTTTGAGGTTAGACCGGAGAAACTCGGAAAGAGGTGGATGGAGTACCAAGGTTACAGCAACTGGGAGGGGATGCTTGACCCATTGGACGATAATCTACGCGCCGAAATACTCCGGTACGGGCACTTCGTGGAGGCTGCTTATAAGTCCTTCGAGTTTGACCCTTCCTCGTCTTCCTACGCAACCTGCAGGTACCCCAAGAACAAGCTCTTCGACGGGTGTGGGTTGCCCGGTACAGGGTACAAGGTGACCAAACACCTACGTGCAACCTCAGGTATTCAGCTACCTCGTTGGGTCGAAAAGGCACCCAACTGGGTCGCAACTCAATCCAGCTATATTGGTTACGTGGCAATCTGTGACAACAAGGAAGAGATCAAACGACTTGGTCGGCGTGATGTCGTTATTGCATACAGAGGAACAACCACATGCTTGGAATGGCTTGAGAATTTGCGTGCCACCCTCACCCACCTCCCTTGCACTGATCATAATGGCAGGGCCCATGATGAAACGGGTATGGACGACGGAAGTGGAGCCATGGTTGAAAGTGGGTTCTTGAGTCTCTACACTTCATCAGCAACCCCTTCTTCTCTGAGCCTTCAGCAAATGGTACGAGAAGAGATTCACCGGATCCTCCAAACCTACGGCGACGAGCCACTCAGCTTAACCATCACCGGTCACAGCCTCGGGGCGGCGCTGGCTACTCTCACGGCGTATGACATTCAAACAACCTTGAACCGGTTGCCGATGGTCACCGTGATATCGTTCGGCGGCCCCCGAGTCGGCAACCGGAGTTTCAGGCAGCACCTCGAAAGACAACGAACGAAGGTTTTACGTATAGTGAACTCGGATGATGTAATTACCAAGGTACCAGGCTTTGTGTTTGATGAGGAGGAAGGGGGTGATGCCAACGTGTCAGACAATGGTAACTTCCACGTGGCAGGACTTCCTAGCTGGATTCAAAAGCGAGCGGAGGACGCACAGTGGGTGTACGCGGAGGTTGGGAAAGAACTCCGCCTCTGTAGCAGGGATTCTCCGTACCTCAGCGGCATCAATGTGGCCACTTGCCACGAGCTCAACACCTATCTCCACCTCATCGACGGTTTTGTCAGCTCCACGTGTCCCTTCCGAGCCACCGCTAAGAGGTTCCTCCGCCGGTGATACTAGAGAGTACCCCCCTCCTGGTATGGTGGATAGCTTAACCGTACAAATTGTATGGTACACCAAGCCAAACCTTCAAGGAAAAAAAAGAGGAAATTTAAAAAGAAAAATTGAAACCAGAAAATTGGTTAAATGTAAATTATCTGTAAATCATAAACATTCTTTGTAGAGGGAAGGAAAAAATGACAATTTTAATCAGCAATAATTGGGGACTAACTTGCAGGTTGGTGATAGAGAAAATTTTCATCACATTTTATAATTATTTAATAAATTATAAATAAAAAGTATTTGATACACTGTTCCACAAGCAAAAGGTTAAAAAATTGTCATGTCTTGTAAAATTTAATTATCGTGGATGGATTAAATATTCAATTATTATAAAAATTCATTATACCAATATCTATATATAATTCTCAGTTTAATAACCGCAGGTTGGTGATATTAACTACTCCTGCAAATATAAAGGGCACCGGTGTATGTTAGCTACATATTGGCGTGACCTTAAAAAGGCAAAATTTGTTTGTGTGTGGTGAATAACGTGTGCCGAAGTTAAATTATGAAATTAACCTCGCCATTAGTCGTGATTACGTAGTCTGTTCGGATTTTTGCCATTGAGGGGGCACTGCACCGACCCTAGGGGGAAGTACCCTAATAACAGTCGCACGTCTCTTCCTTCTTCTGATACTTACCTAACCGTGCGCCGTCCATACCGAACCCCACACGGTCGGTTTCGTTCCGAATGACCAAAATAACCTGACTCTTAAGTTCCCTTCATTCTTCAGTCTTCCTCTTCTTAGCCATGGTCAAATAGAGCAGGAGGCGTGCCTATGTCACTATTGAACAGACGATCATGACTCATGCCCAAGCTCTTAGTCTTATTCTTACTCACTTTTCTCATGGTCTTTTTGTTTTTTTTTTTTCCGTTTTTGAGTGATTATATATAAGATCAACCACACAGTAACTTTTTATTTTAAATTAATTTAAATCTTATTTAGGTTGAATCAGATTAGAAAATGAATGTATTAGAAGATTTGTCTAGATTAAAATGTTTCAGGAGATTTTGGTATAGTTTTTTAGTTAGGTTTTGTTTGAGTACGTATTTCTTCTTTTTATTTTATGTTATTAAGAGTAGATATTGTGTGGGGTTTGTCCTTGATCATTGAGAGATTTTGTCGTTGATTTATTTCTTTGTTAAGATATTAGTGATTCATTTATACACTTTAGATCTTTTCTAGAGATCGAAAGTTATTCCTCCTCTGGTGAAATATTAAGTATTGCCATATTTATCAAAAACGTTCAATTCAAATAATAGATTTAAGGAAATATTTCCAAGTCCATTATATATAATTTTAAAACAAACAGAATGCTACTTAATCAATGTTTCCATATATTAATTACTTTGCTTCTAATACTCCAGGGGTTTCATTAGAAATATGGATCTTAGTTTATCAAAAGAATTAGTTATTAATTACATCAAGAAAAATACTTTATATATTAGTTAATTAAGGTTGTGCTACATATGGAAATTAAAAAGGCCCAAAGTTACAAATATTTGATAAAAAAATAAAAATGTGAATAATGTGAAGATTTCTTTTGGCTCTTAACAGGAGTATCTCTACACCATTTACGTACTCGCTTGAGGTACTGAAATTGTAACTTTCACAAGTATTTTTCCACAAGGTTGAACATTTGATATTATAAAATCCCCTCAAATTTACCTATAATTTATGTGACAAGTTTGAAAATTATTTTAAATTTTTATCCCTTGTGGTATTGCAAAAGGAATCTTATGTTTATTAGGTTTCAACAATATAAACTTTCAAACACAATAAGCATGTATATTTTGAAAAAAAGCTCTTTTTTATGATGAAATGCTAATGGCTACCATTGTATTTGCTTTCTTTCTTGATTATTCTTTTTTTTTTGTTCATCTTATTTTTGGGTAAATAATGACATTGTACAGTTTGAATATAAGTACTATAAATTACTGCAATCTCTTAGTATACTAAGTTTGAATTTAATATTGTTTGGAGAGTAGAAGCATTGATTTGTTTGGACTCAATTTGGGAAATTTTTATTCTAAGAGAGTTTGGGGATTTGGTGCTGAACAGAAGAACAAGAATGGGGTAAAATTTATGTTTGGTTCGACAAAAAGAGGGAGGGAGACATGAGAGCTAAACATTTTGTGTCTTTTTAATCACATCAATTTAAGTATTTAATTAGTGCCAGTTCAAACAACCGTTGGTAGTCATTGATATTTTATTTCGTTTTTTTTTTTCAGTGTTAATGGATTCTGTTATTCTATTTCTAGGAAAACATTAGCATTGTTAATGTTAATTTTTCATTTATAAACTTTTCATTTTGAATATTAAGTTTTATTCAAGCAACCTAAATATTTTTTTATAAAAAAATAATAGAGCACAAGTGATGCAGGTTACTTTAGTTATCAATTTTCCACTAATCATGCTTGTCTAGGTAGCACTAGCACAAGTTTCCATCAAGAAAAAAAGTGATGTGACATAGAGAAGTGTACGCAATGAGAGCATAGGGATTTATATCTCCATTAATCCAAATGTACAAGGAATTGAAGTTTATGGCTCCATTAAGCATATAAGCTAGAATGCTATTTTGAATTCTATATGTAACAACTCCATTTAAATAAATTTTTATTTATTTGTAAAAATTTATGAAGTTATTATCTCTTTACAACTTAATTCAAAATAACATTTATTTAGTTTATACAACACTGAGTTCACATACACATCATTATTTTACAAACATCTGTACAAAAGTCTAACAAATACATATTAGCCCTAACCATCTACGTTGACCACTTTCAGGGATACTGGTGTAGGTGGCGGCACCAACACCGAAATCTCAGTTACGTCTACAACAGATATATCTGATATAATCGGTACTTGTCCAAAGTAGAGCAGCTCAATCCATCATACAACAATAATAAGAATCATAGAGAATAGCTGCATAATTAATTTTTTGAACATAATAAGAAAAAATAGTGAGAATTAAATCTCAGTAAGTTCAACAATAAATCATCATTAATATAACTCATCACGTCATGCTCATCTGTATAAACTATAACAAATATCTTTGGTCACATGGATGCACTTAATCTATGCACATAAAAATCGTACAGTAATGACATGTATGACAGAATTAATTATTTTTAAAATATCATATGATGACTATCAATTTATTCTCATATCAAGTTATCCCGATCATGGTGAGTATTTTCTATTCTCCGATACGGGCTTTTCTCGCTGCATCCAACATGGCACACTTTCTCTTTCTTTTCTCATTAACATAATCATAACCGTTGGTAGGGTGTCCCCTACTGGTGTACTACACGGATTGCCATGTGACTGTGTTCATTTCTTTTCTTTTCACAATAATAGTCAAAAATATGATTTCAATAACAAGTATGTTCATCAAAATATAATTATTATAAAAAATTATTGGTATTCATGTCATGAACATAACTATTTCAAATATCATTTTATAAAATATTTATATGTCAAAATTTCACACTTAGGATGATAAGAAATTCATGCAATTGCAATGACTATGGCATATACTAGTCATTTATTATTTTCATTTATAAGATTCTTCTTCTTTTTTAAATATTATTTTTATTTCATTATTTTCTTGATATAGCTTTTCATCCTATCTGATCTTTTCTTACTAACTAGAGTATAACTCCCCCATTTTAACTCAGATTTAAGTGATCTTGATGTCATTTTAAAGATAAAACAATTATCTAAAACTATTATGTTGAATTGTTTAGTGAAAGATTAAGGAATCCGTGATACATATAGTTATAATTCTTATGTTAACTATTTATTTTAATTTCTTATAGAATATTCTCATAAATTAAAACACAAAAACTATCCTAATATATTCTTCCCTGATTAACCATTTCTGACCATTGTTTACTAATAAGATCATATCTACCACATATAGACTCTAAATTGAGTGATTCTAGTGGTTTAAAATCCGTGACACATATAGCTATAATTTTTATGTCAACCATTTATTTTAATTCTCTATACAATGTTCTCAGAAATTAAAACACAGAAACTATCCTAACATATTCTTCCCTGATTAACCATTTTCTGACCATTGCTTACTAATCGAACCACATCTTCCACATATGAACTCCAAATTGAGTGATTCAAGTGGCTTAATATCCATGAGACATAAATCTACATTTTTTATATTAACTATTTGTTTAAATTTCTTACTGATTCTTCCCAGAATTTTAAAAATAGAAACTTAAAATGTTTCCACCCATAGCCATACCTATGCAGAACTATCTACATCAGTCGAAATATTCAAACATACATAATATGTAACATGATAAAGCAACATCCATGACCAATTATCAAAGTTCTAAGGTCAAAATCCCACAAAGATGTTGCAAATTTTAAAACTTTTCTTCAAAAAGAAATATTGTTAAACTTACCTAAGAATCTCCCTAACTTACTTAGTGAATTTGTTTTCTTGTTTCCTTTTGAAAGAAATAGCAAGATTCCTCCCTTCCCTTAACTTTTCTAGTAGCTTAAATAAGAGAAGGAAGATAATTTTTTGAATATGAAGGATGAAGAAGAAAAATGGATTCAAGTGGAGATTAAGCTAACTTACCTTGAGTATTTAACCTTCTAGACTTCTCTTTTTTCTTCCTTCATTTCTTTTCCTCTCTTTCTCTCTTTTCCTCAGTCTACCTTGCTTCTATTTTTCTTTCTCCCTCACTTAGACGAAATTAAAATCTTATAGGGGTGAGTTTTGCTTAAATAGACCACCAAATAATTCACTTTTCATGATCATGAGTCTACCTTATCACAATTAAGATACACTTGGTTGAATTTTTGGAAAACAAACAACTTATGTTCTTGTCTTTCCCTTCCTTAGTCAAGATATACATAGAAAAAAGAGATTTGTATTTTGAAAATTATGATAATATGTTTTTAAGATAAGGGACAAGGTCCCTTTGATTTAGGGATTTATTTCCTTTTTCTTTTGTCTTAATCAAGTATGATAGGTTTGCCTTTTTAGGTGGCCAATTTCTAACCCTTGAATCTCCATTATTTGGTTGAAATTATTTGTGTGGGATAGGAATGTTTTGTCATAATGCCATGTATTATCATACCACTTGCTAAAATTATGAGTGTAGAATATAGATGTTTTGTCTTAAAGCCTTGTATTATCATACCACTTGCTAAATTTTTATCTTAAAACTATGTAACCTAATCTTTATTACTATTATATTATCACATAATTCATTTTATTTTATTTTTCCTCTTAGATTTGAGCTTATTCCTACCCATTTCCTTTGCTTTGGATAAAATTCTACCTTTCTTGGAGGGTTTGGACACATTTTCATAATTTTTGGGCTATCGGTCTAATTTCTATATCCTAGTCCAAGTCTATGTTTTATTTCTTGCATAGGTTATCCAATGCGCTTGCTAGAAATTTATGTGAAGTGGAAAAACTCTATATGAAGTGTCCATAGGTGAAAGCCTGATGTATGGGTGAATATGTTAAACTTAGTAACTCTAATTCTTGAATTACGAAAAATTACCCTAATCCAATGTTTTCTTGAAATTTTAAGACATTTACTTATTTTCAAAAATTTATCCTCCTCACTTAAGAATTTCGCATCTCTTTAGTATGTTATTTCTAATTTTTCCTATTAGGTTTTTTCTCTTTACTTGTTCTCTTAATGTTAGAAACATTTTCTATGCATACACATAAGGTGAAGAATTTCTAAGGCTTATATTCTCTTAGATATCTAACAAAATTGTTTAATAAATTTTATTTTCTTGATTAAATATTATGTGCCTTCATTAATAAAAGAAACAAAATTAGGAATGTTACACTATACATGCATGCCAAGTCCAAACTTCCAACTTATCACAAAGTTTCACATATCTTACACCTAGGTTTCTATCTTTAATAGTAGATCAAAGAGTCATATCCAAATATACAATATTGCATAATGAAATATTTTTACATGTTTTTTTTTTCTTGTTTTCTAGTCTTTTTCAACATTAGCATATGGACCACTCTATAATTTCTTTCGATCTTCTGAAAAGAATAGTCATTTAAAATACTGTAAAGAGAGTGAAAATAAAGGATTTGGAAGATGTATGAAATCGATGAGAATATTCAAAACTTGTAATAGATATATCCACTAAGAAAGAGGCTAGAGTCATCAAATTTTTTGTAGTGATAATTCAATATGATGTATATATATGATCTAAAGGAAAGATAAAAATGGTGGTTTAGAGTAACAAGAAAATCACAAGAACCTAACTTAAAATTAACAATTAAGAGAAGCATGGGAACAAAAACGCAAGGCGATTTGATAGGTCCAAACACGTTCTCCTCTTGATGATATAATCTACATGACTTGGACAGTTGTGTATAATGGATGGAGAGTGCACAGTCAAATACACTTTTGCGAAAAGGATTACCCACATGTTATATGAATTAAGAGCATATATGTAGATTTCTGTTCAATCATAATTATAGCTAGTTTTAAAATGCAATTGTAGTTTCAAGTATACTTGTGTTGCAAATACAAAAAAGTAACGAAAGGTTATGATTGTTGCAAATCGCAATCACAAGATTGATTCAATTACAAAATCTACTGTAATTATAATTGCGATTGCGTTTGTAATTTAAAGAAATCTCAGTATGATTATAACTAAGTTGAGCTGTGGATTTAGTTTTTATTAATTTAAAAAAATTTATATGTAATATTTAACATTTTTTATATAAAATAAAACACAAAATTCTAGGGGTTATATTATAATTCCTTTGCACTTAGCAAGTGTGTGTGTGTGTGTATATATATATATATACTCTCATAAATTTAAATTTAACCGTTAAAAAATTTATGTATTATAAGGATATTAAACTAAAAAAAGAAGATTTATAAAAAAAATAATTTTAAGATCTTAAATAAAAATTATTTTTATTCTAAAGATGTGAGGATACTGAGCAAAAAGTAACATACCCATAATGAAATACGGCTGTTTCATTGCACAAAACTGGCTCCCTTAGCAATGGCAAAAAGAAGTGTGGCAAAGGCCCAACGTGTCCAGAGAATATTATCTTGGCCGGAAATTCAATTTAAGCCATCAGAATAAGAAGGCAATAATAAGTCAAAGATGATATTCCATTCTATTTTTGACTCTATTCGGACTAAGCTACCAATTAGCATCTCGCAGTACATCTTTCTGCACCCGAGAATTGCCGTCTTTTCTATATTTTTTCTCTCCTCCTTTTTCGGAGTCAATACACTTTGAAAATTGAAATATATATATATGATCATGATTGATATTATCACTACAAAAATGAATATCTCCTTTTGGACCCATCAAGATTCAAAACGTTCCAATCTAATGTTAGTTGGGCTACAAGGACAAATTCACTATATCATATCAATAACTACAAAATTAAATACAAATAATTTAATATATTTTAAAAAAAATTATATAAATAGATAAAATATTTTTTAATGAATCAATAAATATTGGGCATAATAATTTAATATATTTAGTTTATCTAATTTGAGTCAAAAAAATAATTCATACCCATTTCATTAATTATTAATTCAAGAATAAAAAAAAACCAAACAAATTTATGTAAGTGCATTGGTTTAATTAGCAAAATTGGTCCGTGTCTATCCATGACTTTTTGGTTCGATTCTTGCTAAGCATGCTTGTAACTATATAAATAACTTTCTAATTATACCAATCACTAAACTACTTCTTGACATATAATATATTAATTCTTCATTACCAATGTTAGCATAGCTCTTCCATGAGATTTTTTCTAGGATTTTGGATGAATTCAGATATTTCAACTTAAAGTATTACAAAAAAAAAGTTGTATATTCCATTTCAAAATCCTTTTTCAAATACAATGATAAGGCCACTTGAGACCACAAGAAAAATATTCAAAATTCCTTATAAAAAAAATCTTACAATGAGAACTACCAAGTTTCGACTTTTGAACTTGATCATGAAAACTTATCTAATCTTTAGAGACAAGTACATAATTACCTTTTCACTATAAAGAAATACATGTAAAAGATATAAACTCCACAAATAGTAATCAACACTAATTTTGAGTATGATATTGTGGTGCGAAGAAGATATCATTATGTAAATTTTTTTATAAGAGAAAAGCAATGAAAAGGTAAAAACGTGATGCATATGATATTGTGGTGCGAAGACAATTATTTTGTGGGTAATTTATTGCACCACAAAGTTAGTATTCTAAAGCCTGGCCTACAAATCCAGCTACAGTCGTTTACCTTGCACCGCCTGCGCTGCGCGTGGTGATCTCGTGCTGATCACGTGTGCCAAACACATTCTCACATACCGAATGAGATAGATTAAAGAGGGGGCGAAGAGAGCGGTGGGGTTCAGAGCCTTGGAACCCACATTTCAATTGTAAGTTAGAATTGTCAGCGATGGGTAGGCATCAAGGAGTCCTGCTGTATAAATATTATTTACCTATTAATCTAACATAAAACTATGCATAACTTTTTTAATTCCAACCATGTAGTAATTAGATTAAGTTGCCTGCATTTTAATAAGTTTTTCACTTTTTAATATGATCAAAAGACAAACTATATTAATACCAAGATAAATAAATTTACGAAATGCAAGCTAATTCCAAAACAATTATGCACAATTATGAATACTATAATAAATGTTTTTTTAAATTTTTTTATGAATTATGTATAAATTTTTTATGTAAATTCAAGTGATTTTATTTAAATTTTTTTTTTAAAAAAGCCAAATACACTTACATTACTATTTGTTGCTCAATTTGTAAAAAAGAAAAAAAAATAGTTTAACATCATTGTTCGTTTCACTTATATGTGAAAATATCTTTTCTTAAAAATTTTCCTAAATCATTATAATTTTTTCGTATAGTCTTGAAAGGTTAACTTTTCAATACACAAAATGTATCGTTCCTTACATCATAAATGTTGTTATTCAACTACTAAATAAATATGAATTTTCTCATCAATACTGTTAATTAATAAAATACTAATACCATAACATTATTCATATGAATAAATTAAGTTCATTTGATTCTGTAAACAAAAACAAAAGTAAATATAATTCAACTAATTTTTTTTTTTGGGTTCAACAGAGTCTACAGGCCAAAAACTACACAGAAACAAATCTAGGAAACATAACTCTTGATAAATTCTCGTAGAGAAGATGTCCCCATGTATGTGGTGGGCGATTAAATACACGCATGCTCACAGGGAGTTCATGGCACATATTAGCCAAAGAATTTGCCACGCAGTTCCCTTCTCTAAACGCACCTGCCAATCTCTTGACAGTCCAGCTTTTATTAGCGGAAAGGTTAAATGACTGAGTATAGTTAGTTTGTTAAGAGTTACTATAACAATCTAGACATGTGGCACGTATTTAGTAGTTCGATTTTAGATACTTTCTGTTAGCATACTTCAACTATACATATATAGCTATGGTCGGTGTAATATCGATAAGAATGGAAATCTATTTTTTCTTGACTATTTCTCTTTCTTCCTTTCATTCTTCTTTTTCTTGTTTCGTATTATGGTATCAAAGCTAAGATCCTGAAGCTAACCATGTCTTCTTCATCAGCAAATCCTACAAATCCTTTGTTACATAGCTTTTCAAATCCAGTTTCTGCCGTGGAAACATCAATCTTGTCTTATTGGCCGAAGGATAAAATGAGTTAGAGAATATTTAATTTCTTAAGACTTCAAACTTACACTAATAGTATAGACATGTGGCAGACATTTAGCAGTTCAGTTTTAGATACTTTTTGTTAGTATGCTTCAACTATATATACATATGCTTGGCGTAATATCATTAAGAATAGAAATCTACCTTCTCTTGACTATTTCCCTTTCTTCCTTTCGTTCTACTTCTTCTTGTTTTGTATTATGGTATCAAAGCTAGGATCCTAAATCTCACCTTGTCTTCTTCCTCAACAAATCTTGTCAATCCTTTGTTACAAAGCTTTTCAGTAGCCAGCAAAACTTGAAGATGACAAATTTTTTTCCATGGTAACATCAAGTGTTGTCCATTATTAGAGGGTACAATTTAGAAGCTCATCTTGGTGATGCACCTACAAAATTTTAGAATCAAGATAATGAAACTAGAGGTAGAGTCAATGAGCAATTCTTGCGATGGTATTGGAAAGACCATTTACCGGTCCCATGGCTACTCTCATCAATTTCAAAGGTCATGAAGAATGGTTAGTTACTCAACTATAGTTGAAATTTGGCACACTTTGAAATTTTATTATGGTGCTCATACAAAGGCAAGAATTAAGCAATTGTAGAATCAATTGCGTGATACAAAGAAAGGTTCTCTATCCATGTTTGATTACATGTTGGCAATTAAGAAACTAGTAGATTTGTTGTCTTCAGTTGGTGCTCCAATTAGTTCATCTCATCACATTGATGCTATGTTAAAAGGTTTATCATAAGATTACGATAGTCTTGTTACCAATATTACTATTATTCCTATGTCCTATGCTAGGCTTGAAGTAGAAACTTTTGTTGATTGGTTAAGAACATAGAATAGAGAAGTATAAGAAAGAAAATGATAGTTGTTAGGTGCATGTTGCTCAAACTAATAATTTTTCTCATTGAGGAAGAGGAAGTTTTCCACAGGGTCCTTGTAATGACCCTAGATTTTTTTATGTTGTACATGTAACTTAACTTATTCTGAATTCATTCACTACAAGAAAAATTGCTTTCAGTGACGAATTTTCAAGTCATCACTGAATACCCTTTTTCAGTGACGACCTTTGGAGTTGTCACTAAAAGGGTACTTTCAGTGACCACCTAAGGTTGTCACTAAATACCTTAAACTGGGTAAAAATCAAAGAAAAGGGGTATAAGCATAATCCTTAAAGAAATCATGGAATGGTAAAAAAGAATATGCATATTTTCTTTTTTCTCCCGCACTCAAGACTTCCTGCTCACAAAAAAAGAGTCTCCACAAAGGACCTGCATTCCCATGAAGAACCCTACTATGCTGATTGAGTAGGCTCTATGTAACATCTCGTAATTTTTAGATATTTTCCTTAGAAATTCTTCACCTTACATATATGCATAGAAATGTTTTAACATTAATGGAATAGGTAAAGAGAGAAAATTTAAGAGGAAATATTAGAAATAAACAACATAAGCACCATGCAAGCATGACATGGACATGATGTGGCGCCTAGTCAGTAACTTTTCCATGCAAGCATCTAGAGGTTCCAGAATGTTCTAGAAATTTCTAGACAATTCTTGTACATTCTGAAAATCTCTAGAAGTCTCTAAAATAGAGTAGAATACTCTAGAATCTAGTAGAAGACTCTAGAAGGTAGTGGAACCTTCCTTATTTTGTTTCTACAAACCATGACAAGAAAGGAACCTTCCTTACTTTGTTTCTACAAGCCATGACAAGAAAGGAACCTTCCTTATTTTGTTTCTACAAACCATGACAAACTTCCTGATTTTGTTTTTACAAACCATGACTAGAAAGGTGAATTATTTGATAGTCTATTTAAGCAAAACCCACCCATAGAACATGAAAATTTCGTCCAAGTGAGGCAGAGGAGAAATAGAAGCAAGATAGAGTGAGGAAAGGAAAGGAAGAAAGGAAGAAAGGAAGAAAGAGGAAGGAGAAGTCTAAAGAACTAAGTGCTTAAGGTAAGTTTAACAATATTTCTTTTTGAAGAAAAGTTTTGAAACTTGTAACATTTTTATTATATTTTGATCTTAGAACTTTGATGATTGGTCATGGATGTTGCTATATCATGTTACATACTATGTATGTTTGAATACTTAGACTGATGTAGATAGTTCTGTATAGGTATGGCTATGGGTGGTAGAATTTTAATCTTTTGTTTTGAAAATTCGGGAAAGAATCGGTAAGGAGTTAAAACAAATGGTTAACATAAAAAATGTAGATCTATATTTCACGGATTTTTGGCCACTAGAATCATTCAATTTGGAGTCCATATGAGGTAGATATGATCCGATTAGTAAGCAAATGTTAGAAAATGGTTAATCAGGGAAAAATATGTTAGTATAGCTTCTGTATTTTAATTTATGAGAACATTCTATAGGGAATTAAAATAAATGGTTAACATAAAAATTGTATCTATATGTGTCACGAATATTTAACTACTGGAATCATTCAATTTAGAGTCCATATGAGGTAGATATGGTCCGATTAGTAAGCAAATGTCAGAAAATAGTTAATTAGGGAAGAATATGTTAGGATAGCTTCTGTCTTTTAATTTCTGACAATATTCTGTAGGGAATTAAAATAAATGGTTAACATACAAATTATATCTATATGTGTCACAGAATTTTAGCCACTGGAATCACTCAATTTGGAATTCTTATGAGGGAGATATGGACAGATTAGTAGGTAGAGGTCAGAACTTACCCGAGAAGAAATAATCTATACTTTGAAAGAGTAATATCACCATGATTTCATAATTTCTAGCTAAAGTGTTCAACATAATAGTTTTAGATAATTGTTCTATCTTTAAATTGACACTAAGATCAACTAAATAGGAGTTAAATTCAGGGAGTTATGCTCTGATTTGTAAGAGTAGGTCAGATAGGATGAAAATCTGCATCAAGAAAATAAAGAAATAAAATTAATATTTAAAAGAAGAAGAAGAAGAATCTTATAAATGAAAATAATAAATGACTAGTATATGCCATAGCCATTACCATTGCATGAACTTCTTACCATCTTAAGTGTAAAATTTTGACATGGAAATATTTTATAAAGTGATATTTTTTATGAACATTCTTGTTATTGAAAGCATATTTTTGGCTATTATTATAAAAAGAAAAGAAATTAGCACGGTCATATGGCAATCCGTGTGGTGCACTAGTAGGGGACGCCCTACCAACGGTTATGATTATGTTAATGAGAAAAGAAAGAGAAAGTGTGCCATGTTGGACGGAACGAGAAAAGCCCGTATCGGAGAGTAGATGATACTCACCCTGACCGGGGTAGCTTGAAATGAGAATAAGTTGATAGCCATCATATGATATTCTAAAAATAGTTAATCCTTTCATACATAGCATTACTGTATAATTCTTATGTGCATAGATATAATGCATTCATGTGACCAAAGATATTTACTGTAGTTTATACAGCTGAACATGATGTGATGAGCTATATTAATGATGATTTATTGTTGAACTTACTGGGATTTAATTCTCACTATATTTCCATATCATGTTCAAAAAATTAGTTATGCAGATTTTCTATGGCTCTGGCCTTTAGTGTACGTTGGATCGAGTTACTTTATGTTGGGCAGATCCCAGAATCAAATAATATGTTTGTGGTCGAGTTGGCTCAGATCTCGGTGAAGGTGCAACTACCCACACTTGTATATCTGGAATTGATCAACCAGAATAAATAATATGTAGTTATTTATGTGTTTGATATGTTGTACATACGTTTTGATAAATGACAAAAAGAAAAAAAAAGGTTGTTACACTCTACATCATGAACTCGTGTTAGTGGCTATTGTGGAGAGCCATATTCTGTCCTAGTTCGTTGTGTTGCCATTGTAAAGCATCTCATGTCACTCTTTAGTCTACTTCTTCTCTATATTTTGGGTTGATTTTGATTTAGTTTTGGGGGTTTTTTTAACCTAGAATTTATACTTTTGGGGGTTTTGTTTTAGATTTGAGTTAGGTTTAAATAGGAGCATGAAAATTGTCCAAACATCTCATGCCAGTGTTGTTTCGGATCACTTCTTTCTCCTCTATATTTGGTAAAAATGTGCTTTCACTTTGTGGAACTTTTTTGTGGCTGTCGTGTTTAGAAACAAGGTGCTTTCTCTCATGCTTTATGCTTCGTGCTTTCATTTCCTACTTCCCAGTATTGCTTCAGATCAATTGCTACTCCTGGATATTTAGTAAAAAAGTGCTTGCACTTGATGGAATTTTTTTGTGGTCGGCGTGTTTAGAAAAAAAAGTACTTTTTCTCATGCTTCGTGCTTAGTGTTTCACTTGCTTGCCTCATGCTTCGTGCTTTCACTTCTTGCTTCCCAATGTTGCTTGTCAAATATTATATACATATATATTTATGATGGATCTGCATGCTTTATATCTCATGGAATGACTTTAAGATGTTTTTCACATTTTGAATCTTGGTTTTGCCTCATGCTTCATGCTTTCACATCATACTCCCAAGTCTTGCTTCTTAATATATATATATATATATATATATATATATATATATATATATATATATATATATATATATATATATATATATATATATATGTTTGACTTGCTTGCCTCATGGTTGGTGCTTTCATTAACTGCTCCCCACTGTTGCTTCTTGTAACATCCCTAATTTCGTTTCATGAATTAATAAAAATACAAAAGTATTCAAAGTAACATCCTAATTTCGTTTCTTTTTAAGGTACATAAATATTTAATTAAGAAAAAAATATTTATTAGACAATTTTTACATATCTAAGAAAATATAATCCTTAGAAATTCTTTACCTTACGTGTATGCATAGAAATGTTCTAACATAAATGGAATAGGTAAAGAGAGAAAAATTAGAAATAATATACTAAAGAAAGGTGAAATTCTTGGGTAAGGAAGATAAATTTTTGGAAACAAGTAAAGGTCTTAAAATTTCAAGAAAACATTGGATTAGGGTAATTTTTCCTAATTCAAGAATTAGAGTTACTAAGTTTAACATATTCACCCATACATTGGGCTTTCACCTATGGACACTTCATATAGAGTTTTTTCACTTCACATAAGTTTTTAGCAAGCCCATTGGATAACTTAAACAAGAAATAAAACATAGACTTGGACTAGGATATAGAAATTGGACCGATAACCCAAAAATTATGAAAATGTGTCCAAGCCCTACAAGAAAGGTAGAATTTTATCCAAAGCAAAGGAAATGGGTAGGAATAAGCCCAAATCTAAGAAGAAAAATAAAATAAAATAAAATAAATCATGTGATAATATAATAAAGATTAGGTTACATGACTTTAAGACAAAAATTTAGCAAGTGGTATGATAATACAAGGCTTTAGGACAAAACATCTATATCCTACACTCATCATTTTAGCAAGTGTTATGATAATACAAGACTTTAGGACAAAACATCTATATCCTACACTCATAATTTTAGCAAGTGATATGATAATACATGACATTAGGACAAAACATTCCTAGCCCACACAAATAATTTCAACCAAATAATGGAGATTCAAGGGCTAGAAATTTGCCACTTAAAAAGGAAAACCTATCTTAATTGATTAAGACAAAAGAAAAAGGAAATGAATCCCTAAATCAAAGGGATCTTGTCCTTTATCTTAAGAACATATTATCATAATTTTGAAAATACAAATCTCCTTTTCTTATGCATATCTTAACTAAGGAAGAGGAAGACAAGAACACGAGTTGTTCATTTTCCAAAAATTCAACCAAGTGTATCCTAATTGTGATAAGGTAGACCCATGATCATGAAAGGTGAATTATTTGGTGATCTATTTAAGCAAAATCCACCCCTATAACATTAGAATTTTTGTCCAAGTGAGGGAGAGAAAAAATAGAAGTAAGGTAGAGTGAGGAAAGGAGAGGGTGAAAGGAAGAAAGCGGAAGGAGAAGTCTAGAGGACTAAGCGCTCAAGGTAAGTTTAAAAATATTTCTTTTTGAAGAAATTTTTTGAAACTTGTAATATTTGTATGGGATTTTGATCTTAGAACTTTAATTATTGGTCATGGATGTTGTTATATCATGTTACATATTATGTATGTTTGAATACTTAGGCTGGTGTAGATAGTTTTGTATAGGTATGGTTATGGGTGGAAAAATTTTAAGCTTCTGTTTTTAAATTTATGGGAAGAATCGGTAAGGACTTTAAAAAAATGATTAACATAAAAAATGTAGATCTATGTCTCATGGATTTTTAGCCACTGGAATCACTCCATTTGGAGTCCATATGAGGTAGATATGGTCTGATTAGTAAGTAGTGGTCAGAAAATAGTTAATCATGGAAGAATATGTTAGTATAGCTACTGTGTTTTAATTTCTGGGAACATTTTGTAGGGAATTAAAATAAATGGTTAACATAAGAATTATATCTATATGTGTCATGAATTTTTAGCCACTGGAATCACTCAAGTTCGTGTCCATATGAGGTAGATATGGTCCGATTAGTAAGTAGTGGTCAGAAAATGGTTAATCAAGGAAGAATATGTTAGGATAGCTTCTGTGTTTTAATTTCTGAAAATATTATGTAGGGAATTAAAATAAATGGTTAACATAAGAATTATATCTGTATGTGTCCCGGATTTTTAGCAACTGGAATCACTCAATTTGGAGTCCATATAAGGCAGATATGTTCCGATTAGTAAGCAATGGTTAGAAATTGGTTAATCAGGGAAGAATATTTTAGAATAGCTTTTGTGTTTTAATTTCTGAGAACATTTTGTAGGAAATTAAAAAAATAACTAACATAAAAATTATTTTATATGTGTCACGGATTTTTGGCCACTGGAATAACTTAATTTGGAATTCTTATGAGGGAGTTATGGACAGATTAATAGGTAGAGGTCTGAACCTACCCGAGAAGAAATAACCTATATTTTGATGGAGTAATATCACCTTGAGTTCTTAATATTTCGCTAACCTATTCAACATAATAGTTTTAGATAATTGTTTTATCTTTAAATTGACACCAAGATCACCTACATCAGAGTTAAATTGAGGGAGTTATGCTCTGATTTGTAAGAGAAGGTCAGATAGGATGAAAATTTGCATCAAGAAAACAAAGAAATAAAATTAATATTTAAAAAGAAGAAGAATCTTATAAATGAAAATAATAAATAACTAGTATATGCCATAGCCATTTCCATTGTATGAACTTCTTACCATCTTAAGTGTGAAATTTTGACATGGAAATATTTTATAAAGTGATATTTGAAATGGTTATGCTCATGGCATGATTACCAATAATTTTTGGTAATAGTTAAATTTTGATGAACATACTTGTTATTGAAAGCATATTTTTGTCTATCATTGTGAAAAGAAAAGAAATGAGCACAGTCACATGGCAATCCGTGTGGTGTAACAGTAGGGGACGCCCTACCAACAGTTATGATCATGTTAATAAGAAAAGAAAGAGAAAGTGGGCCATGTCGGACGGAGCGAGAAAAGCCCGTATCGGAGAGTAGAAAATACTCACGCTGACCGGGGTAGCTTGATATGAGAATAAATTGATAGTCATCATATGATATTCTGAAAATAATTAATCCTGTTATACATGTCATTACTGTACTATTCTCATGTGCATAGATGTAGTGCATTCATGTGACCAAAGTTATTTACTGTAATTTATACAGCTGAACCTAACGTGATGATCTATATTGATATTTATTTATTGTTGAACTTACTGAGATTTAATTCTCACTATATTTTCATGTCATGTTTAGAAGAATAATTATGCAGAGTTTCTCTATGGCACTGACTTTTAGCGTATGTTGGATTGAGTTACTCTATTTTGAGCTGATCCTAGTAATATATATGGTGTCTGTGGTCAAGTTGACTAAGATCCTAGTGAAGGTGCAACGACCCGCATCCGTATCTCCAGAACTGATCAACAGGGATGAATAAATTGTAATTATATATGTGCTTGACTTTTGTACAGATGTTATTGATTAATGATATGTATGTAAACTCTGTATTGTATAAATTAAATAAATGTTATTTTGAGTTAAGTTGTAACGAGGTAATAACTTCATGGTATTTAAAAAAAATTTGTTACTTAAATGGAGTTGTTACATAATTGGTAGCAGGTCAATCCTAGATGGCCAGTGGGTGGATGGTTATCTGAATAGATCTTATAGTGTCTTGAGTATGTTTGTGGTTGTGCTGTGTAGGGTTCAGTGAATTCATATAGGTAAGAAATTACTAGTGTTTCTTATCTACATGCCGAGGTGGTGTTATGACTGCTGTTAAATATTTTTGAACTAACTATTGGGCTTGATCACCTCAATAGCAGCATAACTTTGTTTTTTGCTACAGTAGGAAATGGCACCACCAATGAGGAATCCGGCAAACAATGCGGAGGAAACCCTGCACAACCTGGCCACGACAATTCGAGACCAAGTCATGACTACTAATCAAATTCTATAATACCTCCAGAACGCTAATAAGTCGAATGGTGTGAATGGTGCTAACAACCAAATGGCTGGAAATGATAATGGTATATCCGAGTTCCTGAGGACTAGGCCACCTTGTTTTCAAGGCAGCATTGACCCAATTGTAGATGAAAGATGGATAAGGGAGTTAGAGAAAATCTTTGAAGTGATGGGCTATACTGAGGAGTAGCAAGTAATCTTTGCTGCATATATGCTAAAAGATGAAGCAGAATACTGGTGGCATGGAGCTAGAGAACGTTTAGCTCACCAGTGAAGGCAGATCACTTGGCAGGTGTTCAAAGACACCTTTTTGGAAAAGTACTTTCCAAGTACTGTGAGGGCAAAGAAAGAGATCGAATTTCTCCAACTCTGGTAGGGTAGCATGACCATAGACCAATACATCGCGAGGTTCGAGGAGTTATCTAAGTTCTCCTCTTATATGCGATTTAACCCCAATGAAGCATGGAAGGCTATTAAGTTCGAAGCAGGACTGAACCCAGACATAAAGAATGCTGTTGTAGTTATAAAGATTAGGGAGTTTGTACCTCTGATCAATAAATGCAGACTCTTGGAGAAAAGTTTAAAGGCAGTGGAGGACGAAAAGCAAAGGCGAAACCTGTGGAAAAGGAAGAAAAAGTTTCCCAACCCTAGCAAGAACGTGAGAAGAAGTGGATATGGAGCTGGTAAGAGGCCATTGACTGCGGGTCCCAGACCTTTCCAACAAGACCTTGCCTCAGTCAAGGGCGCTAAGTATGGACGCATGCATGGTAACCGGCCATGCTACATGAGAGAAGATGTCTGCTTCAACTGCGGGCAGAAGGGTAATTTTACGAGAAACTACCCACAAAATGTGGGGAAGCAGCCGGAATAGAGGCCTCAGGTGAAAGGAAGGTTTTTTACCCTAAGTGGCCAAGAGGCAGCTCAATCTTTTAAAATGATTCAAGGTACATGCTATATCTATGGATTTGCTCTTATGGTGTTGTTTGACTCTGATGCTAGTCATTCATTTATATCAGAAGAATGTATTAGGGAGCTTCAGTATCCTATTGCTGAAACCCCCTATGAGCTATTTGTAGTAACTCCCACAGGGGAAAGGGTATTAACTTCCTCTGTATGTAAGGACTGTCAGGTCACTATTCTGGAGAGAAAACCTAAGAGGAAAAATTAGAAATAATATACTAAAGAAAGGTGAAATTCTTGGGTAAGGAAGATAAATTTTTGGAAACAAGTAAAGGTCTTAAAATTTCAAGAAAACATTAGATTAGGGTAATTTTTACTAATTCAAGAACTAGAGTTACTAAGTTTAACATATTCACCCATATATTTGGCTTTCACCTATGGACACTTCATATAGAGTTTTTTCACTTCACATAAGTTTCTAGCAAGCCCATTGGATAACTTAAACAAGAAATAAAACATAGACTTGAACTAGGATATAGAAATTGGACCAATAGCCCAAAAATTATGAAAATGTGTCCAAGCCCTCCAAGAAAGGTAGAATTTTATCCAAAGCAAAGGAAATGGGTAGGAATAAGCCTAAATCCAAGAGGAAAAATAAAATAAAATAAAATAAATCATGTGATAATATAATAAAGATTAGGTTACATGGCTTTAAGACAAAAATTTAGCAAGTGGTATGATAATACAAGGCTTTAGGACAAAACATCTATATCCTACACTCATCATTTTAGCAAGTGGTATGATAATACAAGGCTTTAGGACAAAATATCTATATCTTACACTCATAATTTTAGCAAGTGGTATGATAATACATGACATTAGGACAAAACATTTCTATCCCACACAAATAATTTCAACCAAATAATGGAGATTTAGGGGCTAGAAATTTGGCACCTACAAAAGCAAACCTATCTTAATTGATTAAGGCAAAAGAAAAAGGAAATGAATCCCTAAATCAAAGGGACCTTGTCCCTTATCTTAAGAACATATTATCATAATTTTTAAAATACAAATCTCCTTTTCCTATGCATATCTTGACTAAGGAAGAGGAAGACAAGAACATGAGTTGTTTGTTTTCCAAAAATTCAATCAAGTGTATCCTAATTGTGATAAGGTAGACCCATGATCATGAAAGGTGAATTATTTGGTAGTCTATTTAAGCAAAACCCACTCCTATAACATTATAATTTTCGTCCAAGTGAGGGAGAGGAAAAATAGAAGCAAGGTAGAGTGAGGAAAGGAGAGGAAGAAAGGAAGAAAAAGGAAGGAGAAGTCTAGAGGACTAAGTTCTCATGGTAAATTTAACAATATTTCTTTTTGAAGAAAAATTTTGAAACTTGTAATATTTGTATGGGATTTTGATCTTAGAACTTTAATTATTGGTCATGGATGTTGTTATATCATGTTACATATTATGTATGTTTGAATACTTAGGCTGGTGTAGATAGTTTTGTATAGGTATGGTTATGGGTGGAAAAATTTTAAGCTTTTGTTTTTAAATTTATGGGAAGAATTGGTAAGGATTTTAAAGAAATAATTAACATGCAAAAATGTCAATCTATGTCTCATGGATTTGTAGCAACTGGAATCACTCAATTTGGAGTCCATATGAGGTAGATATGGTTTGATTAGTAAGTAGTGGTCAGAAAATGGTTAATCAGGGAAGAATATGTTAGGATAGCTACCGTGTTTTAATTTCTGGGAACATTCTGTAGGGAATTAAAATAAATGATTAACATAAGAATTATAACTATATGTGTCACGGAATTTTAGCCACTGGAATCACTCAATTTGGAGTTCATATGAGGTAGATATGGTCCGATTAGTAAGTAGTGGTCAGAAAATGGTTAATCGGGGAAGAATATGTTAGGATAGCTTCTGTGTTTCAATTTCTGGGAAACTTATGTAGGGAATTAAAATAAATGGTTAACATAAGAATTATAGCTATATGTGGCACAAAGTTTTGGCCACTGGAATCACTCAATTTGGAGTCCATATGAGGCAGATATGTTCCGATTAGTAAGCAGTGGTCAGAAATTGGTTAATCAAGGAAGAATATTTTAGAATAGCTTCTATTTTTAAATTTTTGAGAACATTCTGTAGGAAATTAAAATAAATGACTAACATAAAAATTATTTTTATATGTGTCACGGATTTTTGCCCTGTGGAATCACTTATTTTGGAATTCTTATGAGGGAGTTATGGACAGATTAGTAGGTAGAGGTCTGAACCTACCCGAGAAGAAATAGCCTGTACTTTGAGGGAGTAATATCACCTTGATTTCTTAATATTTTGCTACCCTGTTCAACTGAATAGTTTTAAATAATTATTATTTTTTAAATTGACACCAAGGTCACCTACATCGGAGTTAAATTGAGGGAGTTATGCTTTGATTTGTAAGAGAAGGTCAGATAGGATGAAAACCGCATCAAGAAAATAAAGAAATAAAATTAGTATTTAAAAAAGAAGAATAATCTTATAAATGAAAAAAATAAATGACTAGTATATGCCATAGCCATTGCCATTGTATGAACTTCTTACCATCTTAAGTGTGAAATTTTGACATGGAAATATTTTATAAAGTGATATTTGAAATGGTTATGTTCATGGCATGATTACCAATGATTTTTGGTAATAATTATATTTTGATGAACATACTTGTTATTGAAATCATATTTTTGGCTATTATTGTGAAAAGAAAAGAAATGAGCACGGTCATATGGCAACCCGTGTGGTGCACCAGTAGGGGACGCCCTACCAACGGTTATGATTATGCTAATAAGAAAAGAAAGAGAAAGTGTGCCATGTCGGACGGAGCGAGAAAAGCCTGTACTGAAGAGTAGAAAATACTCACCTTGACCAGGGTAGCTTGATATGAGAATAAGTTGAGTCATCATGTGATATTCTGAAAATAGTTAATCCTGTCTTACATGTCATTATTGTGCGATTCTCATGTGTATAGATATAGTGCATTCATGTGACCAAAGATATTTGCTGTAGTTTATACAGATGAACATGACGTGATGAGTTATATTGATGATGATTTATTGTTGAACTTACTGGGATTTAATTCTCATTATATTTTCATGTCATGTTTAGAAGAATAATTATGCAGATTTTCTCTATGGCATTAACTTTTAGCGTATGTTGGATCGAGTTACTCTATTTTGAGCTGATCCCAGTAATATATATGGTGTCTTTGGTTGAGTTGATTAAGATGCCAGTGAAGGTGCAACCACCCGCACCCATGTCTCTGGAACTGGTCAAAAGGGATGAATAAGATGTAATTATATATGTGTTAGACTTTTGTATGGATGTTATTGATTAATGATATGTATGTAAACTCTGTATTGTATAAATTAAATAAATGTTATTTTGAGTTAAGTTGTAACGAGGTAATAACTTCATGGTATTTAAAAAAAAATTTGTTCCTTAAATGGAGTTGTTACACTTCTCAAATATATATAGATGTTTCACTTGCTTGCTTGCTTCATACTTCATGCTTCATGCTTCCACTTCCCGCTCCCCAGTGTGCATATATATATATATATATATAGCTTTTCTTATGCTTTTGTGGTTTCACTTCCTGTTGCCCAGTGTTGCTTCTCAATTATTATACAAGCAAAAGCAAACACCAACAAAAGAAAAAAAGAAGGTGCAGATGATCACCAAAGAACTTATGTAATGTCAAAACCCCAGGTGAGACTAGCATCCATAATTTATATTCTTATAGAACATGTTTCTTAGTATAAAGCTTATATGGATATTTTTAAGACTAATAGCACATAATCATACATTTGAGGCCATAGAGATCACATAGGCTCCAAGTGAATCACTCCCTAACTCAGTAGTAACTCAGATTGCCAAAGTCATAAACTTATTTCCTTTTTTGTGCTATAGTTAGACTGGTTTGATAATGGGAACCCTACTCAAGTGTATAAATATATAGAGATAGAATAGAAAATAATATTTCCTATAACAGAAAAATCAACTTGTTTTGATTCCTAACTAATGGTTATCATGAATTCAGTTTCTTCTATCAGTCATAGCTACCAACCACACTTTTGAGAAACATCTTAGCTAAATTTTAGTATTAAGTTTACTGTAGCATTCATGAAGCCTAGCTAGATTGATATATCATCCAAGTCCTAGTTAAAAGGAACTAGTGAAATACTTTTCTTCCTTATGTTAGTGTATTAGCATTCCATTTTACCTTCTATATAATGTCAAACCAGTTTAACTTAGTGTAATTCATTCTTTGTTTGAATTTTTTTTTAAAAATTAGATGTTCAGTTTTTAACATAATGTGGTGTGTGTGTGTAACATCCCTAATTTTGTTTCTTTTATTAATAAAGGTACATTAATATTTAATTAAAGAAATAAAAATTTATTAGACAATTTTTAGATATCTAACGAAATATAATCCTTAGAAATTCTTCACCTTATGTGTATGCATAGAAAATATTTTTAACATTTAGGGAATAAATAAAGAGAGAAAACCTAACAAGAAAAATTAGAAATAACATACTAAAGAGAGGCGAAATTCTTTGGTAAGGAAGATAATTTTTTTTTGTGAAGTAAGTAAATGTCTTAAAATTTTAAGAAGATTGGATTAGGGTAATTTTTCCTAATTCAAGAGTTAAAAATTTCTAAGTTTAACATCTCCACCTATAAATTGGGCTTTCACCTATGGACACTTCATATAGAGTTTCTCTACTTCACATAAGTTTCTAGCAAGCCCATTGGATAGCCTAAGAAAAAAATAAAACATAGACTTGGACTTGAATATAGAAGTTGGACCGATAGCCCAAAAATAATGAAAATGTGACCGAGCCCTCCAAGAAAGGTAGAATTTTATCCAAAGCAAAGGAAATGGGTAAGAATGAGCCCAAATCCAAGAGGAAAAATAAAATAAAATAAATCATGTGAGGAAATAATAGTGTAATAATAATAAAGATTATGTCACATGACATTAAGACAAAAATTTAGCAAGTGGTGCGATAATATCTATATCCTACATTCATAATTTTAGCAAGTGGTATGATAATACATGGCATTAGGACAAAATATCTATATCCTAAACTCATAATTTTAGCAAGTGGTATAATAATACATGGTATTAGGACAAAACATTCCTATCCTACACAAATAATTTTAGCCAAGCAAGGGAGATTCAAGGGCTAGAAACTTGCCACTTAGAAAGGCAAACCTATCATACTTGTGTGAGACAAAAGAAAAAGAAAAAGAATCCCTAAATTAAAAGGACCTTGTCCCTTATCTTAAGAACATTTTATCATGATTTTCAAAATACAAATCTTTTTTTGCTATGCATATCTTGACTAAGGGAGAGGAAGACAAGAACATGAGTTGTCTTTCCTCAAAAAGCCGTGATAAGGTAGACCCATGATTATGAAAGAAGGATCACTTGACAGTTTATTTAAGCAAGAACCACCCCTATAACATTAGAATTTCGTCTAAGTGAGGGAGAGGAAAAATAGAAGCAAGGTAGAGTGAGGAAAGGAGAGAAAGAGAGAAGAGAGGAAGGAAGAAGAAAGAGAAGTCTATAAGACTAAGTACTCAAAGTAAGTTAGCTTAATCTCCACTTGAATCCATCTTTTATCTTCATCTTTGGGGTTCAAAAACTCATCCTCCTTCTCTTATTTAACTTTCTAGAAAAGCTAAAGGAAGGAAGGAATCTTGCAACTTCCTTCAAGAGGAAACAAGAAAAAGAATTCACTAAGTGAGCTAGGGAGATTTTTAGGTAAGTTTAAGAATATCTCTTTTTGAAGAAAAGCTTTGAAATTTGTAACATTTATGTGGGATTTTGATCTTAGAACTTTGATGAAGTTTACAATATTTGCTTCTTTGATGATTGGTCATGGATGTTGCTATATCATGTTACATGTTATTTTACATATAATGGATGTTTTAGATATTACGGTTGGTGTGGAAAGTTCTGCATAGGTATGCCTATGGGTGATAAAATTTTTATGATTTTTATGCTACTATTTTGCATATTTGAATGTAGTGAAAAATTGATGGAATATGATTAGATGTAAATAAAATGGAAGATGATGTAATATAATGATGAACTAAAACCTTAGGAAAAGATTGGTTAGGAAACTGGATTTTAAGGTAACTAAGGAAGCTTCTGTTTTTGAAATTCTGGGAAGAATTGGTTAGAAATTAAAAGTAATAGTTAACATTAAAAATGTAGATCTATGTATTAAGAATTGTTAGCCACTGGAATCACTTAATTTGGAGTTTACATGAGAGAGATATTGCCTGATATGTAAACAGTGGTCAGAAAATAGTTGACCAGGGAAGAATCTATCAGGTATGCTTCTATGTTTGAATTTCTAGGATAAATCTATAGGTAATTAAAAGCAATTATTAACATAAAAGAGTATATCTATGTTTCACGGAGTTTTAGCCACTGGAATCATTCAAATCGGAATCAATATGAGGGAGATATGGTCAGATTAGTAAGCAAAGGTCAGAAACGAGCTAACCAGGGAAGAATATGTTAAGTATGCTTCTGTGTTTAAATTTTTGGGCCAAATATGTAGATAATTAAAGGAAATTTTTAACATAATAAATATAGATATATGTATCACGTATCTATAGGCTTTGAAATCATTTAATTTGGAGTCCATATGAGTGAGATATGGCTGATTAATGAGTAAATGCTAGAATCAGTTTAGAACCCAGGGTGGTAAATGTAAGTGGTTTGGTTTTTGCTTTTCTGGGAATAATTAGTAAGGAATCTGAAGAAATGATAAACATGAAAGTTTTATATAAATGTTTTAGTGGTTTATAGGCTTTAGAATCACCTCAATTGGAGCTTGTATAAAGAAGATATGGTCTGATTAGTAAGTAGAGGTTTGAACCTACCCGAGAAGAAATAACATTGCATTTGAGGGAGTATTAACACTACAATTAATTAATATTTCACTAAAATGTTCAACATAATGGTTTTAGAGAATTGTCTTATCTTTCAATTAACACTAAGATCACCTCAATCAGATTTAAAATGAGGGTGTTATGCTCTGTTTAGTGAAGAGAGGATAATAATATTTAAAGAAGAAAAAGAATCTTATAAATAAAAATAATAAATGACTAGTGTATGCCATAGCCATTGCCATTGCATGAACTCCTTACCATCTTAAATGAATAATTTTGATAGAGAAATATTTTATAAAGTGATATTTGAAACGATTATGTTTATAGCATGATTACCAATGATTTTTGGTAATGATTATATTTTAATGAAAATTATGGCATGTGAATATAATGAACATGTTATTGAAATCATATTTATAGCTATTAATGTGGAAAGAAAAGAAAAAAAAGAAATGAACACGGTTACATGGCGGTCCGTGTGGTGCACCAGTAGAGGATGCCCTACCAACGACTATGATTATGTTAATGAGAAAAGAAATTGTGCCATGTCGGACGGAGTGAGAAAAGCCCATACCGGAGAGTAGAAAGTACTCACCCTGACCGGGGTAACTTGACATGAAAATTAGTTGATAGCCATCACATGATATTTTGAAAATAATTATTCATGCCATCCATGTCATTACTAAACGATATTCATATGCATAGATAAAATGCATTCATGTGACCTAAGGTAATTACTGTAGCTTATACAGATCAACATGACATGATGAGCTATATTGATGATAATTATGATTTATTATTGAACCTACTAGAATTTAATTCTCACTATATTTTCATATCATGTTTAGAAAACTAGTTGTGCAAATTTTTCTTTGGCTCTGGCTTTTAATGTACGTTGGATCAAGTTACTCTATGTTGAGCAGATCCCAGAAATTAATAAGGTGTTTGAGGTCGAGCTGGCTAAGATCCCGGTGAAGGTGCAACCATCTGCACCCGTATCCCCGGAACTGGTCAATAGGGATGAATAAGAGATATACATATATGTGTTTGATTTGTGTACGGATGTTGTTAATTAATGATGTGTAAACCTTAATTATATTTGGTTAAATTAATTGAATGTTATTATGAGTTAAATAAAGGTAATGACTTCATGTAACTTTTAAAAAAATTATATATACGTATATATGTAAAAAAAATGGAGTTGTTACAGTGTGTGTGTGTGTATTTTGTTCTATCTCCATAATTTTCTATTTCTGATTGGTATCATGGTTTGTTCCCATTGTGATCCGAAGTCTATGTGAATCACTCCATAATGTCAAGCCTTCTATAACATCAACCCTGCAAAAGTCATGAACTTATTTCCTTTTCTAAAATAGAAGAATCATCTTCTTAATCTCACCTTTATACTGGAAGGAATAAGTGGCCTCTTCCCTTTTAGCTCTCTTATTAAAAAGCCCAATTTCTTTTTGTCACGCCGCAAATTAGAGGGTACGCGATTGTCACAAATAGCAGATAATTTTACCCTTATTTATTGCATACATGCTTCAAACATATCACATAATTAGAGTAAAACATACGTTCACAAGTTTCCAGTATAGCCAAATCTACATGCCAAGTCTACACATATCAATTTTAGAACAGAAGCAGGGATACTGCCTGTGGCGTTTAAAGAATATTCTAGATTACAAATACATAATGTTTAAACACTGTGAGCCTTGGAAGCAACATAGGCTCACCCAGAGAATATGACTCATAATTGATCACGTAGCTGCAAGTCGAAACTCTGTATCATTTTCTGAAAGAAAATGTAAATATCGTGTAATGGGTTTGACAACTTAGTGAGCAAATAAAACCTCCTTAGACCTCTTAGGTCAACATATGGATGCACACATATATTAAAATTTATCACATAGAACATTACAATTTAGAGGTATATCCATATAGGACCTGTATCTTAAATGTTCTGAGTTCAAGTCATATCCAGATATTTAAAATCATATGCAATACTGTATGATCATTAATCAAATAATGTTATGCATCAAAATATTTCTCATAAAACCATTAGGAGGATCTTAAATTAGAACTACCATATCAGAGTTCAGGCCCTTCCGTACTTTGGTGGTGTAGGATTTGCCTAAACTCCGCATCCTAGCTAAGGTTTTCCCTACCATCATTCAAGAGGACATGCTAAGGGACTCTAATATAGGTATTTTCCAAGCAAACAACAAGGAAACCAAGTCACATATCATATAGTTGGCATCTCGCCCAGATAGGAGGCATTCTGCTCTCCATCACATATCATATCTCATGTGTTGGCTGTCACATGAGGCTAACACCATCCCTGCTAGTTGAGGTATCAAGGTGCATCAGGGTTAACATCACTTACTGTTAGCAAACAGTGTTTGCAAGATAATTTCTCCATAGAAATTATCATATGCACATATGCCATATCATTCAAAACAGAGCTTTTAGTATAATACAGAATTTCAGTCTCAGTATAGCTCATATGTCATAAATTTTCCAATCAGGGTTTATTACATATACATGCCCTTTTTCAAGGAAATTTTATAACTTTACAGATCAATGCCATGTATATAAATATTTACTTTACTATATGATGAGAAATACATTTAGAATCACATATAAAATGAGTTCAAAAATTCATTTTCGAAATCATACTCTTCTTGAACTATAAGCCAGATAATAAATAAATCAGGTAGGTTACTCCATTTCAAAGGCATATAAAAGTATAAATAACTTGTAAACAGAATCAACTATATAGATAAAGTTCAAGAAGAGCGTAGGGTAAGTTATAGAAAAAATTATCTACTCACAAAACTAGTATTCTAAGTTGGATAGCCCCAAAACATATTTTTCTAAGTCAAATATGATCAAATGTACCTAAAAAATAAGTCCGGAGAGTCAAAAAACCTAGAAAATGACTCCAAAATCTCAAAATTTGGCTTTTGGGATGTTAGTCAACGTTGGTCAATTGTGGGTTACTGTTCACCACCGAAAATCACTGTTCATAGCAAGAAATTACTATTTATGACGGTCAGATTTACTATTCATGACATACAAAAGTTGTCAGATGCTAGCAAAATTTCATATTCTAAGGTTTTTCCACCTCCTGAATCCATCTATGGTGTTAGATTTTCAATCTAAGGACTCCAAGTATGAAATTTAGAACTTACCTTCTTAGGGTTTCTTTTCTACTTTCTCGCAAATTTTTGGCCAAATTTTTAGAAACCAATCGGATAGAATTGTAGTCCTCGTCGTTTTAAATCCGTAGGCGGTGATGGTATTGAAATCCGAGATCCAAAAATGCTAGAAATCTAGAGAGAAGTTTTAGGGTTTTTAGAGAGAGAAAGTGAATTTTGGGAGAGAGAGAGTGTGCAAAAGTTTCACGCCAATTTTTGCATATGATTCCTCTTAAAATCCTGTGAGGGGCATATTAGCAAAATTTCAATTGTTAAGGGGTGTCCTTGCAATTTTTGTTATTTACATTTTGACTCTTAAACTTTTAGAAAATTATATTTTGGCACCAAAATATAAATTCTCATTTTAGCTTCACAATTTCTCAAACAATATGATAATTAAGCACATTTCCAATGGTATTTATCTCCATTTCCATAATCCTCACTTTCATTCAAAATTTTCTTTAATTTAGGATTTTTTTCATTTATTTAGGGTTTTCCCTTTTATTTTATTTTGGGGTTATTACATTCTTCCCTTTTTAAGAAATTTGGTCCTCGGATTTCATCTCTATATTTACAAATAAAACTAACCTCATGATTAAAAAAGATGTGGGTATTTGGCACGCATATCATCCTTTCTTTCCTAAGTGGCCTTCTCTGAAGAGTGATTCTCCCACATTACTTTCACTGTAGGTATTTCTTTTGAACGCAATTTCTTCACCTGTTTGTCCATTATCGCTACTGGTTGTTCCTCATAAGTTCAGTCTTCCTGTAACTGAATCTGTGGGCACTATATAAAATGTGTAAGATTTGGTAAGTATTTTCATAGCAAAGGCACATGAAAGATTGGATGGACATTACTCAATGCAGGTGGCAAAGGCAAATGATAAGCTATTGAGTCAATCCTATCAAGAATTTCCTATACTCTTATGTACCATGGATTTAACTTCTCTTTCTTCCCAAATCTTACTACTCCTTTCATAGGAGGTATCTTCAAGAAGACATATTCACTTACGGCAAATATAACAACCCCATTTTGTTTTACATATATACTTATATATATATTTCTAAAATTCCATGAAGCCATTACCTTTTTACTTCTAACTATTTAACTCATAATAACATTCAATTAAATTAACCAAACATAAATAAGGTTCAAGAAATACCATTAACACTTATACAATTCTGGGTTCACGTACACATTATTAAACAAAACATATGTACAAAAATAAACACATATAAGTCTACATTTTATTCATCCATATTGACCAGTTCCAGAGATACGAGTGCGGGTGGTTGCACCATCATCGGGATCTTAGCCAACTCGACCCAACGTACGCTAAAAGCCGATCATGGAGAATATCTTCATAACTTAATTTTCTGAACATGATATGAAAATATAGTGAGAAATAAATCCCAGTAGGTTCAACAATAAATCATTATCAATAATGCTTGTCACGTCATGTTCATCTGTATAAACTACAACAATTATCTTTAGGTCATATGAATGCACTTTATCTATGCACATGAAAATCATATAGTTATGAAATGTATGGCATGAATAACTATTTTTATAATATCATATGATGGCTATCAACTTGTTTTCATACCAAGCTACCCCAGCCAGGGTGAGTACTTTCTACTCTCCGCTACGGGCATTTTTCGCTTCGTCCGACATGGCACACTTTCTTTTCTCATTAACATAATTATAGCTGTTAATAGGGCGTTCCCTACTGGTTCATGACACAAACCGCCATGTGACCTTGCTCATTTCATTTCATTTCATTTCTATTCTTTTCACATTAATAGCCATAAATATGATTTCAATAACAAGTATGTTCATTATACTTACATGCCATAATTTTTATCAAAATTTAATCATTACCAAAAATTATTGGTAATCATGCCATAAACATAATCGTTTCAAATATCACTTTATAAAATATTTCTATGTCAAAATTACACACTTAAAATGGTAAGGAGTTCATGTAATGGCAATGGCTATGGCATACACTAGTAATTTATTATTTTCATTTATAACATTTTTTTTAAATATTATTATCCTCTCTTCACTAAACAAAGCATAAAACCCTCATTTTAAATCTGATTGAGGTGATCTTGGTGTCAATTGAAAGATAACACAATCCTCTAAAACCCTTATGTTGAACAGTTTAGTGAAATCTTAAGTAATCATGGTGTTACTACTCCCTCAAATTCAATGTTATTTCTTCGCGAGTTTGTTCAAACATCTACTTACTAATTGGATCATATCTCCCTCATACAAACTCCACTTGAGATGATGCTAAAGCCTATAAAACGCTAAGACATTTATAAACAACGTTCATGTTTATCATTTCTTTAGATTCCTTACTAATTATTCCTAGAAAATTGAAAACAAAACACTTACATTTACCACCCTGAATTCTAGTTTGATTCTAACCTTTACTCATTAATCAACCATATCTCTCTCATATGGACTCCAAATTAACTGATTTCAGAGCCTATAGATCCGTGATACATATATCTATATTTACTATGTTAATAAGTTCCTTTAATTCCCTACATAGTTTTCCCCGAAATTCAAACACAGAAACATACTTAACAGATTCTTCCCTGGTTAGCTAGTTTATGGCCTTTTCTTACTAATCTGACCATGTCTCCCTCATATTAATTCCAATTTGAATGATTCCAGTGGCTACAACTGCATGAGACATATATCTACATTTATCATGTTAAGAATTTCTTTTAATTCCTAACTGATTCTTCCTAAAAGTTTAAAAATAGAAGCTTCCCTGGTTACTCTGAAATCATGTTTCCTAACAAAACCTTTCCTAAGGTTTTAGTTCATCATAATATTACATCCTCTCCCATTTTCTTTACATCTAATCATAATCTATCAATTTTTAACCATATTCAAATATACAAAATAGCAGCATAAATATCATAAAAGTTTATCACGCATAGCCATACATATGCAGAACTTTCCACACCAACTGAAATGTTCAAAACATTCATAATATGAAAAATAAAATGTAACGTGATATAGCAACATCCATGACCAATCATCAAAGTAGCAAATATTGTAAATTTCATCAAAGTTCTAAGATCAAAATCCCACATAAATGTTACAAATTTCAAAGATTTTCTTCAAAAAGAAATATTGTTAAACTTACCTAAAGATCTCCCTAGCTCACTTAGTGAATTCTTTTTCTTGTTTCCTGTTGAAGGAAGTAGCAAGATTCCTCCCTTCCCTAAGCTTTTCTAGCAGCTTAAATAAGAGAAGGAGGGTGAGTTTTTAAACTCCAAGGATGAAGAAGAAAGATGGATTCAAGTGGAGATTAAGTTAACTTACCTTGAGTACTTAGTCCTCTAGACTTCTCATTCTTCTTCCTTCATTTCTTCTCCTCTCTTTCTCTCCTTCCCTCACTCTACCTTGCTTATATTTTTTCCTCTGCCTCACTTGGACGAAATTATAATGTTATAGGGGTGGGTTTTGCTTAAATAAGCTATCCAGTGGTTTACCTTTCATGATCATGGGTCTACTTTATCATAATTAGGATGCACTTGGTTGTCTTTTTAGGAAAAACAACTCATGTTCTTGTCTTCCTCTTCCTTAGTCAAGATATGCATAGCAAAAGGAGATTTGTATTTTGAAAATTATGATAATATGTTCTTAATATAAGGGACAAGGTCCCTTTGATTTAGGGATTCATTTCTTTTTCTTTTGTCTTAATCAAGTATGATAGGTTTGCCTTTCTAAGTGGCAAATTTTCAGCCATTGGATCTCCCTTGCTTGGTTGAAATTATATGTGTAGGATAAGGATATTTTATCATAATGCTATGTATTATTATTCACTTGTTGAAATTATGAAGGTAGGATATAGATGTTTTGTCCTAATGCCATGTATTATTATCTACTTGTTGAAGTTATGAATATAGGATATAGATGTTTTGTCTTAATGCCATATGATTTAATCTTGATTATTATTACACTACTATTTTCTCACATGATTCATTTTTCTTTCCTCTTGGATTTGGGCTCATTCTTACCCATTTCCTTTGCTTAGGCTAAAATTTTACCTTTCATGGAGGGCTTGGTCACATTTTTATAATTTTTGGGCTATCGGTTCAACTTCTATATCCTAGTCCAAGTCTATGTTTTATTTCTTGCTTAGGCTATCCAATGGGCTTACTAGAAACTTATGTGAAGTGGAAAAACTCTATATGAAGTGTCCATAGGTGAAAGCCCAATTTATGGGTGGAGATGTTAAACTTAGAAATTTCTAACTCTTGAATTAAGAAAAATTACCCTAATCCAATCTTCTTAAAATTTTAAGACCTTTACTTCACAAAAATTTATCTTCCTTACCAAAGAATTTCGCCTCTCTTTAGTATGTTATTTCTAATATTTTCTATTAGGTTTTCTCTCTTTACTTATTCCCTTAATGTCAGAAACATTTTCTATACATACACATAAGGTGAATAATTTCTAAGGATTATATTTTCTTACATATCTAAAAATTGTCTAATAAATTTTATTTCCTTAATTAAATATTTATGTACCTTTATTAATAAAAGAAACAAAATTAGGGATGTTACAGCAAATTCGAATGGTTGACGTCTACTATCAACATAAGCTTTTTGTCTACTCTGGGCTAGTAATAACTTTTCCTTAATCAACTTTAACTTGTTGAGTGCATCTTGTACCAAATCAGGCCCTAAAATCTTAACTTCACCCATCTCAAACCATCCGATCGAAGAACGACAACGTCTACCATATAATGCCTTAAAAGGAGCCATTTGTATACTGGCTTAGTAACTGTTGTTATAAGTAAATTTAGCTAGGGGCAAGAATCTTTCTCAACTACCTTGAAAATATAGCATACAAGCCCGAAGCATTTCTTATAATATTTTGATGGTTTACTCAGACTATCCATCTATTTGAGGATGGAAAGCAATATTGAGATTTAACTTCATGCCCAAAGCTTCTTAGAAGGCTCTCAAAAAATGAGCTGTGAACTGTGGTTGTCGATCAGAAATAATCGATATTGGCACTCTATGAAGCCTCACTATCTCATTCAAATACAAATTTGCATACTGAGCTACGTTGTATATGGTTTTCACAGGTAAAAAATGTGCTGATTTAGTCAACCTATCAATGATCACCCATATTGAATCAAACCCTTTTGGTGTCCACGGTAGCCCTGTAACAAAATTCATAGTTATTCTTTCCCATTTCCATTCAGCTATCTTTATCTACTGATATAATTTTGTAGGCTTTTGATGTTCTGCTTTTACTTATTGACATGTTAAACAACATGAAACATAATCAACTACATCCTTATTCATTCCATCCCACTAATATATTTCTTTTAGATCTTGATACATTTTAGTTACCCTAGGAGGAATGGTATAATTGGATCTATGAGCTTCCTCTAAAATCTCTTTCTTGAGTTCTTTATTAGGTACACACAACCGCTTGCCCAATCTCAGAATTATTATAGAATCTACAATAAATTTAACATCACTGCCATTCTTCACCTTTTCAATTTTTTTTGCATAACTAGGCATCCTCTTCCTATTCCTTTTTCACCTGCTCAACCAAAGACGATTGAAACTATATATGGGCCAATAGTATCCCAGGCTCCTTGACTTCAAATAATATCCTATGACTTTCTAACTTATTCATTTTTTAAACCAACGGCCTCTTTACCACTGTGATATGAGCCAGACTACTCATAGACTTCCTACTTAATGCATTAGCCATTACATTGGCTTTACCTGGATGATACAATATTGTACAATCATAATTTTTAAATAATTCTATCCATTGCCTTTGTCTCAAGTTAAGATCTTTTTGTTGAAAAATGTATTTGAGGCTTTTATGACCTGTATAGATTGCTCATGTCTCACCATACATATAATGCCTCCAAATTTTGATAGCAAAAATCACTACTGCCATTTCCAAATCATGAGTCAGATAATTTTACTTATGTGGCTTAAGCTGTTTGGATGTATATAAAATGAGTCAACCATGTTGCATCAATACACACCCTAATCCAATTCTCGATGCATCACAGTATACCGTGTATCCTTTGGTACCTGATGGAATAGTCAATACTGGCACTGTAGTCAAACATTCCTTAAGTTTATGAAAACTCTTCTCACATTCATGTGAAAAGTCAAACCTTATTCCCTTCCTTGTTAACTTCATCAAATGAGCAGTTATTTTCAAAAAATCTTTAACAAATCTACGATAATAGCCTGCTAAACCAAGAAGACTATGGATCTCTGTAATTATGGTAGGGCGTGGCCATTGCTGCACGACTTCTACCTTTTTAAGATCAACTTGAATATCATCCTTGGTAACCACATGCCCTAAGAAGGTAACACTACTAAGCCAAAATTCACATTTTGAAAACTTAGCATACAGCTAGTGTTCTCTTAGGGTTTGCAAAGCTATCCTTAAATGTCGCTCATGCTCCTCTGAATTCCTTGAATACACTAGGACATCATCTATGAATACAATAACAAATTGATCCAATAAAAGTTTAAATACTCTATTCATCAAATCCATGAAAGCAGCTAGAGCATTTGTTAAACCAAATGGCATTACTAAGAACTCATAGTGCCCATATCAAGTCCTAAAAGTAATTTTCAGAATATCCCCATCTCTTATCTTCAATTGATGATACCCAGATCTCAAATCAATTTTCGAAAAACATTGAGAACCCTATAGCTGGTCAAACAAATCATCTATACGAGGTAATGGATACTTATTACGTACTGTCACCTTATTCAATTGTCTGTAATCAATGTACAGCCATAACGATCCATCTTTCTTTTTCACAAATAAGACTAGAGTGTAACAACTCCATATTTTTTTTACAAATATACATACATACATACATACATACATACATAGATATATAGATATATATATATATATATATATATATATATATATATATATATATATATATATATATATATATATATTTAAAATTCTATGAAGTCATTACCTCTTTACTTCTAACTATTTAACTCATAATAACATTCAATTAAATTAACCAAACATAATTAAGGTTTATGAAATACCATTAACACTTATACAATTCTAGATTTATATACACATTATTAATCAAAATATCTGTACAAAAATCAAACATATATAAGTTTACATTTTATTCATCCATATTGACTAGTTCCGGAGATATGGGTGCAGGTGGTTGCACCTTCACCGGAATCTTAGCCAACTCGACCCAATGTACGCTAAAAGCTGGTCATAGAGAATATCTGCATCACTTAGTTTTTTGAACATGATATGAAAATATAGTGAAAATTAAATACCAATAGGTTCAACAATAAATCATAATTATCATCAATATAACTCATCATGTCATGTTCATCTGTATAAACTAAAGTAAATAACTTTAGGTCACATGAATGCACTTTATCTATGCACATGAAAATTGTACAATTATGACATGTATGACTTGAATAACTATTTTTAGAATATCATATGATGGCTATCAACTTATTTTCATAACAAGCTACCCCAGTAAGGGTGAGTACTTTCTACTGTTCGGTATAGGCTTTTCTCGCTCCGTCTGATATGGCAAACTTTCTTTTCTCATTAACATAATCATAGCCATTGGTAGGGCGTCCCCTACTAGTGCACCACACGGACCACCATGTAATCGTGCTCATTTCTTTTCTTTTCACATTAATAGCCAAAAATATGATTTCAATAACAAATATGTACATTATACTCACATGCCATAATTTTTCATCAAAATAAAATCAATACAAAAAATCATTGGTAATCATGCCATGAACATAATTGTTTCAAATATAACTTTATTAAATATTTCCATATGAAAATTACACACTTAGGATAGTAAGGAGTTCATGAAATGGCAATGGCTATGGGATACACTAGTCATTTATTATTTTCATTGATAAGATTCTTCTTTTTTAAATATTAGTTTTCTCTCTCTCTAAACAAAGCATAACACCCTTATTTTAAATCCGATTGAGGTAATCTTGGTGTCAATTGAAAGATAAGACAATCCTCTAAAACCTTTATGTTGAACTTTTTAGTGAAATCGTAAATAATTATGGTGTTACGACTCCCTCAAATTCAATGTTATTTCTTCTTGGGTAGGTTCAGTTCTCTACTTACTAATCGAACCATATCTGCCTCATACGAACTCCAAGTGACGTGATTCCAAATCCTATAAAATTCCAAGACTCTTATATACAACTTTCATGTTTATCATTTCTTCAAATTCCTTACAAATTACTCCCATAAAATTGAAAACAAAAAAGCTTACATTTACCACCCTGGTTTCTAGACTGATTCTTACCTTTACTCATTAATCAACCATATCTCTCTCATATGGACTCCAAATTAAGTTATTTTAGAGCCTATAGATCTATGATACATATATCTATATTTATTATGTTAACAATTTCCTTTAATTCCTTACAGAGTATGCCCATAAATTCAAACACAAAAGCATACTTAACAGATTATCCCTTGGTTAGCTAGTTTTTGATCTTTGCTTACTAATCTGACAATATCTCCCTCATATTGATTTCAATTTGAATGATTCCAATGGCTTAAAATTTATGAGACATATATCTACATTTATTATGTTAAGCATTTCTTTTAATTCTCTACCAAAGAAATTCAAACACAAAAGCATTCCTAACATGTTCTTCCCTGGTTAACCATTTTCTGACCACTACTTACATATCAGACAATATCTCCCTCATCGAGACTCCAAATTAAGTGATTCCATTGGCTAAAAAATACATGAGACATAGATCTACATTTTTCACGTTAATCATTTCTTTTAATTCCTAACCAATTCTACCCAGAATTTCAAAAATAGAAGCTTCCTTGGTTACTCTGAAATCTAGTTCCCTAACCAAACCTTTCCTAAGGTTTTAGTTCATCATTATATTATAACCTCTTCCATTTTCTTTACATCTAATCATATTCCATCAATTTTTTTCCACATTCAAATATACAAAATAGCAGCGTAAAAATCATAGAAATTTACCACCCATAGCCCTACTTATGCAGAACTTTCTACACCAACCAAAATATTCAAAACATCAATCATATGCAAAATAACATGTAACATGATATAGCAACATTCATGACCAATTATCAAAGAAGAAAATATTGTAAATTTCATCAAAGTTCTAAGACCAAAATCCCATATAAATGTTACAAATTTCAAATTTTTTCTTCAAAAAGAGATATTGTGAAACCTACCTAAAGATCTCCCTAGCTCACTTAGTGAATTCTTTTTCTTGTTTTCTTTTGAAGGAAGTAGCAAGATTCCTTTATTCCCTTAACATTTCTAGCAGCTTAAATAAGAGAAGGAGGGTGAGTTTTTGAACCCCAAGGATGAATAGAAAAGATAGATTCAAGTGGAGATTCAGCTAACTTACCATGAGTACTTAGTGCTCTAGACTTCTTCTTCTTCCTTCTATTCTTCTCCTCTCTTTCTCTCCTTTCCTCACTCTACCTTGCTTCTATTTTTTCTCTCCCCCACTTGGATGAAATTATAATGTTATAAGGGTGAGTTTTGCTTAAATAAACTATCAAGTAGTTCACCTTTTATGATCATGGGTCTATCTTATCACAATTAGGATGCATTTAGTTGTTTTTTGTGGAAAGACAACTCATGTTCTTGTCTTCCTCTCCCTTAGTCAAGATATGCATAGCAAAAGGAGATTTGTATTTTGAAAATCATGATAAAATTTTAAGACAAGGAACAAGGTCCCTTTGATTTAGGGATTCATTTCCTTTTTCTTTTGTCGAACTCAAGTATGATAGGTTTACCTTTCTAGGAGACAAATTTTCAGCCCTTGAGTCTCCCTTGTTTGGCTAAAATCCTACCTTTCATAAAGGGTTTGGTCACATTTTCATGATTTTTGGGCTATCGGTCCAACTTCTATATTCTAGTCCAAGTCTATCTTTTATTTTTTACTTGGGCTATCCTATTGGCTTACTAAAAATTCAAGCGAAGTATAAAAACTCTATATGAAGTGTCCATAGGTGAAAACCCAATTTATGGGTGGAGATGTTAAACTTAGTAACTTTAGCTCTTGAATTAAGAAAAATTACCCGAATCCAATCTTCTTGAAATTTTAAGACCTTTACTGAAGAATTTCACCTTTCTTTAGTATGTTATTTCTAATTTTTCCTATTCGATTTTCTCTCTTTACCTATTCCCTTAATGTTAGAAATATTTTCTATGCATACACATAAGGTGAAGAATGTAACAACTCAAAAATATTTTTTATATTTGTAAAATTTCTTGAAGTTATTATCTTTGTACTACTTAACTCATAATAACATTTAATTAATTTAACCAAGCATAATTAAGGTTTAAAATCTACCATTATTATTGATACAATACTAAGTTCACATACACATCATTAATTTACAAACATACGTACAAAAGTTTAACCAATACATGTACATATGAGGCCTAATCATCCATGTAGACTACTTCCGGGGACACTGGTGTGGATGGCGGCACCACCACTGAAATCTCAGTCACGTCTACTATAGATACATTCGATATAATCGGTATTTGCCCAAGGTAGGGCACCTCGATCCAACGTATAGTAATAATAAGAGTCATGGAAAATAGCTGCATATTTAATCTTTTGAACATGATATGGAAAAATAGTGAGAATTAAATCCCAGTAGGTTCAACAATAAATCATAATCATCATAAATATAGCTCATCATGACATGTTCATTTGTATAAGCTACAACAAATATCTTGGGTCACAAGAATGCACTTTATCTATGCACATGAAAATCGTACTGTAATGACATGTATGGTAGGATTAATTAATTTTAGAATATCATATGATGACTATCAATTTATTCTCATATCAAGCTACCCCGGTCAGGATGAGTATTTTCTACTCTCCGGTACGAGCTTTTCTTGCTTCGTCCGACATGGCATACTTTCTTTTTCTTTTCTCATTAACATAATCATAACTGTTGGTAGGGCGTCCCCTACTGGTGCACCTCATGGATTGCCATGTAACTGTGCTCATTTCTTTTTTTTTTCACAATAATAGCCAAAAATATGATTTCAATAACAAGTATGTTCATTAAACTCACATCAAAATATAATTATTACCAAAAATTATTAGTAATCATTCCATGAACATAACTGTTTCAAATATCACTTAATAAAATATTTCCATGTCAAAATTACACACTTAAGATAGTAAGAAGTTCATTCAATGGCAATGACTATGACATATATTAGTCATTTATTATTTTCATTTATAAGATTTTTTTTTAAATATTATTTTTATCTCTTTATTTTCTTGATGCAGGTTTTCATCCTATTTGAAATTCTCTTACTAATATGAGCGTAACTCCCTCATTTTAACTCCGGTTTAGGTGATCTTGGTGTCAATTTAAAGATAACACAATTATCTAAAACTATTATGTTGAACAATTTAGCAAATTATTAAAGATTCTTGGTGATATTACTCCTTTCTGTGACAAGTTATTCCTTCTCGGGTAGGTTCTGACCTATACTTACTAATCTATCCATATCTCTCTCATAAGAATTCCAAATTGATTGATTCCAGTGGCTAAAATTCTGTGACACATATATCTATAATTTTAATGTTAACCAATTATTTTAATTCCTTACATAATGTTTCCATAAATTCAAACACAGAAACTTTCCTAACAGATTCTTCTCTGATTAATCATTTTCTGACCACAGCTCACTAATTAGACCATATCTACCTCATATGGAATCCAAATTGAGTGATTCCAGTGGTTAACAATTCGTGAGACATATATCTACATTTTCATGTTAATCATTTATTTTAATTCCTTACCGATTCTTCCAAGCATTTTAAAAATAGAAGCTTAAAAGTTTGCAACCCATAGCTATACCTATGCAGAACTATCTACACCAACCTAAATATTCAAACGCACATCACATGCAAGATCAATATGTAACATGATATTGCAACATCCATGACCAATCATCAAAGTTCTAAGATCAAAATCCCATATAAATGTTACAAATTTCAAAATTTTCAAAAAGAAATATTATTAAACCTACCTAAGGATCTCCCTAATTCACTTAGTGAATTCGTTTTCTTGTTTCCTCTTGAAGGAAGTAGCAAGATTCCTCCCTTCCCTTAACTTTTCTAGCAACTTAAATAAGAGAAGGAGGTTGAGTTTTTAAACCTTATGGATGAAGAGAAAAAAATGGATTCAAGTGGAGATTTATCTAACTTACCTTGAGCACTTAGTCCTCTCGACTTCTCCTTCCTTTTCCTTCCTCTCTTTCTCTCCTTTCCTTGCTTATGTTTTTCCTCTCACTCAATTGGACAAAATTATAATGTTATAAGGGTGGGTTTTGCTTAAATAGACTATCAAATTAGGGATGTTACATGGAGCACCCCTAAGAGAAGTACTAGGGCGTATAAATCCCTTGTCCAACAAGTCTTATAACTATTTTTTCAGTTGCTTGAGCTCAGTCAGTGCCATTCTATATGGGGGTATAGACACTGGTTGGGTTCGAAGAAGTAATTGAATACCAAACTCAATTTCTCTTTCTAGGGGTAACCCTGGCAAATCCTCAGGAAACACATCAAAGAATTCTGTAACCTCAGGAAACACATCAAAGAATTCTCTAACCACTGGATCATGCTCTACATTGGGGTACTTTATATCAACATCTTTGACCATTGTTAAATACCCCTAGCATCCTTTTTGCAATAGCTTATGAGTTGTTAGAGTAGAGATTAAATTATTGGGTACTCACTACGATCTCCTTGTATCAAGAAGGAAGATTCTTTGGGAATATTAAACTTAATCACCTTAAGGTGAAAGTCTAAAATGGCATGGCATGATTATAACCAATCCCTTCCCAGTATAACATCAAAGTCTACCATATCTAAAACTATCAAATCTATAAGAGTCTCCTTATCTTATATCAAAATCTCACACAATTTATACACATGGAGTATCAACCATAAAAGAATAATGTAAATTAGTAGGATCTCTACCCAATTTCTTAGCAAAGTATGGTGATATATAAGAATAAGTAGAACCAAGATTGAACAGTATATATGCTCTATGGGAACACACTAATAATTTACCTATCATCACTGCATTTGAAGCCTGAGCATCTTATCGTGTTAAGGCAAAGACTCAGGCTTGTTCTCAGCCTCGATTTCCTGATCCTATACTAGTACCACCACTACTTGCTTAACCTGAAGCTGCTCTAGCTGGTCCTGCTAGTACAGATGCAGGGGTTAAAGTTGGCTGTACTGATGCTTGGCTCATATTTCGTAATTGTAGACAATTCCTCATCAAATGACCTATTTGTCCACACTTATAACATGCACCAGTTTCTCTGCGACACTATCTCAGTATGAGACCTACCACAAATGGGACATAGTGGAATCAATCTTGAATCCTGTTGACTAGTGGGTCTCATATCTCCTTGTATCATTCTTTGCTTATTAATATTGATTGATCATTGGCTAGAGCTACTAGATCTTGCTTGAATCAAACGTTGTAGATTCTGAAATCTGGGTTCTTTTACATTAGGATTATAACTAACTTGAATATTACTATCTTGATCTCTTTTTCTTTTCTTTAGACCTTCTATATTTGATAGCTCTCGTGTTTCCATCATTCTAGCACAATCCACAACCGTTGAATAAGTTGAGAAATGGTTCATCTGGGGACCCACTGATTTAAACAATGGACGTATCAATCCCGAAACAAATCTCTTAATTCTATCTTTTTCATTAGGAACTAGATATGGTGCATATCTTGACAACTGAGTAAAATGGATGTCATATTCAAAAATTATCATATTCGGTGTCTGTCTTAATTCTTCAAAATCTCTGGCCCTCTTGTATCTTTCACTCATTGGTAGGAAACAATTCATAAATGCTTCCTTAAATTCATCCTACTTCATTGGTGGTAAAGTAACTTCTCTTCCTTGTATTAGAGTCTCAAACTAAACTTGAGCCACATCTGATAGTTGAAAGGATACTAGTTCAATAGATCTTCTAGTAGAACACCTTAAAGCTTTGAGAATTCGTTCTACATCATCAATGAATATTTGTGTGTCCTCCTAAATATCTGACCCAGAAAAAGTTGGGGGGTTTTAGCTTAAGGAATTGTAGTAATGTCACCTCAATCCCTGTAAACTTGTCCTCTCGTTCAGCTGGTTTTTCCAATTCTTGCACTTCAGGAGTATTTTTTGGTGGCTGGCCATCCCTTTTGTCCTATTATACTATAAATTCAGCTAATGTCTCTAAGCTCCTGTGTATGCTAGCAATCATATAAGCTATTATATCATGTGGCTCTTGAGGGGGTTCTACTCTCTCCTCAGGGACTGTATCAGATATATGAATCTGTTCATCATGTCTTGGGGTTCTACCTTGTTCACGCCTTCTGCCTCTGCCTCTAGGTCGGCCTCTACTATGGCCTCTTTGTACTAAAATGGCAGATTGTCCAGACTTTTCTGCAAAGGGTGCACGATCTATAACTTCTCTAACAACTGCTCTAGTTCTTAGCGGCATCATTGACTATACAAAACAAAACACCTTTTTAAAATACCATAAAATTCAATCAGTCTTATACTAGGAACTTTAACAAACTTGGAATAAAAAGGAAAGTGAAACCCTATAGAATCCCTCAACAGCAACTGAAGTATAAATATGTTAGTCTCATATCTATACTAAAGGTCCTAATAAAGAATCTTTTGCTCTGTTAGCCACAAGAAAATCTATTGCTCTGATACCAACTTGTCACACCCCAAATTTAAGGGTACACGATTGTCACGAATAACAGATAACTTTACTCTTATTTATTGCAAAAATGCTTCAAATATATCACATAATAGGAGTAAAACATACGTTCACAAGTTTCCAATATAGCCAAATATACATGCCAAATCTACACATATCAATTTTACAACAAAAGTAGGGATCTTGCCTATGGAATTTAGAGCATACTCTAGATTACAAATACATAATATTTAAACACTATGAGCCTTGGAAGCAACGTAGGCTCAACTAGAGAATATGATTCCTAGTTGATCACGTAGTTATAGGTCCAAACTCTGTATCCTTTTTTGAAAGAAAATGTAAATATCGTGTAGTGAGTTTGACAACTCAGTGAGCAGATAAAACCTCCTATGACCTCTTAGGTCAACATATGGATGTACACATATATTAAAATTTATCATATAGAACATTATAGTTCAGAGATACATTCATATGGGATCCGTATCTCAAATGTTCCCAATTCAAGTCATATTCATATATTCAAAATCATATGCAATACTGGATGATCATTAATCAAATAATGTTATGCATCAAAATATTTCTCATAAAAAAATTAGAAGAATCCCATATCAGAACCACCATATCAGAGTTCAGGCCCTTCCGTACTTTGGTGGTGTAAGATTTGCCTAAATTCAGTATCCTAGCTAAGGTTTTCCCTACCACCATTCAAGAGGATACACGAAGGGACTTTAATATAGGTATTTCCCAAGCACACAACAAGGGAGGCAAGTCACATATCATATAGTCGTCATCTCGCCCAGATAGGAGGCATCCTGCTCTCCATCACATATCATATCCCGTGTGTTAGTAGTCACACAAGGCTAGCACCACTCTTGCTGGTTGAGGTATCAAGGTACACCAAGGCTTACATCACCTGCTGTTAGCAAACAATTTCTAATAGGATTCCTCCATAGAAATTATCATATGCACATATGCCAAATCATTCAAAATAGAGCTTTTAGTATAATACAGAATTTCAATCTCAGTACAGCTCATCTGTTATAAATTTCCAAATAAGGGTTTATCATATATACATGTCCATTTCCAAGGTAATCTTATAACTTTACAGATCAATGCCACGTGCATAAATATTCTCTTTACCATATAATGAGAAATACATTTAGAATCACATATACAATGAATTCAAAAATCCATTTTCAAAACCATACTCTTCTCAAACTATAAGCCAGATAATAAATAAATTAGGTAGGTTACTCCGTTTCAAAGACATATAAAAGTCTAAATAACTTGTAAATAGAACCAACTATACATATAAAGTTCAAGAAGAACATAGGGTAAGTCATAAAAACAATTATCTACTCATAAAACTAGTATTCCAAGTTGGATAGCCCTAAAACATATTTTTTTAAGCTAAATCTGATCAAATGGACCTCAAAAATGAGTTTAAAAGGTCCAAAAACTATGGAAATGACTCCAGAATTGCAAAATTTGACCTTCGAGATCTTAGTCAACATTGGTCAACTGTGGGGGTACTGTTCACTGCTAGAAATTATTGTTCACAACTGGAAAATACTATTTACGATGGCTGGATTTACTGTTCATGACATACAAAAGTTGTCAGATGGCAGCAAAATTTCATATCAAGGTTTTTCCACCTCCTAAATCCATCTATGGTGTCAGATTTTCAATTTAAGAACTATACGTAGGAGATTTAGAACTTACCTTTTTAGGGTTTCTCCTCTACTTTTCGATAGATTTTCGGCCAAATTTCTAGAAACCAATTGGACAGAATTGTAGTCCTTGTCGTTCTGAATTTGTAGGCAGTGATGGTGTTGAAATCCGAGGTCTAGAAGTGATAAAAATCTAGAGAGAAGTTTTACAATTTTTAGAGAGAGAAAGTGAATTTTGGAAGAGAGAGTGCAAAAGTTTCACACCAATTTCTGTATCTGGTTTATCTTAAAATCCTTTGAGGGACCTATTAGCAAAATTCTAATTGTTGAGGGATGTCCTTGCAATTTTTGTTATTTACATTTTGACCCCTAAATTTTTAGGAAATTATATTTTGGCCCCAAAACCTAAATCCTTATATTAGCTTCACAATTTCTCAAACAATATAATGATTAAGCACATTTCCAATAGTACTTATCTCTATTTCCATAATCCTCACTTTCATTCAAAATTTTCTTTAATTTAGGATTTTTTTTCATTTATTTAGGGTTTTTTTATTTTTTTATTTTGGGGTTATTACACTTTTCTTCATAACATTCACTGTAAGTATCCATATTCAAATAATTGGTGATTGCATTAAGTGTTTTAGCATGCCTACTAGATTCTTGCCACATTGCTAATTTCAATCCAAATTGATTGCCAAGAATTAATATGCATACAACTTAAACCAGACCTAATGCAAGTCAAGTTTCATCAACACCATTCCAAAGGTAGCAACTCTCCTAATTAGGCCAGTAAGTCCACCATCAGCTAGTACCCCAGATCCACATAATTGTTGCTCAAATAGATAGTTAAATATATATATATATATATATATATATATATATATATATATATATATATATATATATATATATATGTAACATCCCTAATTTCGTTTCTTTTACTGATAAAAGTACATAAATATTTAATTAAGGAAATAACATTTATTAGACAATATTTTAGATATCTAAGGAAATATAATCCTTAGAAATTCTTCACCTTATGTATATGCATAGAAAATGTTCTAACATTAAGAGAACAAATAAAGAGGGAAAACCTAATAGGAAAAAAAAATTAGAAATAACATACTAAAGAGATGCAAAATTCTTGGATAAGGAAGATAAATTTTTAGAAACAAGTAAAGGTCTTAAAATTTCAAGAACATTGGATTAGGGTAATTTTTCTTAATTCAAGAACTAGAGTTACTAAGTTTAACATCTTTACCCATACATTGGGCTTTTAACTATAGACACTTCATATAGAGTTTTTCCACTTCACATAAGTTTCTAGCAAGCCCATTGGATAACCTAGGCAAGAAATAAAACATAGACTTGGACTAGGATATAGAAATTAGACCGATAGCCCAAAAATTATGAAAATGTGACCAAGCCCACCAAGAAAGGTAGAATTTTATTCAAAGCAAAGAAAATGGGTAGGAATAAGCCCATAATGGGTAGGAATAAGCCCAAATCCAAGAGGAAAAATAAAATAAAATAAATTAGGTGATGATATAATAATGTAATAATAATAAAGATTAGGTTACATGGCATTAAGACAAAAATTTAGCAAGTGGTGTGATTCTACGTTCATAATTTTGGCAAGTGGCATTATAATACAAGGCTTTAGGACAAAAAATCTATATCCTACACTCATAATTTTAGCAAGTGGCATGATAATACATGGTATTAGGACAAAACATTCATATCCCACACAAATAATATTAACCAAATAATGGAGATTCAAGGGCTAGAAATTTGCGACCTAAAAAGGCAAACCTATCATACTTGTTTAAGACAAAAGAAAATGGAAATGAATCCCTAAATCAAAGGGACCTTGTCCCTTATCTTAAGAACATATCATCATAATTTTCAAAATAAAAATCTCCTTTTTCTATGCATATCTTGACTAAGGAAGAGGAAGACAAGAACATAAGTTGTTTGTTTTCCAAAAATTTAACAAAGTGTATTCTAATTGTGATAAGGTAGACCCATGATCATGAAAGGTGTATTATTTGGTGGTCTATTTAAGCAAAACCCACCCTTACAACATTTTAATTTCGTCCAAGTGAGGAAGAGAGAGAAATAGAAGCAAGGTAGAGTGAGGAAAGGAGAGAAAGAGAGGAGAAGAAAGGAAGGAAGAAGAAGGAGAAGTTTAGAAGGCTAAGTACTCAAGGTAAGTTACCTTAATCTCCACTTGAATCCATTTTTCTTCTTCATCCTCGAGGTTCAAAAAATCACCCTCCTTCTCTTACCTAAGCTGCTAGAAAAGCTAAGGGAAGGGAGAAATCTTGCTACTTCTTTCAGGAGGAAACAAGAAAACCAATTCACTAAGTGAGCTGGGGAAATTCTTAGGTAAGTTTAACAATATTTCTTTTGGAAGAAAACTTTTGAAACTTATAATATTTATATGAGATTTTGATCTTAGAACTTTGATGATTGGTCATGATGTTGCTATATCATGTTACATATTGATCTTGCATGTGATGTATGTTTGAATACTTAGACTGGTATAGAAAGTTCTGCATAGGTATGGCTATGGGTGGCAAAATTTTTAGCTTCTGTGTTTTAATTTCTGGGAATTATATATAGGGAATTAAAATAAATGGTTAACATAAGAATTAAAGATATATGTGTCACGGACTTTTATCCACTGGAATCATTCAATTTGGAGTTCATATGAGGTAGATATGGTCCAATTAGTAAGCCAATGTCAAAAAATGGTTCATCAGGGAAGAATATGTTAGGATAGCTCTGTGTTTTAATTTTTGGGAATTATCTATAGGGAATTAAAATAAATGGTTAACATAAGAATTAAATATATATGTGTCACGGATGTTTAGCCACTAGAATCATTCAATTTGGAGTCCATATGAGGTAGATATGGTCTGATTAGCAAGCAAAGGTCAAAAAATGGTTCATCAAGGAAGAATATGTTAGGATAGCTTCTGTGTTTTAATTTCTGGGAATTATGTGTAGGGAATTAAAATAAATGGTTAACAAAATAATTAAAGATATATGTGTCACGGATTTATAGCCACTAGAATCATTCAATTTGAAGTCCATATGAGGTACATATGGTCCGATTAGTAGTCAAAGGTCAAAAAATGGTTCATCAGGGAAGAATATGTTAGGATAGCTTCTGTATTTTAATTTTTGGGAATTATCTGTATGTACTTAAAATAAATGGTTAACATAAGAATTATAGCTATGTGTGTCACGGATTTTTAGCCACTGGAATCATTCAATTTGAAGTCCATATGAGGAAGATATGAGCTGATTAGTAGTCAAAGGTCAGAAAATGGTTCATCAGGGAAGAATATGTTAGGATAGCTTCTGTATTTTAATATCTGGGACTTATCTGTATAGAATGAAAATAAATGGTTAACATATGAATTATAGATATGTGTGTCATGGATTTTTAGCCACTGGAATCACTCAATTTGGAGTCCATATGAGGTAGATATAGTCTGATTAGTAGGTAGAGGTCAAAATCTATCCGAGAAGAAATAACCTGTACATTTAGGGTGTAATAGCACCTTGATTTCTTAATATTTCGCTACATTGTTCAACATAATAGTTTTAGATAATTGTTTTATCTTGAAATTGACACCAAGATCACCTACATCGGAGTTCAATTGAGGGAGTTATGTTCTGATTAGTAAGAGATGGTTAGATATGATGAAAACCTGCATCAAGAAAATAAATAAATAAAATTAATATTTAAAAAAGAAGACGAATCTTATAAATGACTAGTATATGCCATAGCCATTGCCATTGTATGAACTTCTTACCATCTTAAGTGTAAAATTCTGACATGGAAATATTTTATAAAGTGATATTTGAAATGGTTATGTTCATGGCATGATTACCAATGATTTATGGTAATAGTTATATTTTGATGAACATACTTGTTATTGAAAGCATATTTTTGGAAATCATTGTGAAAAGAAAAGTAATGAGCACGGTCACATGGCAATCCGTGTGGTGCACCAGTAGGGGACGCCCTACCAACGGTTATGATTATGATTATGAGAAAAGAAAGAGAAAGTTTGCCATGTCGGACGGAGCGAGAAAAGCCCGTACCGGAGAGTAGAGGATACTCTCCCTGACCGAGGTAGCTTGAAATGAGAATAAGTTGATGGCCATCATATGATATTCTAAAAATAGTTAATCCTGTCATACATATCATTACTGTATGATTCTTATGAGCATAGATATAATGCATTCATGTGACCAAAGATATTTTCTGTAGTTTATACAGCTGAACATGACATGATGAACTATATTGATGGTAAATTATGATTTATTGTTGAACCTACTGGGGTTTAATTCTCACTATATTTCCTTATCATGTTCAGAAGAATAATGCAAATTTTCTCAATGACACTTATTATTTTCGTACGTTGGATCGAGGTGCCCTACCTTGGGAAACTACCAGTTATATCGGATGTATCTATAGTAGATGTGACTGAGATTCCGGTGGAGGTGCCACCCGCACCAGTGTCCCCGGAAGTAGTCGACATAGATGATTAGAACTAATATGTATCTTTGTACAAATGTTTGTAAAATAATGGTGTGTAGTTTGTAAATTAATGGTATGTATGGAAACTCAGTATTGTATCACTGTTAATAATAATTATGCTTGGTTAAAGTGATTATTATTACGAGTTAAGTCGTTAGAATTAAAGTAGTAATAACTTTATGGAATTTTACAAATATATAAAAAAAAAATTTGTTACATTTACATAAATGGAGTTGTTACAATATATATATATATATATATCTATGTGTGTGTGTGTGTGTGCACGCATGCGCTAAACGAAACCAAGATAAAAAATGTGATCAAAGCAAGAAGTCAGATTCCATGATATAAAATGCATATGGACCCATTATATATATATATATATATCTCTGTGTGCGTGTGTGTGTATATATATATATATATGTATATATACATATATGTCTACACACACACTCTACAAGAAACTGAAGTTTCAGTGGCGACCACACACACACACACACTCTCTCTCTCTACAAGAAATTGAAATTTTAGTGGCGACCACACACACACACACACTACAAGAAACTGAAGTTTCAGTGGCGACTATAGAAAGTTGCCACTAAAAAGCATTTTTAGTGGCGACCTTCACGGGTCGCCACTAAAAGTGTATTTTTAGTGGTGATTATTAATAGTCGCCACTAAACATACATTTTTAGTGGCGACCTACAGGAGGTCGCCAGTAAAAGTAAAAAATTTATGTAGTTAAACTTTCAATGGCAACGAAAGTAGAAAAATAACTTTTTATCATTTTTTTCTCTTTTCACATTTAGCAAAACTAAATTGTTAGTTAAAATATATAAAATTTTAGTTATAATATAAAAAATATGTTAAATATTTACTAATAAAATAAATTCAAAATTTTGTTTAACTTGAGTTAATTTTTATTAAATACTAAATTAATAAGGTAAAATTTTAAAAATCAAATTAATAATGTATATATCTTTGAAAATTCAAAATAACTATTTTATTTAAAAAAAATGATAAAGGAAAAAAATTTATTGTTATTGAAATAAATTAAAGACAAATTAAAAAAAATCAAATATATTTCCCCGAAACCATTGAGTATATATTTCTTCAAATATGAAAATTGTACTTAAATAATTATTACAATTATTGTATGTCTAAATAAAATCACCCAAAAGAGAAGTAGCTTTGGGGTTTAAATTAAACAATTTACAAAGTCATTATACAATTAATGAAAGGATGATGAAATAAGAAATTAAATTTAATGATTGTAGGCTTAAATTATTCTTTGTGATTTTGCCTTTTTTATTTTTGTTAGGAATTGTCTTCATAATTTTCTTTACATTTGAAGTTTTGAACCATAATATAATTAATTATTTTAAATAATCAAATATAGCGAATGATATCAGAATTGATGTTGGCAACAACATGTGCAAAAACATTATTAAGTTTATTAATGTTATCTTTTAATCTCCTTTTTGTTCCTATCATTTAATTGTTTTATCTTTATTGAATTTTGTCTAATTTTATCTTTTTATTGTTAGAAAGTGTAATTGTTATTAATTTTTTCATGCTAGATTACCATATGATTTTTCTCAAAATCGAAAGTTGAAATCAATTGAAAACTTCTCTATAGTCATATGAAAAATAAACAAAATAATTATATTTCTTTCGTCAATTGAAATTAACCTGTTGGTAGAAATTAGTAGGGCAAATTCATTTTTTTACTAGAAAAATAAATTGAACCCCTAACATAATGAAAGGAGCATATCAGAATTTACCAGATACTTTTAATAAATAGATATATAATAAAGAAGTGACTTTACAATAATCTATAATCAAGGTTTATGCACCTTACAACATTGAAAAAGTACTTTAGTTGAAAGAAATAAACTATTAAAAAAATTTAGAAAAATAATTGTTCTACTTATTTAAATATAACTAATTATGCTTAAATTTATAATAAGTTCATAAAGATATTTCATATCGTGATTTTCTTAAAATTAAATAAATAAATAGTAATAAAAAATTACCACAAAATTAAAATGTTTAATTGATTTCAAATAATATTTTTTAAAATTTTAATATAATATTAATAATATAAATATATAAAATTATATTAAAATTAATTCGAATTAGTGTCTTAATTGAATGTATAAAATTTCAACAGCATTTAACAACAATATTTCTTTTGTGTCTATCTTTCTATCTTCTTAATTCTTTCGAAACATCTATCTTTAAGTCTTGCTCTGTCTCTATGTGACTATTATTATATCTCTATTTTCAAGTATTTCTCTTAAGTACTTTATTTTCTTTATGTCTGATCTCAATTTCTTTTTCTTTTTTTATCATTTTTTTAATTTCTTCTTTAAAATAAAGACAATAAAGGAAAGTAATATCATGAGCATGAAAGGAGAGAATAAGAAATTAACAAAAATGTTTTGACTTGTGAGAGAAAATCTGAGTGATAAATAACACATACTTGAACAACTTATTGTTGAATGTAATGTGATGCTATTTTCATCTATTTTTAAATTATCAATTTTTATTTAAAATTAATTTTGTTATTTTTTATCGAAATAATTCGAAATAAAAGTATTTCTATTGAAACATCTCGTAATATAATAATTTTAATTGAAATTGTATAATTTCTTAATAAATACTTTGTTTCGTTTCGATAACTCTGTTTTGTTTTGGTGACTTTAAAAATAAAAACATTTCGATCGTTTCGATAGAAAAGAAAAGAAATTTAATTTCTATCTAATCTAATGTGGCTTACTTCTATTTTACTATGTTAATTATCGCTATACTTAAAATTTATTTTAGATGTATTTATTTTTTTTATGTATGTCTTCATCAGCTGTTGTATTTTACAATATATATATAATTTTATTTTTTACAGCACAAAAATTTAAACCCACATTTATAAAATATTCAAACTATTTATCACTTGATCGTATAAGCTATTTTCGCCTTCATTTTGAGACACGATTTAGAGATTACCCTACATAAATTTGTATACAATTATTTACAAATGTGAACCTAAACTAACAATTTTGGTTTATAGATTTATATATTCAATTAATTTTACTTTGTCAATTTTTTTAATTCACAATTTAAATAATTTTTAAATTAACTTTATTTTTTTGTTTTTTAAATTCTCACATTTTATATTTCTTTCCTTAAAAAATTCAAAAGAAATTTGAAAATCTTTATCCTTCAACCCATTTTTTTCATTTATTCCTTGAATTAGAATTAAATTTTTTTATAACATCATAAAATACCTAAATAAAAAAACTACTAACAAGTCAATTGGAGAGAAACACTATATTAATTTACCAATAAAAGCAAATAAAAATACTAAAAATTCTTAAACCCATCTAAAAAGAAACTGATAAAAAATTAAAAATTCTTAAATTTATTTTAAAAAAGATATAATAAAAGAGTTGTTTGAACACACAAAATGAAAAGAGAAAGAGAGAAAATACTAAATTTTTTTTCTTCAAACCCATCCCATTTTATTAACGACATTGTAATCTCAAAATAATGAAAATAAATTATCATCCTTTTTTAATTAAATTTTCCAACGGTCAAATATAAATTAGCACCCTAGCTAGCTACACCAAAACTTATTTTGCTACAAACCAGCTTAATGTCACCTACCCTTACAAGCCATAAAACGAGTCATAATTCAGAAGGAGCTCGTGCAAGCGTGTACCAAATGAGCCTCTGGGCCTCTCACTTTCTTCCACTTAAAAAATTCCCCTTCCTTTGTTGTTTTCCCTATCCCGTTTTCATTGTTTTTCCTCTTAGCCTTTCCCGCAGAAAATCTCCAGAGCTTTCCCTTTACCTTGGCTAAAATCTCCAAATCTTTCCATCTCGGTTTACTCCTTCCAATAACCTAAGCTTTTCGTAGAAAATCTCTAGAGTTTTCTGTAACAACTCCATTTTTTTACATATATACATATATTAAAATCCCATGAAATCATTACCTTTATTTAACTCATAATAACATTCAATTAATTTAACCAAACATAATTAAGGTTTACACATCATTAATTAACAACATCCGTACACAAATCAAACACATATATGTCTACATCTTATTCATCCATATTGACCAGTTCTAGGGATACGGGTATGGGTGGTTACACCTTCACCGAGATCTAAGTCAACTCAACCACAAACACCTTATTAAATTCTAGGATCTGTCCAACATAGAGTAACTCGATCCAATGTACACTAAGAGCCAGAGCCAAAGAAAAATCTACAAAACTAGTTTTCTGAACATAATATGAAATATAGTGAGAATTAAATCTCAGTAGGTTCAACAATAAATCAAAATTATCATCAATATAGATCATCATGTCATGTTCATCTGTATAAGCTACAACAATTACCTTTGGTCACATGAATGCACTTTATCTATGCACATGAAAATCATACAGTAATAACATGGATGACGTGAGTAACTATTTTCAGAATATAATATGATGGCTATCAACTTATTTTCATATCAAGCTACTCCGGTCAGGGTGAGTACTTTCTACTCTCCGGTACGAGCTTTTCTCGCTCCGTCCGACATGAAACATTTTCTCTTTCTTTTCTCATTAACATAACCATAGCCGTTGGTAGGGCTTCCCCTACTGGTGCAACACACGGATCGCCATGTGACTGTACTCATTTTTTTCTTTTCTTTTGTTTTCACATTAATAGCCATAAGTATGATTTCAATAACAAGTATGTTCATTATACTGACATGCCATAATTTTCATCAAAATATAATCATTACCCAAAATCATTGGTAATCATGCCATAAACATAATCGTTTCAAATATCACTTTATAAAATATCATTATGTCATAACTACACACTTAAGATGATAAGGAGTTCATGCAATGGCAATGGCTATGGCATACACTAGTCATTTATTATTTTTATTTATAAGATTCTTCTTCTTTTTTAAATATTATTATCCTTTCTTCACTAAACAGAGCATAACACCCTCATTTTAAATCCGATTGAGGTGATCTTGGTGTTAATTAAAAGATAAGATAATCCTCTAAAACCTTTATGTTGAACAGTTTAGTGAAATCGTAAGTAATCATGGTGTTACTATTCCATCAAATTCAATGTTATTTCTTCTTTGGTAGGTTCAGACCTCTACTTACTAATTCGACCATATCTCGCTCATACGAATTCCAAGTGAGGTGATTCCAAAGCCTATAAAACGTTAAGACATTTATATACAACTTTCATGTTTATCATTTCTCCAGATTCCTTACTAACTATTCCTAGAAAATTGAAAACAAAAACACTTACATTTACCACCTTGGATTCTAGACAGATTCTAACCTTTACTCATTAATCAACCATATCTCTCTTATATGAACTCCAAATTAAGAGATTTCAAAGCCTATAGATCCGTGATACATATATCTATATTTATTATTTTAAAAATTTCCTTTAATTCGCTACATATGGTGCCCAAAAAATTCAAACACAGAAGCATACCTGACAGATTCTCCCCTGGTTAACCATTTTTTAACCACTGCTTAAATATTGAGCAATATCTCCCTCATCTGGACTCCAAATAAAGTGATTACAGTGGTTAAAAATATGTGAAACATAGATTTACATTTTTTATGTTAAGCATTTCTTTTAATTTCTAACCGATTCTTCCCAGAATTTCAAAAACTGAAGCTTCCCCTAGTTACCCCGAAATCAAGTTTCATAACCAATCATTTCCTATGGTTTTAGTTCATCATTATATTACATCCTTTTCCATTTTCTTTACATATAATCATATTCCATCAATTTTTCACTACATTCAAATATACAAAATAGTAGCATAAAAATCATAAATTTTTTACTACCCATAGCCATACCTATGCAGAACTTTTCACACTAACCATAATGTCCAAAACATATATCACATGCAAAATAACATGTAACATGATATAGCAACATCCATGACCAATATTCAAAGTAGCAAATATTGTAAATGTCATCAAAGTTCTAAGATCAAAATCCCACATGAATGTTACAAATTTCAAAGCTTTTCTTCAAAAAAAATATTGTTAAACCTACCTAAAAATCTCCCTAACTCATTTAGTAAATTATTTTTCTTGTTTCCCCTTGAAGGAAGTAGCAAGATTCCTCCATTCCCTTAGCTTTTCTAGTAGCTTAAATAAGAGAAGGAGGGTGAGTTTTTGAACCCTAAGAATGAAGAAGAAAGATGGATTCAAGTGGAGATTAAGCTAACTTACCTTGACTACTTAGTCCTCTAGAATTCTCCTCTTTCTTCCTTCCTTTCTTCTCCTCTCTTTCTCTCCTTTCCTCTCCCTCACTTGGACAAAATTATAATGTTATAGGGGTGAATTTTGCTTAAATAAACTATCAAATGATTCACCTTTCATGATCATGGGTCTACCTTATCACAATTAGGATGAACTTGGTTGTTTTTTAGGGAAAAAAACAACTCATGTTCTTGTCTTCCTCTTCCTTAGTCAAGATATGCATAGAAAAAGGAGATTTATATTTTGAAAATTATAATAATATGTTCTTAAGATAAGAGACAAGGTCCCTTTGATTTAAGGATTCATTTCCTTTTTTTTGGTCTTAATCAAGTATTTTAGGTTTGCCTTTCTAAGTGGCAAATTTTCAACCATGGGATGTCCCTTGCTTGGCTGAAATTATTTGTGTAGGATAAAGGTGTTTTGTCATAATGCTATGTATTATTATCCACTTGTTGAAATTATGAATGTAGGATATAGATGTTTTATCCTAATGCCATGTATTATTATCTACTTGTTGAAATTATGAATGTAGGATATAGATGTTTTGTCTTAATGCCATATGGCCTAATCTTGATTATTATTGCACTACTATTTTCTCACATGATTCTTATTTTTTTTTCTTTTGGATTTGAGCTCATTCTTACCCATTTCCTTTGCTTAGGCTAAAATTTTACCTTTCATGGAGGGCTTGGTCACATTTTCATAATTTTTGGGCTATCGGTCCAACTTCTATATCCTAGTCCAAGTCTATGTTTTATTTCTTGCTTAGGCTATCCAATGGGCTTACTAGAAACTTATGTGAAGTGGAAAAACTCTATATGAAGTGTCCTTAGGTGAAAGCCCAATTTATGGGTGGAGATGTTAAATTTAGAAATTTGTAACTCTTGAATTAGGAAAAATTACCCTAAATCAATCTTCTTAAAATTTTAAGACCTTTACTTACTTCACAAAAAATGTATCTTCCTTACCAAAGAATTTTGCCTCTCTTTAGTATGTTATTTCTAATTTTTCCTATTAGATTTTCTCTCTTTACTTGTTTCCTTAATGTTAAAATCATTTTCTATGTATACACATAAGGTGAAGAATTTCTAAGGATTATATTTCCTTAATTAAATATTTATGTACCTATATTAATAAAAGAAACGGAATTAGGGATGTTAAATTTTATATTTATGTGCCTTTATAAGAGAAACAAAATTAGGAATGTTACATTTTCCCTATACCTTGACTTCCACTCCGGTGTTCTTTCCCTTTGTTTGAAGCTGCTCCCGAGTTTTCATCGTGGTTGTGAGCTTCGTAGCCCACAAAGTAGGTTAGTAATCACTTTTCTTAGCACCATTGTTGCTTTCTTTAATTTCACTACTAGTATTGCAATAAAATTTCCATGCTCTGTTCTTCAATAGAAAATGCATCTATAGATCTCTTCTTTTGTGTTATGTCTTTCTCTGATTCTAAGACTAGTAGCCATACTAAGTTAGAATATGGCACGGGGTGGTTGGAGGTATCCATCTAGCAAGCAAGCCCAGGATTTATAGATTTTATAGCATGCATTAATGCTTTTGCTAGTTATATAACTATAGATCAAGAATCCTATGAAGGTGTCCCAATCTCATAAAATTTTGTGTCAAAAGCGCCCAATATTATAACACCAACACTTGGGGAAGATCAACCCAATAGTGGAAGTGTCTTGGTTGTATTTCTTTAGTCACAGAACCTGTGAACCCATCACTCCATCACATAATTTATCAGGAAGTGCAAAAAGATGAGTATGATTTAACATTCTAAGAGAAGAGAAGCAAGTTTAACAAAGTTTAACCGTACTCGAGTAGGCCTAAAGATAAGAATATATATAGAGTGGTAAAATTTTAAGATTTTTATACTCAATAAAATTAATGAACTGCTTGAACCTGTGACATTGCTATAACACTAGTTGCCAAATGATTTATCTTGCATCTCTCAACTATAGGGATATCCATTGGAGCCTACAAGTTAGTGACAAACTAGCACTAGGGAAGAAGAAAACATACATGGAAAAAAATAGAATGTTAAGTGTATTAAGCATACCTTTAAGTTCATAATATCAAATAGGGTTTCACTGTCATGAGCAGAAACATAATTAACAGTGTACTTATATATATTGGCCCTAGAGTGTTAGAGAGAGAGAAGGCACTAAACACTTGTTAACCACCATTTAGGAAAAAAACCTTTTATATATGCAGTTGAGGGACGTAAGTTGAAGTATCAAGTTCTTTGTGTGGCCTTGAGTTGTTAATAATGTGGTTTATGCAACCACTATAAAAAATCCAAGCCTCCTCTATGTCATGAGTGGAAACTTGAGATGGGAAAAAAAGATTATCTTCTGCTTCACTCTTAGAAATATTAGCTTGTTGTTTTTGATTGAATTGCTCTGAACTTTTGCCTTAATTAAACTTGGAAAACATTTCAATATGATCAAATTTCTAATTATCAAATAGGGTTTCATTGTCATGAGCAGAAACATAATTAACAGTGTACTTATATATATTGGCCCTAGAGTGTTAGAGAGATAGAAGGCACTAAACACTTGTTAACCACCACTTAGGCAAAAAACCTTTTATATGTGCAGTTGTGGGACGTAAACTGAAGTATCAAGCTCTTTGAGCAGCCTTGAGTTGTTAATAATGTGGTTTCTACAACCACTATAAAAAATCCAAGCCTCCTTTATGTCATGAGTAGAAACTTGAGATGTTATAAAAAGATTATCTTCTTCTTCACTCATATAAACATTAGATTGTTGTTTTTGCTTGAATTACACTGACCTTTGGCCTTAATTGAACTTGCAAAACATTTCAATATGATCAAATTTCTAATTATCAAATAGGGTTTCATTGTCATGAGCAGAAACATAATTAACAGTGTACTTATATATATTGGCCCTAGAGTGCTGGAGAGAGCAAAGGCACTAAACACTTGTTAACCACCACTTAGGCTGAAACCCTTTTATATGTGCAGTTGAGGGACGTAAACTGAAGTATCGAGCTTTTTGAGCAGCCTTGAGTTGTTAATAATGTGGTTTCTAACCACTATAAAAAAATCCAATCCTCCTCTATGTCATGAGTAGAAACTTGAGATGCTACAAAAAGACTATCCTCTGCTTCACTCTTAAAAACATTAACTTGTTGTTTTTGCTTGAATTGCATTGAATTTTGGCCTTAATTGAACTTGCAAAACATTTCAATATGATCAAATTTCTTATTATTAAATAGGGTTTCATTGTCATGAGCAGAAACATAATTAACAGTGTACTTATATATATTGGCACTAGGGTGTTATAGAGAGAGAAAGCGCTAAACACTTGTTAAGTACCACTTAGGCTAAAACCCTTTTGTATGTGCAATTGAGGGACGTAAACTGAAGTATTTAGCTCTTTGAGCAGCTTTGAGTTGTTAATAATGTGGTTTGTGTAACCACTATAAAAAATCCAATCCTCGTCTATGTCATGAGTAGAAACTTGAGATACTACAAAAATACTATCTTCTGCTTCACTCTTAGAAACATTAGCTTGTTGTTTTTGCTTGAATTTCTCTGAACTTTGGCCTTAATTGAACTTGCAAAACATTTCAATATGATGAAATTTTTTATTACCAAATAGGGTTTCATTGTCATGAGCTGAAACTTAATTAATAGTGTACTTATATATATTGGCCCTAGAGTGTTGGAGAGAGAGAAGGCACTAAACACTTGTTAACCACCACTTAGGCTAAAACCCTTTTTTATGTACAGTTGAGGGACGTAAACTAAAGTATCAAGCTCTTTGAGCAGCCTTGAGTTGTTAATAATGTGGTTTCTACAACCACTATAAAAAATCCAATCCTCCTCTATGTCATGAGTAGAAGCTTGAGATGCTACAAAAAGACTATCCTTTGCTTCACTCTTAGAAACATTAGATTGTTGTTTTTGCTTGAATTGCTTTGAATTTTGGCCTTAATTGAACTTGCAAAACATTTCAATATGATCCAATTTATTATTATCAAATAGGGTTTCATTGTCATGAGAAAAAACATAATTAACAGTGTACTTATATATATTGGGCCTAGGGTGTTATAGAGAGAGAAAGCACTAAACACTTGTTAAGTACCACTTAGGCTAAAACCCTTTTGTATGTGCAATTGAGGGACGTAAACTGAAGTTTCAAGCTCTTTGAGCAGCCTTGAGTTGTTAATAATGTGGTTTGTGTAACCACTATAAAAAATTCAATCCTCCTCTATGTCATGAGTAGAAACTTGAAATACTACAAAAAGACTATCTTCTGCTTCACTATTAGAAACATTAGCTTGTTGTTTTTAACCACCACTTAGGCTAAAACACATTTATATGTGCAGTTAAAAGACTTTAACAGAAGTATCAAGTTCTTTGAGCAGCCTTCAGTTGTTAATAATGTGGTTTGTGCAACCACAATAAAAAATCCAATCCTCCTCTATGTCATGAGTAGAAAATTGAGATGCTACAAAAAGACTATCTTCTGTTTCACTCTTAGAAACATTAGCTTGTTGTTTTTGCTTGAATTGCTCTGAACTTTGGCCTTAATTGAACTTGCAAAACATTTCAATATGATCAAATTTCTTATTATCAAATAGGGTTTCATTGTCAGGAGCTGAAACATAATTAACAGTGTACTTATATATATTGGTCTTAGAGTGTTGGAGAGAGAGAAGGCACTAAACACTTGTCAACCACCACTTAGGCTAAAACCCTTTTATATGTGTAGTTGAGGGACGTAAACTGATGTATCAAGCTCTTTGAGCAGCCTTGAGTTTTTAGTAATCTGGTTTCTACAACCACTATAAAAATCCAATCCTCCTCTATGTCATGAGTAGAAACTTGAGATGCTACAAAAAGACTATCATCTGCTTCACTCTTAGAAACATTAGCTGGTTGTTTTTGCTTGAATTGCTTTGAATTTTGGCCTTAATTGAACTTGCAAAACATTTCAATATGATCAAACTTCTTATTATCAAATAGGGTTTTATTTTCATGAGTAGAAACATAGTTAATAGTGTACTTATATATATTGGCCCTAGGGTGTTATTGAGAGAGAAAGCATTAAACACTTATTAAGTACCACTTAGGCTAAAACCCTTTTGTATGTGCAATTGAGGGACGTAATCTGAAGTATCGAGCTCTTTAAGCAGCCTTGAGTTGTTAATAATGTGGTTTGTGCAACCACTATAAAAAATCCAATCCTCCTCTATGTCATGAATAGAAACTTGAGATACTACAAAAAGACTATCTTCTGCTTCACTCTTAGAAACATTAGCTTCTTGTTTTTGCTTGAATTGCTCTGAACTTTGGCCTTAATTGAACTTGCAAAACATTTCAATATGATCAAATTTCTTACAGCATCTACTATATTCAAATTGTAGGCTCTAATGGATATCGTCTGTTCCTCTGTTTGCATGCAACCATAGTACTGGCAAACTACATCTCATTCTTCTTGGTTGATCCTTATAAGCCAGGATGCATTCCATAACTTGTCATGTTTGGTGGACTCCTGTGTTATTAATTTGCTTAGATTATTTTTGATTAAGGTCTCCATCCTTAATCAAGATGCCAGTAATGACAGTAAAATTTGATGCTTGCCACCATTTGACATGATGGAATGGTTTCTACATTAACACCAACTTAATAGAGTAGGTCCAGGAACAAAGGAAGAGAAAAGAGTAATGAAACCTTAAAATTTAACATGAAGACTCTTGAAAACATGGGTTCTAAAATGGACTTGTTAACTTTCCCATTTGGGTACTTTCAGAAAGATAGATAGAATTGAAGAATTTTAATTCCAATGAAAAACATTTAAAATATGGAAGCTAACATGGAAAGTCATTAAGAATCACATTTAGAGGTAGAAGCAAATAATTATAGGTTTGAAGAATCTATGAGCTCCCAGAATATATACCACGCTAAGTATGCATTGCAAACATAGCAGGATCTAAAAATGTTCAGGTTTGACCCAAGATCCTATTTAGAAGGGATGCAGTAGTTGCCTATTTGGATCTATGCTATATTTCACATCCTTTTCCTATAGGGATAGTGGTTTTCGACCAAGAAAATTTCTTGGATAGGTGAAGGCTTTAAAGTATGAGACAAATAATTTATGAGAGCCTGTGAGAGTATGAGAAGTATTTACAATCTCAACTCTGCTAGATTCAAATTCAAAATACTACACTAATAGAGTATGAGGAGTATTAGTTCTATAGTTTTAATAGCTGTGAAAATGACTTGAAAAATTAAAAAAGAAAGAAACAAATACTTTCTCAACCAGTCAACCTTTTCATGAAAACTGAAAATATTAAACCCACGTATCATTTAACACTCAATTATATGAAAAGAACAAATAGTCTCTTGCCTTAATATATGCATGTGATTTTGGCCTTAATTTGTTTTGCCCCTAAAATAGTAACCGCATTCTACCACATTATTTCAGTCTTTAGAAAAAACTGCTCAAGTTTTATAAAAATTCTTTGAATTTATTTTTTGGTAGGTAAAAAGGAAAAACTTGAAGGTAAAACTTGAGCATAAATATTAAGTTGGGACTACTTAGTACTCACCTCATTCAAAGGAGTAAAAACAATATGGAGTTCACAAAGTTATATACCCATACTTAGTAATCACCCCATTCAAAGGGGACTTAACTGCTAACTGTGTCTTTTTTTAGAAGATACATTAATTAATTTAAAGATATTTTTTTCCTTTCATCTTTGATCTGATATGCAATTATTGGGGACTTAAAGAATTAATAAATATTATATAGTATCCCACAATAAATTCCTTGAATTTAATTGCACGAATCACTCTGGGTTAAAAAGCTACCAACTTCCTTTTTAATTATATATGTATATGATCCTTTCGAAACAGTTGCCTTGGGGAAGTGGGGAAAGAGAGGCGGAAGAGCTTAGCACACCTATAAAGTTAAGCAAGATTGGCCTCCAGAATGATATCATTCTACTACTTTGAATTGCTTTTTTTTTCTTAGTTATTTTATCAACATAATCTCATTCCTCATACATTTGGCAACATTGTCATCATTTTCATTCAAGCACCATCCATACAATTTATTTTGGCCAATTTTTTCTTGAATATTATTTTCCAATTGCTTACTTTGACTCAAACCAGTAGGCAGTATAATGGACAAGAATTGGTTGAAGGTTTTGAATAAAGCAGATCTAATACACATAAAAGGGGTTGATAATTTTCTTGAGTGGGCATATAGTCAACCAAGGGCAGGCACTAGAATTAGGTGCCCATGTAAAAAATATAGAAGCACAGTATTCAAGGTTAGGAATGAAGTACAATATGATCAGTTGAAAAATAGATTTTGGTAGTCTTACAAAGTTTGGGATCTTCATGGAGAAGTTGTAGGGACAACTTCTTTTCCCATACATGAAGATAATAATTAGTTAGAAGACAATGGTGAGGAGGATGACATAACTGGGATGATACATGATACATATAGAGTTATGAACATAGATAATATGAATACTAATGTAGAAAACAATGAAGATCCAAACTTGCATGCAAAGAAATTTTACCAATTATTGGAAGATGTCGAAACAAATTTATATCCAAGTTGTTCCAAGATGACGAAGTTATCATTTATTTTTAGGCTCCTTAATTTGAAGTGCCTTAATCATTGGAGCAATAAGTCCATAGATATGTTGTTGGACTTATTTAAAGAAGTACTTCTAGAGGGGGCTCAAGTACCTAATTCCTACTACGAAGCTAAAAAAGTTGTTCAAGACCTTGGGTTAGACTACACAAAAATAGATGCATGTAAGAATGACTGCATTCTATATAGGAAAGAAAATGCCAATGCATAATCATGCCCTAAGTGAAAGTTGTCCAGATAGAAATCAAATAGGCAGAAAGGCAAGAAAGAAGCACATAAAGTTTTGCGATATTTTTCAATAAAGCCTAGGTTGCAAAGACTATTTATGGCAAGGCACACCGCTAAAGATATGAGGTGGCATAAGGAGAAACGTGTTGAAGATGGTAAGTTAAGGCACCCAACTGACTCCATTGTTTGGAAATCTTCGATGAGCATCATCCTACTTTCTCAATTGATCCTAGAAATGTTAGGATGGGCTTAGCAAGCGATGGCTTCCAACCATAGTATCTGGCCAGTTGTTCTTGTACCTTATAACTTGCCCCCTTGGAAATGCATAAAATAACCATACTTCATGATGACACTTCTTATTCTAGGCCTTAAGTCTCCGGGTGATGATGAGATGTCTATTTAGAACCAATGATTGAGGAGTTAAAAGAATTATGGGAGGTAGGGGCAGAGACATATGATGCTCATTCAAAATCAAACTTCAGTATGCGAGTTGTTATCATGTGGACAATAAATGTTTTTTCTGCATATGGAAATCTTTTTGGGTGGTCAACCAAAGGGAAGTTGGCATGTCCTTGTTGCCACAAATATACCCATTCTATATATCTAAAAAGTAAATTATGTTACATGGGCCATTGTCGCTTCTTGTCAGCCAATCATCCATGGCTTCGAAATAGAAGGGTATTTGATGATAAAATAGAAAACAATGTCGCACCTACATATTTGACTGGTGAGGAAGCGTTTGAACAACTAGAATCTTTACCAAATGTGTCATTTGGAAAGGGTCAAAAGCAAACACGTTACCAAACTAGTGTTGCATATAATTGGAAGAAGAAGAGCATTTTCTTCCAGTTGCCTTACTGGAAATCACTTTTGTTGCGGCATAATCTTGATGTCATGCACATTGAAAGAAAAATTTCAAGCAAGATTGTGTCCACAGTGATGGATATAGCTGGGAAGACAAAAGACACAGTTAAGAGTCGGTATGATTTGGTTGACTTAGGAATCAGGCCATATTTGCATCCAATTGATGATGGGAATAATATTTTGCTATTGAGAGCATGTTATATGCTATCGTCATAAGAGAAGTTAAAATTTTATAGCTTTTTGGCCCAATTAAAGGTTCCTAATGCATTCTTGTCAAATATTTCAAGGTGTTCCAATGTGGCAGAAAAGAAGATTTTTGGGCTAAAGTGTCATGACCATCACATATTATTACAAGAATTATTTCCAGTTGCAATTTGTGGGGTGTTGCCTAAGGAAGTGAGTGATTCTATAATAGATTTGGCACAATTTTTCAAGATATTATGCTCAAAATGTTTAACCACAGAAGATTTTGATTCCATTGAAAATCAAATTGCCATCACCTTGTGTAAATTGGAAATTATATTCCCTCGAGCATTCTTTGATATTATGGTTCATTTACCAATCCACTTGGCAAGAGAGACAAAGATTGCTGGGCCTGTTCAATATCGATGGATGTATCCAATTGAGAGGTAAAATTATTATATTTATACTTAATCTATTGAATTATATTTATTATTAAAAACTTATGTATTAGTAATAACTTTCATTTTTAGGTATCTACGTACACTAAAATCTTATGTCCGCAATAAAGCCCGTCTTGAAGGTTTTATCACCAAAGGCTATTTAGCAGAAGAAAGCCTAACATTTTGCTCAAAATATTTGAGTAATGTCCCACAAGGCTTAATAGAGCACCAAGGAATGATGATGGAAACATATCAGCTTGTGGGATGCCATTTTTTGTAAAGGTGGGCAACCAAAAGGTGCTGCTAAATCCTGTGTTCTATATAATGAAGAGTTTGATCAAGCTCATCTATACGTGCTACAAAATTATGAAATAGTTCAGCCTTTCATAGAGTAAGTATATGATAGTTTGCTAGCAATTAAATATTTATTAACTAAACTCACATCGATGGATTGTAATAATTTTGTAGAGACCACTAAAAGGAGCTTGAGACACAGATGTCAAATGTAGATTCGAGACACGTAATAGAGTTCCCTCAATGGTTTAATCGCCAAGTAAGTGTCTACCATTTACGACTAAAGCAAATTATATTATAAGTTATGTCATAACTTATTAATGGTGTTTATTTGATAATAGGTTATGAAATCAGGATCACAATGGCAAGGAAACGATGAGTTAATTAGCTTAGCCCTTGGTCCTGAAAGAGTGGCATATAGATATTCAACAATTCTGATTAACGGATATAGATTTCATACAAGAGAACGTGAATTTTATAGAAAGACCCAAAATAGTGGAGTTCTTGTAAGGGGAGATGACTTAGATGCTGAGAAAGAATACTATGGTGTTATCGAGGACATCTATGAGTTGCGTTACGTGGGGGATAGGAAAATACATTTATTTAAATGTCATTAGTGGGATGTTGCTCGTTTGGGAAGATGATATAAAATTGATATATATGGATACACAAGCATCAATACACGTTGTTCATTGAATACGAATGAACCATTTGTCTTGGCATCGCAAGTAGAACAAGTATTCTACTTAGATGATATCGTAAATAAAGATTGGCTTGTTGTTGTCAAAACATAGCCTTGGGACCTTTTTAACATGCCACATGAAGATAGTGAGGGTGAATTATTATTTGTTGAAGATGCCTACGAACAAGAAGAGGTTGAACATACTTCGTTCTTTAATAGTGAGGCTCAAAATGACATTAATTTTGTGTTGTGTAGGGTTGACATTCAGCCTCAATGTGTTAACCATCAGGGTAAAGAGATAAGTGTTACAGATGTTGATTTCATCAATGACGATGAAGAAGACGAGACCATGGATGAAGAAAGTGAAGAAGGGGACTTTTTTATCTAAAGATTCTACGTGAAATGCCAGAGTATAAATAATTAGTCAGTGTAATGTAATTTAATGTTCATACAATGCTTGATAAAATTTAATGAACCGCAATTCATTATTTTTTTATAGCTAAGTTATGCATGTATTTATTATTTGTAATGTTTGGCGATATTAAAGCATTTATCTTATTACAAGGTGAATTGACGTCATCTTATCATTTGCAAAAGTTAAGTTGGAAGATGCCAGGAAGAGGAAAAGGTGGACGAGGTGACTGTGGATCTAGAGGTGTTGCATAGGGTAGTCGTAGTGAAGCAATTTCACAGCTATGTATACAATCAGTAGGAAATAATGAAGAGACCCAAGCACAGCCCACTACACCTATTTTTCAGTGTCAAATTAGTAGTGCAGGTATGTATATAAATAATTTACATGAGCTTAGTTAAGATTTACTACCATTTGACTAATACATTGGCATCATATTCTTGGTAGCTTCCTGCAACACATCAAAGAATGTAAAGGGAACGTACAAATGTCTTATGGTGGACACAAAAACAAAGAATGGAAAAATGAAAGTTGTCATTGCAGATTATATCCTTCGAGCTAATGTAACAACTCCATTTAAGTATCAAATTTTTTTTTTAAATACCATGAAGTTATTAACTCGTTACAACTTAACTTAATATAATATTTATTTAATTTAAACAATACAGAGTTTACATACATGTCATTAATCAAAACATACGTACAACATATCAAACACATAAAAATCTACATATTATTTATTCTGGTTGACCAATTTCGGAGATACAGGTGCGGGTGGTTGCATCTTCACCGGGATCTAATCCAATTCGACCACAAACATTTTATTTGCTTCTGGGATTTGCCCAACATAAAGTACTCGATCCAACGTGCACTAAAAGCCAAAGCTATAGAAAAATCTGCATAACTAATTTTCTGAACATGATATGGAAATATAGTGAGAATTAAATCCCAGTAACTCCAACAATAAATTATCATCAATATAGCTCATCACGTCATGTTCAGCTGTATAAACTACAGAAAATATCTTTGGTCACATAATGCATTATATCTATGCACATAAGAATCATACAATAATGATATATATGACAGGATTAACTATTTTCAGAATATCATATGATGGCCATCAACTTATTCTCATTTCAAGCTACCCCGGTCAGGGTTAGTATCCTCTACTCTCCAGTACGGACTTTTCTCGCTCCGTCCGACATGACACACTTTCTATTTTTTTTTCTCATAATCATAATCATAACCGTTGGTAGGGCGTCCCCTACTGGTGCACCACGCGGATTGACATGTGACCGTGCTCATTTCTTTTCTTTTCACAATGATAGCAAAAAATATGCTTTCAATAACAAGTATGTTCATCAAAATATAACTATTACCATAAATCATTGGTAATCATGCCATGAACATAACCATTTCAAATAACACTTTATAAAATATTTCTATGTCAGAATTTTACACTTAAGATGGTAAGAAGTTCATACAATGGCAATGGCTATGGCATATACTAGTCATTTATAAGATTCGTCTTCTTTTTTTTAAATATTAATTTTATTTCTTTATTTTCTAGATGTAGGTTTTCATCATATCTAACCTTCTCTTACTAATCAGAGCATAACTCCCTCAATTGAACTCCGATGTCGGTGATCTTAGTGTCAATTTCAAGATAAAACAATTATCTAAAACTATTATGTTGAATATTCTAGCGAAATATTAAAAAATCAAGGTGATATTACTCCCTAAATGTATAGGTTATTTCTTCTCGGATAGGTTCTGACCTCTACCAACTAATCGGACCATATCTACCTCATATGGACTCCAACTTGAGTAATTCCAGTGGCTAAAACTCCAGGACAAACATATCTATAATTCTTATGTTAACCATTTATTTTAATTCCATACAGATAATTCCCAAAAATTAAAATACTGAAGCTGTCGTAACATATTCTTTCCTGATGAACCATTTTCTAACCTTTGACTACTAATCTGCTCATATCTTCCTCATATAGACTCTCAACTGAATGATTCCAATGGCTAGAAATCCATGACACACATAGCTATAATTCTTATGTTAACCATTTATTCTAATTCCATACAGATAATTCTCAAAAATTAAAATACAGAAGCTGTCCTAACATATTCTTTCCTCATGAACCATTTTCTGACCTTTGACTACTATTAAGCTCATATCTTCCTCATATGGACTCCAAATTGAATGATTCCAGTGGCTAAAAATTCACGACACACATAGATATAATTCTTATGTTAGCCATTTGTTTTAATTCCATACAGATAATTCCCAGAAATTAAAATACAGAAGCTGTCCTAACATATTCTTCCCTGATGAACCATTTTTTGACCTTTGACTACTAATCAGCTCATATCTTCCTCATATGGACTACAAATTGAATGATTCTAGTGGATAAACCGATATGACACACATAGCTATAATTCTTATGTTAACCGTTTATTTTAATTCCATACAGATAATTCCCAAAAATTAAAATACAGAAGCTGTCCTAACATATTCTTTCCTCATGAACCATTTTCTGACCTTTGAATACTAATCAGCTCATATCTTCCTCATATGGACTCTAAATTGAATGATTCCAGTGGCTACAAATCCATGCCACACATAGGTATAATTCGTATGTTAACCATTTATTTTAATTCTATACAGATAATTCCTAGAAATTAAAATACATAAGCTGTCCTAACATATTCTTCCCTGATGAACCATTTTCTGACCTTTGACTACTAAGCAGCTCATATCTTCCTCATATGGACTCCAAATTGAATGATTCCAGTGGATACAAATCCATGACACACATAGCTATAATTATTATGTTAACCATTTATTTTAATTCCATATAGATAATTTCCAAAAATTAAAATACAGAAGCTATCCTAACATATTCTTCCCTGATGAACCATTTTTTGACCTTTGACTACTAATCAGCTCATATCTTCCTCATATGGACTACAAATTGAATGATTCTAGTGGATAAACCTCCATGACACACATAGCTATAATTATTATGTTAACCGTTTATTTTAATTCCATACAGATAATTCCCAGAAATTAAAATACAGAAGCTGTCCTAACATATTCTTTCCTCATGAACCATTTTCTGACCATTGAATACTAATCAGCTCATATCTTCCTCATATGGACTCCAAATTGAATGATTCTAGTGGTTAAAAATCCATGCCACACATAGGTATAATTCGTATGTTAACCATTTATTTTAATTCCATACAGATAATTCCCAGAAATTAAAATACAGAAGCTGTCCTAACATATTCTTCCCTGATGAACAATTTTCTGACCTTTGACTACTAATCGGACCATATCTACCTCATATGGACTCCAAATTGAATGATTCCAGTGGTTACAAATCCGTGACACATATATCTTTAATTCGTATGTTAACTAGTTATTTTAATTCCCTACAAATAATTCCCAGAAATTAAAACACAAAAGCTATCCTAACATATTCTTCCCTGATGAACCATTTTCTGATGTTTGCTTACTAATCGGACCATATCTACCTCATATGGACTCCAAATTGAATGATTCTAGTGTCTCAAAATTCGTGACACATATATCTTTAATTCTTATGTTAACCATTTATTTGAATTCGGTTTAGATAATTACCAGAAATTAAAAAACAGAAGCTTAAAATTCTACCACCCATAGCCATACCCATGCAGAACTTTCTACACCAACCTAAGTATTCAAACATACATCACATGCAAGATCAATATGTAACATGATATAGCAACATACATGACCAATTATCAAAGTTCTAAGATCAAAATCTCATATAAATATTATAGGTTTCAAAAGTTTTCTTCAAAAAGAAATATTGTTAAACTTACCTGGAGCACTTAGTCCCCTAGACTTCTCCTTCCTCTTTCTTTCTTTCTTCCTCTCCTTTGCTCACTCTACCTTGCTTCTATTTCTCTCTCTTCCTCACTTGGACAAAATTAAAATGTTGTATGGGTGGGTTTTGCTTAAATAGACCACCAAATAATACACCTTTCATGATCGCGGGTCTACCTTATCATAATTAGGATACACTTTGTTGAATTTTTGGAAAACAAACAACTTATGTTCTTGTCTTCCTCTTCCTTAGTCAAGATATGCATAGGAAAAGGAGATTTGTATTTTGAAAATTATGATGATATGTTCTTAAGATAAGGGACAAGGTCCCTTTGATTTAGGGATTCATTTCCAGTTTCTTTTGTCTTAAACTAGTATGATAGGTTTGCCTTTTTAGTTGGAAAATTTATAGCCCTTGAATCTCCATTATTTGGTTGATATTATTTGTGTGGGATAGGAATGTTTTGTCCTAATACCATGTATTATCATACCACTTGCTAAAATTATGAGTGTAGGATATAGATGTTTTTGTCCTAAAGCCTTGTATTATCATACCACTTGCCAAAATGATGAATGTAGAATCACACCACTTGCTAAATTTTTGTCTTAATGCCATGTAACCTAATCTTTATTATTATTATTACATAATTATATCATCACATAATTTATTTTATTTTATTTTTCCTCTTGGATTTGGCTTATTCCTACCATTATGGGCTTGTTCTTACCCATTTTCTTTGTTTTGGATAAAATTCTTCCTTTCTTGGAGGGCTTGGTCACATTTTCATAATTTTTGGGCTATTGGTCCAATTACTATATCCTAATCAAAGTCTATGTTTTATTTCTTGCTTAAGTTATCCAATGGGTTTGCTAGAAACTTATGTGAAGTGGAAAAACTCTATATGAAGTGTCTATAGGTAAAAGCCTAATGTATGGATAAAGATTTTAAACTTAGTAACTCTAGTTCTTGAATTAGAAAAAATTACCCTAATCCAATGTTCTTGAAATTTTATGACCTTTACTTGTTTCTAAAAATTTATCTTCCTTATCCAAGAATTTTGCCTCTCTTTAGTATGTTATTTCTAATTGTTTTTCCTATTAGGTTTTCCCTCTTTATTTTTTCTTTTAATGTTAGAAACATTTTCTATGCATATACATAAGGCGAAGAATTTCTAAGGATTATATTTCCTTAGTTATCTAAAATATTGTCTAATAAATTTTATTTCCTTAATTAAATATTTATGTACTTTTATCAATAAAAGAAACGAAATTAGGGATGTTACATTTCTCTCCCCCTAAAAGAAATTTTGTTCTCAAAATTTTAGAAATTACCTAATAAGAACAATTGCAGATATTTCTTCCTCATGACTTCTTCTAGCTCCCAAGTTGCTTCTTCCGGAGTCAAACCTTCCCATAACACCTTAACAAGGGGAATAGTTTTATTTCTCAGTTGCTTCACGTCAGTGTCCAATATGGATGCAGGTACTAGCTGGTATGTCATGTTCTCCTTTATTTGGATTGGTTCATCCTGTATTACATGTGATGAATCTAGAAGATACTTCCGCAGCTGTGATACGTGGAAAACATTATGCAGGTTGGACAAATTGGGTGGGAGAGCAACTTGATATGCTGATGTCCCTACTTTCTTTAGAATTTGGTAATGTCCCAAAAATCGCGGACTTAGCTTTCTTGTTTTGAGAGACCTACCAACTCCAGTAGTTGGAGAAAGTTTTAGAAATACATGGTCTCCTTCTTCAAACTCTATAGGTCTATGTCTCTTATCGTAGTAACTCTTTTGCCGACTCTGAGCTGTAAGTATTTTATCTCGTATCATCCTGATTTTTTCAGTGGTTTGTTGAACTAGATCAGGACCCAACAAGTTCTTTTCTCCTACCTCAAACCAACATAGTGGAGATCGACACTTTCTACCGTATAAAGCTTCATAGGGGGCCATCTTAATACTAGAGTGATAACTATTATTATAAGCAAACTCTACTATAGGTAGGTACTTATCCCATCCTTTACCTTGCTCTATCACACAGGCCCTTAACATATCTTCTAAGGTTTGAATGGTGCTTTCTGTCTGCCCATCAGTCTAAGGATGGTAGGCAGTACTGAACCGCAACTGAGTACCAAAAGCTTCCTGCAATGCCTTCTAAAACCTCGATGTGAACCTCAGATCTCTATCAGAAACAATATTTAAGGGAATTCCATGCAGTCTAACTATTTCCTGGACGTACAATTGGGCTAATTTATCCAGTGAATAGTTAATTTTTATGGGCAAAAAGTGAGCAAATTTGGTTAATCTGTCAATTATTACCCAGATAGAGTCATGTCCCACTAAAGTCTTAGGTAATCCCACAACATAGTCCATTGAGATACTATCCCATTTCCATTTAGGGATCTCAAGAGGTTGTAGAAATCTCGCTGGCTTTTGATGCTCCGCCTTCACTTTTTGACAAATGAGACATTTCGCCACAAATTTAGTAATGTCCTTTTTCATCCCTGGCCACCAATACATCCTTTTTAAATCTTGGTACATTTTAGTGCATCCAGGATGGACTGTGTATTTACTCTGATGCGCTTCCTGCAGGATCTTAGTCCTCAACTCTCGTTCTTGAGGGACACAAATCCTTCCCTGAAACATTATTGCTCCATCTTCCATGACAGAAAAATTACCTTGGTCTTTATGATCCTGTAAGTATTGGTCGTGAGCTTGAGCCTCTTTGATCTGGGCTCTAAGGTCACACCCTATACTTAAACCATTAATGACTAGATTCTTTGGAGTAAGAGTAGTGGCTAGCTTCAAATTTCGAAACTCCTCTAGCATCTGCATCTTATACACCATCATCTGACCCATGTGCAGAGATTTTCGACTCAAGGCATCTGCTACAACATTCGCCTTTTCGGGATGATACTTTATCTCAAACTTGTAGTCATTGAGGAATTCTACCCATCTTCGTTGCCTCATATTTAACTCCTTCTGATCAAAGAGGTATTTAAGACTCTTATGATCACAATATACTTCAAAGGTTGCCTCATACAAATAGTGTCGCCAAATCTTTAAGGCAAACACTACTGCCGCTAATTCAAGATCATGGGTTGGATAGTTTCCTTCGTGGGGTCTCAGTTGCCTAGAGGCGTAAGCAACTACTCTCTTATCTTGCATCAGCACACATCTTAGCCCTTTCTTTGAAGCGTCACTATACACTTTAAAATATCTTGTGGGGTCTGGAATAATTAAAACAGGAGGAATGGTCAGTCTTGTTTTCAGCTCCTAAAAACTAGCTTCACATTGATCAATCCATTTGAAAGGACTTCCCTTCTTGGTCAATTTAGTCAATGGCAAGGCTATACGTGAGAAGTTTTGTATAAACCTCCTGTAGTATCCTGCCAAACCCAGGAAACTTCTGATTTTCGTAACCGTCTTTGGTCTCTCCCACTTAATCACAGCTTCCGTCTTGCTAGGATCTACGGCTACCCCTATATTAGAGATGACATGTCTGAGAAACTTTACCTCTGAAAGCCAAAATTCACATTTCTCCAATTTGGCATATAACTTTTTCTCTTTCAGCACTTGCAGCACGATTCAGAGATGTTGTTCATGTTCTTTCTCACTCTTAGAATATATCAAGATGTCATCAATGAACACTACAACAAATTGATCTAGGAAGGATCAAAAAATGTGATTCATGTAATCCATGAAAATTGCAGGTGCATTCGTCGACCTGAAGGGCATTACGAGAAACTCATAGTGCCCATACCTAGTCCTGAAGGAAGTTTTTGGTACGTCCTCCTCCTTGATCCTAATCTGATGATATCCTGACCTCAAGTCAATTTTAAAAAAGATGGAGGCTCCCTTCAATTGATCCAATAAGTCATCTATCCTAGGGAGAGGGTACTTATTTTTTATAGTCACCTTATTTAGTTGTCTGTAATCTATGCATAGTCTCAAGCTCCCGTCTTTCTTCTTAACAAACAATACAGGAGCTCCTCAAGGTGATACACTCGGTCTGATGAATTTCTTGTCTAATAGTTCCTCCAATTGCTTCTTGAGTTCTTGTAGTTCCTTCGAGGCCATTCGATATGGTGCAATAGAGATAGGCCCTGTCCCAGGTAGGAGATCAATAGAGAACTCTATCTCTCTCTTGGGAGGTAAGCCTGGAATATCTGATGGAAATACTTCAAGAAACTCATTGGCTATTGGGATTTCATCAAGCTTCGATTCGACTTCTAGGTTTGATAAATACAAGAGAATGTATCCAAGTACTCCATTCTTCAACTCCCTATTAACTTGATTGGCATTTAGCATCAATAACTGGACCTCCTCTTTCAGAGTAGAAGGTAGAAATTCAACGGTCTTGTTACAACAATTCAACAAGACTCGATTTCTAGACATCCAGTCTAACCCTAGAATGACCTCAATACCTCTTAAAGGTAAACAAACGAGGTCTACAGAAAAAGTTTTCTCCTGGATGATAACTTGACAGTCTTTACATACAGAGGAAGTTAATACACTTTCCCCTGTAGGGGTTACTACGGATAGCTCATAGGGAGTTTCAGAAATAGGAAACTGAAACTTCCTAATACATTCTTCCGATATAAATGAATGACTAGCAACAGAGTCAAATAACACCATAAGAGCAAATCCATAAATATAGCATGTACCTTGAATCATTTCAGAAGATTGATCTGCCTCTTGGCCGCTCAGGGTGAAAACCCTTCTTTTCACTTGAGGCCTCTGTCCTGGCTGCTTCCCCATATTCTGTGGGCAACTTTTCGTAAAATGTCCCTTCTGTCCGCAATTGAAGCAGACATCTTGTCTTATGTAGCATGGCCGGTTACCATGCATGCGTCCGCACTTAGTGCACTTGACTGGGGCGAGGTCTTGTTGAAAAGGTCTAGGACCCGCAGTCAATGGCCTCTTACCAGCTCCATATCCACTTCTTCTCACATTCTTTCCAAGGCTGAAAAAAGTTTTCTTCCTCTTCCATAGGTTTTGCCTTTGCTTCTCGTCCTCCAATACCCTTAAACTCTTTTCCAGGAGTCTGCATTTATTTATCAGATGTACAAACTCCCTGATCTCCATAGCTATAACAGCATTCTTTAACTCTGGGTTTAGTCCCGCTTCAAACTTAACAGCCTTCCATGCTTCATCTGGGTTATATCGCAGATAAGAGGAGAACTTAGACAGCTCCTCAAACCTTGCGATATACTGGTCCACGGTCATGCTCCCTTGCCTGAGTTGGAGAAATTCGATCTCTTTCTCTGTCCGTACAGTACTTAGAAAGTACTTTTCAAAAAAAATGTCCTTGAACACTTGCCAGGTGATCTGTCTTCCCTGATGAGCTAAAAGTTCTCTAGCTCCACACCACCAGTATTCTGCTTCATCCTTATTCTGCTTCATCCTTTAACATATATGCAGCAAAAATAACTTGCTACTCTTCAGTACAGCCCATTACTTCAAAGATCTTCTCTAGTTCCCTTATCCACCTTTCGGCTACCGTTGGGTCATAGCCACCTTGGAAACAAGGTGGTCTAGTCCTCAGGAACTCGGATATGCCATTATCTTTTCCAGCCATCCGGTTGTTAGCACCATTCCCACCATTTGGGTTATTAGCATTCTGGAGATATTGTAAAATTTGGTTGGTGGTCATGACTTGGTCTCGAATTGCCGTGGCAAGGTTGTGCAGGGTTTCCTCCACATTGTTTGCCGAATTCCTCCTTGGTGGTGCCATTTTTTACTGTGGCAAAAACAAAGTTATGCTGCTATTGAGGTGATCAAGCCTAATAGTTAGTTCAAAAATATTTAACAGCAGTCATGACACCACCTCGGCATGTAAGTAGGAAACACTAGTAATTTCTTACCTATATGAATTTACTGATCCCTACACAGCACAACCACAAATATACTCAAGACACTATAACATCGATTTAGATAACCATCCACCCACTGGCCATCTAGAATCGACCTGC